>JAREIK010003651.1:0-37525 GCA_029783825.1 Sapria himalayana
TATATTTTAATTAAAATTTATATTTTTATTAATAGTTTATTAATTTAATTTTTGATCATTATTATAATATCTATTAATTAAAATTGTTTATATTGAATTTATATTATATATAATGAGAAATATTAATATAATTATACATGGTATTCACATTTCAATAAACTTTAGAAATTATCTTATTTTCAAAGTTTATAACCTTTGAAAATCAGAAAAAATCTAATTTTTTTTTATTTTTATTATTTAAGTAAAAGCTATAAATGACAATATGCCCAAAATCGTAAATTGCTAAACTCCTAAATAATCAAACTAATTAACCGGTATACCATTTATAATAAATCACAAAATACCTAAAAACATGAATTGCTTAACCCCTAAACAAGAAAACTCCTAAAGAATCAAACCAATAAACTGGTATACACTAGATAATAAATTACAAATCTCATTTTAAATTGCATTCATTATAATTTTAAATATTCATTTTAATTATTTATTAGATTATAATTAATATAAATGTTAATTACAAAATAAATAATGAGTTAAAAAAATATAAATTTAATTAATTATTTTTTATTCGAAAAAAAAATATAAGCTTATAAAAAGAAGTAACAATTAAATAACAAAAAATTAATATTTATTGATATATTTTACTTTGATTTTGAATCATTGAAAATAGTTTTTTAAATTATATTTTAATTACTATCAATCTTATTAATAATAGTTTATTAATTTATATTTTGATCATTATTATAATATCTATCAATAAAATTACTTATATTGAATTTTAATGTTTTATAATTATTAAGATTATTATAACTAAATATTATTTTTTCTTTTTAAAAAAAATTTAAAAATTAATATATTTTCAAAGGTTATAACCTTCAAAAATGATAAAAAATGAAAAAATTATTTTTTTATAATTTTATTATTTAAATAAAAATTAAAAATCACTAAATACCAAAACATTTAAATCTATAAACTTCTAAACCCCAAAATCCCCGAATTACTTAAAGCATTAAACCTATATAATAAAGGATAATTATAATATCTATCAATAGTTTATTAATTAAACTCTATCTTATTATTAATAGTTTATTAATTGAATTTTTGATCATTATTAATAAATCTATCAATAAAATTGTTTATATTGAATTTATATGATATATAATTATTAATATTAATATAACTAAAGATTGTATTTACATTTCAAAAATTTTCAATATTATTATATTTTCAAAGGGTATAACCTATGAAGATATTAAAATATTACAAATTTTTTTTTTTGTTATTTTATTGTTTAAATAATACCTATAAACAACTAAGTGCCTAAAAATATAAATCACTAAACTCCTAAACGACAAAACCTCTAAATACTTAAACAATTAAACTAGTATACTTTAATAATAATTCATAAATATCATTTAAATTTGTATTTTGTATAATTTTTAATTTTTATTTTAATTATTTATTAGTTTATTTTTATAGAAATATTAATTACAAATTAAATTATCAATGAGACAGATCTAATTTAAATTAAACCAGTATAACCTAAATAATAAATAAAAATTTTCAATATTATTGTTTTCATTATAATTTAAAATATTCATTTTAATTAATTATTTGTTTATTTTTATATATATATTAATTACAAAATAAATTATGAGTTAGATAGATATAATTTATATAAATTATTTTTCACCAAAAAAATATAGATAAACTTTTTAAAATAAAAAAAAATTTAAAACAAATAATTATTATTTAGTAATACATTTTCCTTTGCTTTTGAATCATTTTTGGTTTTCATATTATATTTTAAGTAATATCAATCTTTTTGTTAATAGATTTTTAATTTATTTTTTAAGAATTATTAGAATATCTCTGAATAAAATTGTTTATATCAAATTTATATTATATATAATTATTATGATTATTATAAATAAATATTGTATTCACTCATGAAAAAAATTTAAAAATTTGTATATTTTCAATGGTTATAACCTTGAAAATATGAGAAAAAATAATTAAAATAAATTTTAGTTATTTCATTTTTTAAATAAAGCCTATAGACCATTAAATGCCAGCTTACTTAAATCAATAAGCTCATAAACTACGAAATTCCTAAATACATAATCCTTTAAGTATCTATATACTACTTATTGAATAATAAATCTCATTTTTATGTCTATTTATTATAATTTTAAATATTTAATTTAATTATTTATAGTTTAATTTTTTTCAAAAATTAATTACAAAATAAATTTTGAGCGAGACAGACATTATTTAAATAATTAATTTTTAATAAAAAAAATATAAGCTTACAGAAATAAGGAAAAATTTAAAAATTAAAAATTATTAATTAGTAATATATTTTGATTTGATTTTGAATAATTTTGCATCATGTAAATATATTTTAATTAAAATTTATTTTTTTATTAATTATTTATTAATTTAATTTTTGATCATTATTATTATATCTATAATAAAAATTGTTTATATTGAATTTATATGATATATAACCAGTAAGATTAATATAATTATACATGGTATTCACATTTCAAAAAATTTTAAAAATTTTCTTATTTTCAAAGGTTATAACCTTTGAAAATCAGAAAAAATCTAAAAAAATATTTTTTTATTTTTATTATTTAAATAAAACCTATAAACCACAAAATGCCTAAAAACATAAATTGTTAAACTCCTAAACAACAAAACTCCTAAATAATCAAACTAATAAACGGTATACCATATATAATAAATCAATAATCTCATTTTAATTTGTATTCATTATAATTTTAAATATTCATTTTAATTATTTATTAGTTTATTTTTTATATAAATGTTAATTACAAAATAAATAATGAGTGAAACAAATATAAATTAATAATTTATTTTTTAATCAAAAAAAATATATAAGCTTATAAAAAGAAGTAAAAATTAAATAACAAAAAATTATTATTTATTAATATATTTTACTTTGATTTTGAATCATTGTAAATTGATTTTTAAATTATATTTTAATTATTATTAATATTATTTCTAATAGTTTATTAATTTATATTTTGATCATTATTAAAATATCTATCAATAAAATTACTTATATTGAATTTTAATGTTTTATAATTATTAAGATTATTATAATTAAATATTATTTTTTCTTTTGAAAAAAAATTTTAAAATTATTATATTTTCAAAGGTTATAACCTTTAAAATGATAAAAAATCAAAAAAAAAATATTTTTTTATAATTTTATTATTTAAATAAATATTAAAAATCACTAAATACCTAAACATTTAAATCTATAGACTTTTAAACCCCAAAATCCCCTAATTACTTAAAGCATTAAACCTATATAACCTATATAATAAAGGATAATTATAATATCTATCAATACTTTATTAATTAATTTGTATCTTATTATTAATAGTTTAATAATTTAATTTTTGATCATTATTAATATATCTATCAATAGAATTATTTATATTGAATTTATATGATATATAATTATTAATATTAATATAACTAAAGATTGTATTAACATTTCAAAAATTTTAAATATTATTATATTTTCAAAGGTTATAACCTATGAAAATCATAAAATATTTAAAAATATTTTTTTGTTATTTTATTATTTAAATAATACCTATAAACCACTAAGTGCCTAAAAACATAAATCACTAATATCTTAAACGACAAAACCTCTAAATACATAAACAATTAAACTAGTATACATTAATAATAAATGATAAATATCATTTAAATTTCTATTCTGTATAATTTTTAATTTTTATTTTAATTATTTATCAGTTTATTTTTATAGAAATATTAATTACAAATTAAATTATCAGTGAGAAAGATTTAATTTAAATAAACAAGTATACCCTAAATAATAAATAATAATTCTCAATATTATTGTTTTCATTATAATTTAAAATATTCATTTTAATTAGTTATTTGTTTATTTTTATATAAATATTAAATACAAAATAAATTATGAGTTAGATAGATATAATTTATATAAATTATTTTTCATCAATAAAATATATATAAACTTTTTAAAATAATAAAAAATTTAAAACAAATAATTATTATTTAGTAATGCATTTTCCTTTGCTTTTGAATAATTTTTGGTTTTCATATTATATTTTAAGTAATATGAATCTTATTTATTATAGATTATTAATTTATTTTTTGAGAATTATTAGAGTATCTCTCAATAAAATTGTTTATATAAAATTTATATTATATATAATTATTATGATTATTATAAATAAATATTGTATTCTCTCTTGAAAAAAATTAAAAATTATTATATTTTGGAAGGTTATAACCGTGAAAATATGAGAAAAAATAATAAAAATAAATTTTTGTTATTTCATTTTTTAAATAAAGCCTATAGACCATTAAATGCCTGCTTACTTAAATCAGTAAGCTTATAAACTACGAAACCCCTAAATACATAAACCTTTTAATATCTATATACTACTTATTGAATAATAAATCTCATTTTTATGTCTATTTATTATAATATAAATATTTAATTTAATTATTTAAAGTTTAATTAATTAGTAATATATTTTGATTTGATTTTGAATCATTTTGCATTATATAAATATAGTTTAATTAATATTTATATTTCTATTAATAGTTTATTAATTTAATTTTTGATCATTATTATAATATCTATCATTAAAATTGTATATATTGAATTTATATGATATATAATCAGTAAGATTAATATAATTATACATGTAATTCACATTTAAAAAAATTTTAAAAATTATCTTATTTTCAAAGGTTATAACCTTTGAAAATCCGAAAAAATCAAAAAAAAAATCATTTATTTTCTTTATTTAAATAAAACCTATAAACCAAAAAATGCCTAAAAACATAAATTGCTAAAGTCCTAAACAAAAAAACTCCTAAATAATCAAACCAATAAACTGGTATACCATTTATAATAAATCATAAATATCTTTTTAATTTGTATTCATTATACTTTTAAATATTCATTTTAATTATTTATTAGTTTATTTTTTATAGTAATGTTAATTACAAAATAAATAATGAGTGAGACAAATATAATTTTAATTATTTATTTTTAATCAAAAAAAAAATATAAGCTTATAAAAAGAAGTAAAAATTTAAAAAAAAATTATTATTTAATAATATATTTTACTTTGATTTTGAATCATTGTATATAGGTTTTGAAATTATATTTTAATTGCTATCAATCTTATTAATAATAGTTTATTAATTTAATTTTTGATCATTATTATAATATCTATAAATAAAATTACTTATTTTGAATTTTAATGTTTATAATTATTAAGATTATTATAACTAAATATTTTCTTTACTTTTGAAAAAAAATTTAAAAATTAATATATTTTCAAAGGGTATAAACTTCAAAAATGATAAAAAATCACAAAAATAATTTTTTTATAATTTTATTATTTAAATAAAACTTATATACCACTAAATACATAAACATTTAAATCTATAGACTCCTAAACCCCAAAACACCCTAAATACTAAAAGCATTAAACCTATTTAACCTCTCTAATAAAAGATAACTATAATATCTATCAATAATTTATTAATTAATCTCTATCTTATTATTAATAGTTTATTAATTTAATTTTTGATCATTATTAATATATCTATCAATAAAATTGTTTATATTGAATTTATATGATATATAATTATTAATATTAATATAACTAAAGATTGTATTCACATTTAAAAAATTTTAAATATTATTATATTTAAAAAGGTCTTAACCTATGAAAATGAGAAAAAATTACAATATTTTTTTTGTTATTTTATTGTTTAAATAATACCTATAAACCACTAAGTGCCTAAAAACATAAATCACTAAACACCTAAATGACTAAACCTCTAAATACTTAAACCATTAAACTAGTATACATTAATAAAAAATCATAAATATCACTTAAATTTGTATTCAGTATAATTTTTAATTTTTATCTTAATTATTTATCAGTTTATTTTTATAGAAATATTAATTACAAATTAAATTTTTAGTGGATAGATCTAATTTAAATTAAACCAGTATTCCCTAAATAATAAATCTCAAAATTTTTGTTTTCATTATAATTTAAAATATTCATTTTAATTAGTCATTTATTTATTTTTATATATATATTAATTACAAAATAAATTATGAGTTAGATAGATATAATTAATATAAATTATTTTTAATCCAAAAAGTATAGATGAAATTTTTAAAAGAAAAAAAATTTTTAAATCAAATAATTATTATTTAGTAATACATTTCCCTTTGCTTTTGAATCATTTTAGGTTTTCATATTATATTTTAAGTAATATGAATCATATTCATAATAGATTTTTAATTTATTTTTTTAGATTTATTAGAATATCTATCAATAAAATCAATTATATTGAATTTATATTTTATATAATTATTATGATTATAATAAATAAATATTGTATTCACTTTTGAAAAATATTTAAAAATTATTATATTTTCAATGGTTATAACTTTTAAAATATGATAAAAAATAATACAAATAAATTTTTTGTTATTTCATTTTTAAATAAAGAGTATAGACCTTTAAATGCTTGCTTTCTTAATCAGTAAGCTCATAAAGAGTATTGACCTTTAAATAAAGAGTGGTTTATAGGTATTATTTAAACAATAAAATAACAAATAAAATTGTAATTTTTTATCATTTTCATAGGTTATAAACTTTGAAAATATAATAATATTCAAAATTTTTGAAATGTGAATACAATCTATAGTTATATTAATTTTAATAATTATATATCATATAAATTCAATATAAACAATTTTATTGATAGATATATTAATAATGATCAAAAATTAAATAAATAAACTATTAATAATAAGATAGAGATTAATTAATAAACTTTTGATAGATATTTTAATTATCCTTTATTATATAGGTTATATTGTTTTAATGCTTTAAGTAATTAGGGGCTTTTGGGGTTTAGGAGTCTATAGATTTAAATGTTTAGGTATTTAGTGATTTATAATTTTAATATAAATAATAAAATTATAAAAAAATTATTTTTGTGATTTTTTATCATTTTTGAAGGTGATAACCTTTGAAAATATAAAAATTTTTAAATTTTTTTAGAAAAGTAAAAATAATATTGAGTTATAATAATTTTAATAATTATAAAACATTAAAATTCAATATAAGTAATTTTATTGATAGATATTATAATAATGATCAAATAATAAATTAATAAACTATTATTAATAAGGTTGATATTAATTAAAATATAATTTAAAAACCTATATTCAATGATTCAAAATCAAAGTAAAATATATTACTAAATAATAATTTTTCGTTTTTAAATTTTTACTTCTTTTTATAAGCTTATATTTTTTTTTGAATAAAAAATAAATAATTAAAATTATATTTGTATCACTCATTGTTTATTTTGTAATTAACATTTCTATAAAAAATAAACTAATAAATAATTAAAATGAATATTTAAAAATATAATAAATACAAATTAAAATGAGATTTGTGATTTATTATATATGATATACCAGTTTATTGGTTTGATTATTTAGAAGTTTTGTTGTTTAGGAGTTTAGCAATTTTAGATTTTGGGCATATTGTCATTTATAGCTTTTACTTAAAAAATAAAAATAAAAAAAAAATTAAATTTTTTCTAATTTTCAAAGGTTATAAACTTTGAAAATAAGATAATTTCTAAAGTTTTTTGAAAAGTGAATACCATGTATAATTATATTAATCTTTCTGATTATATATCATATAAATTTAATATAAACAATTTTAATGATAGATATTATAATAATTATCAAAAATTAAATTAATAAACTATTACTAAAAATATAAATTTTAATCAAAATATATTTAAGTAAACAGGCATTTAAAGGTATATAGTCTTTATTTAAAAAATGAAATAACAAAAAATTTATTTTTTTTATTTTTTATCATATTTTGAAGGTTATAACCATTAAAAATATAATAATTTTTAAATTTTTTTCAAAAGTGAATACAATATTTATTTATTATGATCAAAATAATTATATATAATATAAATTCAATATAATCGATTTTATTGATAGATATTCTAATAAATGTAAAAAAATAATTTAAAAATCTATAATGAATATGATTCATATTACTTAAAATATAATATGAAAACCTAAAATGATTCAAAAGCAAAGGAATATGTATTACTAAATAATAATATTTGATTTGAAAATTTTTTTTCTTTTAAAAAGTTTATATATACTTTTTGGATTAAAAATAATTTATATAAATTATATCTATCTAACTCATAATTTATTTTGTAATTAATATTTATATAAAAATAAACAAATGACTAATTAAAATGAATATTTTTTATTATAATGAAAACAATATTTTATAGATTTATTATTTATTATTTCGGTTATACTAGTTTAATTTAAATTAGATATGTCCAATGAAAATTTAATTTGTAATTAATATTTCTATAAAAATAAACTAATAAATAATTAAAATAAAATTAAAAATTATACTTAATACAAATTTAAATGATATTTATGATTTATTATTAATGTATACAAGTTTAATGGTTTAAGTATTTAGAGGTTTTGTCGTTTAGAAGTTTAGTGATTTATGTTTTTACGCATTTATTAGTTTATAGGTATTATTTATATAATAAAATAACAAAAAAAAATTTGTTCTATTTTCTAATTTTCTTAGGTTATAACCTTTGAAAATATTATAATATTTAAAATTTTTTGAAATGTGAATATAATATTTAGTTATAATAATATTAAAAATTATATATCATATAAATTCAATATAAACAAATTTATTAATAGATATATCAATAATGATCAAAAATTAAATTAATAAACTATTAATAATAAGATACATATTAATTAATAAATGATTGATAGATATTATAATTATCCTTTATTATATAGGTTATATAGGTTTAATGCTTAAAGTATTTAGAGGGTTTTATGGTTTAGGAGTCTATATATTTAAAGGTTTAGGTATTTAGTGGTTTATAAGTTTTATATAAAAAATAAAAATATCAAAAAATTATTTTTGTTATTTTTTATCATTTTTGAAAGTTATAACCTTTGAAAATATAATAATTTTTAAATATTTTTTTAAATGTAAATATAATATTTAGCTATAATAATCTTAATAATTATTAAACATTAAAATTCAATATAAGTAATTTTATTGATAGATATTATAATAATGATCAAAAAATAAATTAAGAAATTATTATGAATAAGATTGATAGAAATTAAAATATAATTTCAAAACCTATACACATTGATTCAAAATCAGCGTAAAATATATTACTAAATAATAATTTTTAGTTTTTAAATTTTTACTTCTTTTTTATGGTTATATTTTTTTTGATTAAAAATAAATTATTAAAATTATATTTGTCTCACTCATTATTTATTTTGTAATTAACATTTCTATAAATATAAACTAATAAATAATTAAAATGAATATTTAAAATTATAATGAATACAAATTAATATGAAATTTGTGATTTATTATAAATGGTATACCGGTTTATTGGTTTGATTATTTAGGAGTTTTGCTGTTTAGGAGTTTAGATATTTATGTTTTTTGGCATTTTGTGGTTTATAGGTTTAATTTAAATAAAAAAAATAAAAAATCTTTTTTTTCGATTTTTTCGGATTTTCAAAGCTTATAACCTTTGAAAATAGGATAATTTTTAAAATTTTTTGAAATGTGAATACCATGTATAATTATATTAATCTTACTAATTATATATCATATAAATTCAATATAAACAATTTTAATGATATAATAAATATTTTTTTATTTTTATTATTTAAATAAAACCTATAAACCACAAAATGCCTAAAAACATAAATTGCTAATCTCCTTAACAACAAAACTCCTAAATAATCAAACCAATAAACCAGTATACAATATATAATAAATCACAAATCTCATTTTAATTTGTATTCATTATAATTTTAAATATTCATTTTAATTATTTATTACTTTATTTTTTATATAAATGTTAATTACAAATAAATAATGAGTGAAAAAAATATAAATTTGATAATTTATTTTTTATTCAAAAAAAATATATAAGCATAGAAAAAGAAGTAAAAATTAAATAACAAAAAATTATTATTTCGTAATATATTTTACTTTGATTTTGAATCATTGTAAATATTTTTTTAAATTATATTTTAATTACTATAAATCTTATTAATAATAGTTTATTAATTTATATTTTGATCATTATTATAATATCTATCAATAAAATTACTTATATTGAATTTTAATGGTTTATAATTATTAAGATTATTATAACTAAATATTATTTTTTATTTTGAAAAAAAATTTAAAAATTATTATATTTTCAAAGGTTATAACCTTCAAAAATGATAAAAAATAAAAAAAAATAATTTTTTTATAATTTTATTATTTAAATAAAAATTAAAAATCACTAAATACATTAACATTTAAATCTATAGATTTCTAAACCCCAAAATCCCCTAAATACTTAAAGCATTAAACCTATATAAGCTATATAATAAAGGATAATTATAATATTTATCACTAGTTTATTAATTAATCTGTATCTTATTATGAATAGTTTATTAATTTAATTTTTGATCATTATTAATATATCTATCAATAAAATTGTTTATAATGAATTTATATGATATATAATTATTAATATTAATATAACTAAAGATTATATTTAAATTTCAAAAATTTTAAATATTTTTATATTTTCAAAGGTTATAACCTATGAAAATGAGAAACAATTACAAATTTTTTCATTGTTATTTTATTGTTTAAATAATACCTATAAACCACTAAGTGCCTAAAAATAGAAATCACTAAACTCTTAAACGACAAAACCTCTAAATACTTAAACAATTAAACTAGTATACGTTAATAATAAATCATAAATATCATTTAAATTTGTATTATGTATAATTTTTAGTTTTTATTTTAATTATTTATCAGTTTATTTTTTTAGAAAAATTAATTATAAATTAAATTATCATTGAGACAGATCTAATTTAAATTAAACCAATATACCCTAAATAATAAATAATAATTCTCAATATTAATTACAAAATAAATATTAATTATTTTTCATCAATAAAATATAGATAAACTTTAAAAAAAAAATTTTAAAACAAATAATTATTATTTAGTAATACATTTTCCTTTGCTTTTGAATCATTTTTGGGTTTCATATTATATTTTAAGTAATATCAATCTTATTCATTATAGATTTTAATTTATTTTTTGAGAATTATTAGAATATCTCTCATATAAAATTGTTTATATCAAATTTATATTATATATAATTATTATGATTATTATAAATAAATATTGTATTTACTCTTGAAAAAAATTTAAAAATTATAATATTTTCAAGGGATATAACCTTGAAAATATGAGAAAAAATAATAAAAATAAATTTTTGTTATTTCATTTTTTAAATAAAGGATATAGACCATTAAATGCCAGCTTACTTAAATCAGTAAGCTCATAAACTACGAAACCCCTAAAAACATAAACCTTTTAATATCTATATACTACTTATTGAATAATAAATCTCATTTTTTGTCTATTTATTATAATTTTAAATATTCAATTTAATTATTTATAGTTTAATTTTTTACAAAAATTAATTAGGAAATAAATTTCGAGCGAGACAAACATTATTTAAATAATTGATTTTTAATAAAAAAAATAAGCTTATAAATAGAAGGAAAAATTTAAAAATTAAATATTATTATTTAGTAATATATTTTGATTTTATTTTGAATCATGTAAATTTCTTTTAATTAAAATTTATATTTTTATTAATAGTTTATTAATTTAATTTTTGATCATTATTATAATTTCTATCTTTAAAATTGTTTATATTTAATTTATATGATATATAATCAGTAAGATTAATATAATTATACATGGTATTCACATTTCAAAAAATTTTAAAAATTATCTTATTTTTAAAGGTTATAACCTTTGAAAATCCGAAAAAATCTAAAAAAAAAATTTTTATTTTTTTAATTTAAATAAAACCTATAAACCACAAAATGCCTAAAAACATAAATTGTTAAATGCCTAAACAACAAAACTCCTAAATAATAAAAACAATAAACCGGTATACCATTTATAATAAATCACAAATTTCATTTTAATTTGTATTCTTTATAATTTTAAATATTCATTTTAATAATTATTAGTTTATTTTTCATAGAAATGTTAATTACAAAATAAATAATGAGTGAGACAAATATAATTTTAATAATTTATTTTTAATCAAACAAAAATATAAGCTTATAAAAATAAGTAAAATTTAAAAACAAAAATTATTATTTAGTAATATATTTTACATTGATTTTGAATCATTGTATATAGGTTTTGAAATTATATTTTAATTGCTATCAATCTTATTAATAATAGTTTATTAATTTATTTTTTGAACATTATTATAATATCTATAAATAAAATTACTTATATTTAATTTTAATGTTTATAATTATTAAGATTATTATAACTAAATATTATATTTACTTTTGAAAAAAAATTTAAAAATTAATATATTTTCAAAGGGTATAATCATCATAAATGATAATAAATCACAAAAATAATTTTTTTATAATTTGATTATTTAAATAAAACTTATATACCACTAAATACCTAAACATTTAAATCTATGAACTCCTAAAATCCAAAACCCCCTAAATACTGAAAGCATTAAACCTATATAACATATATAATAAAAGATAACTATAATATATTTCAATAGTTTATTAATTAATGTCTATCTTATTATTAATAGTTTATTAATTTAATTTTTGATCATTATTAATATATCTATCAATAAAATTGTTTATATTGAATTTATATGATATATAATTATTAATATTAATATAACTAAAGATTGTATTCACAATTCAAAAAATTTAAGTTTTATTATATTATCAAAGGTTATAACCTATGAAAATGAGAAAAAATTACAACATTTTTTTTGTTATTTTATTTTTTAAATAATATTTATAAACCACTAAGTTCCTAAAAACATAAATCACTAAACACCAAATCGATAAAACCTCTAAATACTTAACCATTAAACTAGTATACATTAATAATAAATCATAAAAATAATTTAAATTTGTATTCAATATAATTTTTAATTTTTATTTTAATTATTTATCAGTTTATTTTTATAGAAATATTAATTACAAATTAAATTATCAGTGAGACATATCTAATTTAAATTAAACCAGTATACCCTAAATAATAAATAATAAATCTAAATATTATTGTTTTCATTATAATTTAATATATTCATTTTAATTAGTTATTTGTTTATTTTTATATAAATATTAATTACAAAATAAATTATGAGTTAGATAGATATAATTTATATAAATTATTTTTCATCAAAAAAATATAGATAAACTTTTTAAAATAAAAAAAAATTTCAAAACAAATAATTATCATTTAGTAATACATTTTCCTTTGATTTGAATCATTTTAGGTTTTCTAATTATATTTTAAGTAATATGAATCTTAATTCATTATAGATTTTTAATTTATTTTTTGTGAATTATTAGAATATCTCTCAATAAAATTGATTATATTGAATTTATATTATATATAATTATTATGATTATTATAAATAAATATTGTATTCACTCTTTAAAAAAATTTTGAAATTATTATATTTTCAAAGGTTATAACCTTAAAAATATGAGAAAAAATAATAAAAATAAATTTTTTGTTATTTCATTTTTTAAATAAAGCCTATAGACCATTAAATGCTTGCTTACTTAAATCAGTAAGCTAATAAACCCCAAAACCCCTAAATACATGAACCTTTTAACATCTATATACTACTTAATGAATAATAAATCCTATTTGTATGTGTATTTATTATAATTTTAAATATTCAATTTAATTATTTATAGTTTAATTTTTTACAAAAATTAATCACAGAATAAATTTCGAGTAGGACAAACATTATTTAAATAATATATTTTTTATAAAAAAAATATAAGCTTATAAAAAATAGAAAAATTTAAAAATTAATTATTATTATTTAGTAGTATATTTTGATTTTATTTTGAATCATTTTGCGTCATGTAAATATATTTTAATTAAAATTTATATTTTTATTAATAGTTTATTAAATAATTTTTGATCATTATTATAATATCTATCATTAAAATTATTTATATTGAAAATATATGATTATAATCAGTAAGATTAATATAATTATACATGGTATTCACATTTCAAAAAATTTTAAAATTTATAATATTTTCCAAGGTTATAACATTTGAAAATAAAAAATTTTTTTTTAAAATTTTTTTATTTTTATTATTTAAGTAAAATCTATAAACCACAATATGTCGAAAAACATAATTTGCTAAACTGCTAAACCAATAAACCGGTATTCCATATATAATAAATCACAAATCTCATTTTAATTTGTATTCATTATAATTTTAAATATTCATTTTAATTATTTATTAGTTTATATTTTATAGAAATGTTAATTACAAAGTAAATAATGAGTGAGACAAATATAATTTTAATAATTTATTTTTTATTCAAAAAAAAATATAAGCTTATATAAAGAATGTAAAAATTTAAAAACAAAAAATTATTATTTAGTAATATATTTTACTTTGATTTTGAATCATTGTATATAGGTTTTTAAATTATATTTTAATTACTATCAATCTTATTAATAATAGTTTATTAATTTATTTTTTGATCATTATTATACTATCTATCAATAAAATTACTTATATTGAATTTTAATGTTTTATAATTATTAATATTATTATAACTAAATATTATTTTTACATTTGAAAAAAATTTTAAAATTATTATATTTTCAAAGGTTATAACCTTCTAAAATGATAAAAAATATCAAAAATTATTATTTATATTTTTATTATTTTAATAAAAATTATAAATCACAAAATACCTATACATTTAAATCTATAGACTCCTAAACCCCAAAACCCCCTAAATACTTAAAGCATTAAACATATATAACCTATATAATAAATGATAATTATAATATCTATCAATAGTTTATTAATTAATATCTATCTTATTATTAATATTTTATTAATTTAATTTTTGATCATTATTAATATATCTATCAATAAAATTGTTTATATTGAATTTATATGATATATAATTATTAATATTCTTATAACTAAATATTGTATTCACATTTCAAAAAATTTTAAATATTATTATATTTTCAAAGGTTATAAATTTTTTAATATTATTTTAATATTAAAAAACATAAATCACCTATGAAAATGAGAAAAAAGTACAAATTTTTTTTTGTTATTTTAATATTAAAATAATACCTATAAACCGCTAAATGCCTAAAAACATAAATCACTAAACTCGTAAACGACAAAACCTTTAAATACTTAAACCATTAAACTAGTATACATTAATAATAAATCATAAATATCTTTTAAATTTGTATCCAGTATAATTTAAAATTTTTATTTTAATTATTTATCAGTTTATTTTTATAGAAATTTTAATTACAAATTAAATTTTTAGTGGATAGATCAAATTTAAATTAAACCATTATACCCTAAATAATAAATAATAAATCTCAATATTATTGTTTTCATTATAAATTAAATATTGATTTTAATTAGTTATTTGTTTATTTTTATATAAATATTAATTACAAAATAAATTAAAAGTTAGATAGATATAATTTATATAAATTATTTTTAATCAAAAAGTATAGATAAACTTTTTAAAAGAAAAAAAATTTTCAAATCAAATAATTATTATTTATTAATACATTTTCCTTTGCTTTTGAATCATTTTAGGTTTTGATATTATATTTTAAGTAATATGAATCATATTCATTATAGATTTTTAATTTATTTTTTTAGATTTATTAGAATATCTATCAATAAAATTGATTATATTGAATTTATATTATATATAATTATTATGATTATAATAAATAAATATTGTATTCACTTTTGAAAAAAATTTAAAAATTATCATTTTTTCAATGGTTATAACCTTCAAAATATGATAAAAAATAATAAAAATAATTTTTTTTTATTTCATTTTTTAAAAAAAGCCTATAGATCATTAAATGCCAGCTTACTTAAATCAGTACGCTCATAAACTACGAAACCCCTAAATACATAAATCTTTTAATATCTATATACTACTTAATAAATAATAAATCTCATATTTATGACTATATATTATAATTTTAAATATTTATTTAATTATTTATATTGAATTTATATGATATATAATTAGTAAGATAAATATAATTATACATGGTATTCACATTTCAAAAAATTTTAAAAATTATCTTATTTTCAAAGGTTATAACCTTTGAAAATCCGAAAAAATTGAAAAAAAAAATTTTTATTTTTTTTATTTAAATAAAACCTATAAACCACAAAATGCCAAAAAACATAAATTTCTAAACTCCTAAACAACAAAACTCATAAATAATCAAACCAATAAACCGGTATACCATTTTTAATAAATCACAAATTTCATCTTAATTTGTATTCATTATAATTTTAAATATTCATTTTAATTATTTATTAGTTTATATTTATAGAAATGTTAATTACAAAATAAATAATGAGTGAGACAAATATAATTTTAATAATTTATTTTTAATCAAAAAAAAATATGACCTTAAAAAAGAAGTAAAAATTTAAAAACAAAAAATTATTATTTAGTAATATATTTTACACTGATTTTGAATCAGTGTATATAGGTTTTGAAATTATATTTTAATTTCTATCAATCTTATTCATAATAGTTTATTAATTTATTTGTTGATCATTATTATAATATATATCAATAAAATTACTTATATTGAATTTTAATGTTTTATAATTATTAAGATTATTATAGCTAAATATTATATTTACATTTGAAAAAATATTTAAAGATTATTATATTTTCAAAGGTTATAACTTTCAAAAATCATAAAAAATCACAAAAATAATTTTTTTATAATTTTATTTTTTAAATAAAACTTATAAACCACTAAATACCTAAACCTTTAAATCTATAGACTCCTAAACCCCAAAACCCCCTAAATACTTAAAGCATTAAACCTATATAATCTATATAATAAATGATAATTATAATACCTTCTTCTTTGAATTGCTCTCTCAAGCTCTAGAGAGAGAAACACAATTTTTAGAGAGAGAAACAACAATTTTCCGTGAATAAGTAGCCATTATCAAGCAAAAATGGAGCAAGCAGATTTCTTAATGAATATGAAATCATTTTCTCAACATTTTATAAAGACCGCGCTTCATTCATCATCTTCTTCGGAAGTTTTCGGGAAAAAATTGGGGAACCGTCGATAGAGTTTTCCCCGACAGACATGGCTTCCCTCACTGAAGCTCACAAATATACACTGGTGGGAAAATTCTCACACGGGCATCCTCGCGTTGAAGATATAAGGGCATTCTATGCTTCCTTGAAGCTCAAAGGCCTGATAAAAATAGGAGTCCTAGATGCGAAGCACATCCTCGTGCAGCTCTTTACAGAAGAGGACTTCCATAGAATCTGGTTCAAA
This sequence comes from Sapria himalayana, assembly GCA_029783825.1. NCBI lineage: Eukaryota > Viridiplantae > Streptophyta > Magnoliopsida > Malpighiales > Rafflesiaceae > Sapria > Sapria himalayana. The sequence continues at coordinate 17,641 of JAREIK010003651.1, forward strand.
GGAGTTTGGTATATCATGGGCTACCCCATGGGAGCTTTCAGATGGACACCCGACTTCTCAACCAAGCAGGAATCCCCATTGGCCCCGGTATGGTTCCTCCTTCCCATGCTCCCCATTCACTTGTTTGATAAATTTGCTCTCTACCACATTGCACAAGCAGTCAGCACCCCTCTTCTTCTTGATGGTGCCACTGCTACTCTCTCTCGCCCGAGTGTGGCTCGGCTGTGCATAGAAGTCAACTTGTTGAATAATATACCTCAGCGAATATGGATAGGCTCTAAGAATGGAGATGGTTTCTGGCAAGATGTAATTCCAGAGTTCCTCCCTCACTATTGCACATACTGTAAGAAGCTTGGACATGGTTGTGATCACTGTATTGTCAAAAAAAAGCATTAAGAAGATAGGCAGTACACAGACTTTATAGGGAAGGGGAAGGAAATAGTGCAATACAGAATAAAAAACACCATGGCTCTTGAGCAGAATTTAAACAATGAGGGAACTAGCCTGGAACTAACTGAAGGTGCCCCCCCCTAGAATAGAAGAGAAGGAAGAGGTAGAGGGAGAGGATAAAAATAAAAGACATGATTTAATTATGAAAATTGCAGAAATAAACAAAAGGTTTCAGGGCAGCAGGTTTGATAACATAATTAGAAGGGAGGAGAGTAGGAAATGAGCAGTGGAAGAAGTTAATAGCTCAGATGAGGAAATAGATGTGCGAAGTAATATAAACTTACACAAGGGAGAGGAAGAAAATGAATGCATAAAATCCACAAAGGATGATATCGATATACATAGATTTAAGAATAAAATGGGCAACAGGAAATGGACCTTGGAAGAAATAAAAATTATGGCCATACAACTAGGAAGGGTGTGGAAAGAAGACAAAACAGAAAATACTAGTGCGATAAAAAAGTCAAGAAACAGGAAAAAACACCTAAATAGAATATATGATTCAAAGTGCATCACTAGATCTCAGATTAAAACTAACCATAATGTTTAAATTCTTTTACTGGAATGTTAGGGGTATTGCAAACCCTTCCACAATAAAAAGAATTAAAAAAATGATAAAATTATATAATTCTTCTCTTATAATGCTTGCTGAACCTATGGTGAATAAGGTTCAAATAGATCATTACAAAGGAGTCCTGGGCTTTGAGAATGCATTTTCTAATAATAATAGTAAAATTTGGGTATTCTGGAAAAATAAATTTAATATAAATATATTGGAGGAAACAGATCAAATAATCAATTTTAGTCTAGATAATGCCCGAGATGAAGTAATCTCGGTATTATATGCTAAATATACTAAAGAAGGTAGAAAGGAGCTTTGGAATAGTATGGCCAAAATATCAAGTTTGAACAAACCATGGATAATAGGAGGTGATTTTAACATAATAAGAAAGGCCAGTGAGAAAAAAGGAGGTAATTCCCCCAGCACTAGTGCCATTTCACACTTTAATGAGGCTATATCAAAGGCCAGTTTGATGGAAGCTAACTTTTTAGGCCCACAATATACCTGGTGCAATAACAAGAAAAATAAAGGCACTATATGGGCAAGACTAGATAGAGTTTTATACGATGTGGAATGGTTAGAAAGTTATGGATCTACCGCTATGAGACATTTAAATAGAACATGCTCGGATCACAATCCATTGTTAATTACCTTAGAGCAGACCAAATCCTTGAGTAAACCTTTTAAATTTTAGAATGCTTGGTGGTTGCATCATACATTCATAAATATGGTTAAAGAGTCTTGCTCTCTAGAAGTCTCAGGTAATCCGACACAAGTCTAGAATATGAAACTAAATAGATTAAAAAAACATCTAAAGATATGGAATAGAGATATATTTGGTAATATAAACAAAAATATAATAGAAGCAGAAAAAAAGCTGAAAAATTAGAGATAGAACATGAAATATTTCAAGATAAAGAGAGTAGAGAAGCACTTAGTAAATCCCAAGCTGAACTAAAATTAAAACTCCTCATGGAGGAAATTTTTTGGAAACAAAAAGCTAAAATAAAATGGCTAAAAGAAGAAGATAAAAAAAAATTTTTAAATAGCAGCTAAAATAAGAATACAGAAACAAAGAATAAAAGGTATAAAAAATAGTAATAATGCCTGAATAGATGATAACACAGAAATTAAAAAGCATTTTAATGAATACTTAGAAAATCAATTTATAGGGGATACATCCTTGAGAGGTGTTGAACTTATACATAAAATAGACTGTAATATTACCAGAGAAAAGAATGATGCCCTTATTAAATTCCCAGATGAAGAAGAGCTTAAAACTGTTGTTTTTAGCCTAGACCCAAATAGTGGCTCGGGCCCAGACGGATGGAACAATGAGTTCTACCAAAAATGCTGGATTATCATAAAATCTGATCTTCTCAATGCCATTTATTGGATTTTTAATGGAGCAGAAATATGCAAGAAATGGAGTAGCACATATATGGTGCTTATTCCCAAGATAGACAATCCACAAAAGGCAGATGATTTCAGACCTATAAGTCTATGTAATTCTATTTATAAGATTCTGTCTAAATTATTGCAAAACAGATTAACTTCTATCCTTCCTAAAATTATTTCGAAAGAGCAATCAGGATTCATGAAAAATAGGCTTATAATAAAAAATATTTGCTTAGCTAAATAAATGATTAAAGATATAGGCAAAAAAGATAGAGGACATAATGTATTAATAAAATTAGACTTATCTAAAGCTTTCGATAAAGTAGAATGGAATGTCCTGTGTTTCACCATGAGAAAGTTGGGTTTCTCGGAGACCTAGATAGATTTGATATACAGATGTATATCAAGCTCCTAGATTAAAATTCTAGTAAACGGGGAGCTGGGAAGAGATATTAAGCCGTTTAGAGGAATAAGATAAGGTGACCCTCTTTCTCCCTCACTCTTTAATATTTATTTAGAGCTTTATATTGTCAATCTCAAAGACAAAATTTGCACAGGTGAAATACGCGCCTTCAGCAAACCGAAAGGTACTCTCCTGGTGAGTTGTCTTGCATATGTAGATGATGTGGTAATCTTCACTAATGGTAGTGCTAGATTCCTTCAAAACCTGATGAGTTTGTTGAGAGTAATGGAGGAAGAAACGGGTCAAAAAATAAACAGCAAAAAGTGTCATTTTATGATAGCTAAAAAAGCTCCTATGAGTTTAGGACATAGAGTACAGAGTATAACAAGTTTCTCGCAGAAAAAAGGAGCAATTCAATATCTGGAATGCCCTTTATATGTAGGAAAAGTTAAGTCAGAATACTTTGAATTCTTACTCGAAAAGATCAAAAATAAAATTGCAGGATGGAAAGTTGAAATGCTATCTATGAGCAGCAGGATAACCTTAATCACACATGTACTTCAAAGCGTAGTCATGCAAAACCTAATGATCACTCAATTACCAGCCCTTGATAAAAAAAAGAATTGAAAAAGAAATGGCTTGTTTTCTGTGGGGGACATATAAAGGTAAATAGTAAGCTTCACTGGAAAAAATAGAAAGATCTCTGTTTTCCAAAATAGGAAGTAGGGCTGGGTTTTATAGATTTAAATGGTCTCACTAAAGCTTGGGCTTGTAAAAGATGGTGGAGGCTTAAAGAAAATAATAGTTTATGGGCAGAATTTATAAGGGCCAAATATTGCAAAGATGGCGATACGAACACAGAAATAAAAAAGAGTAGAGCTTCACAAGTGTGGATGCAAATGCTTAAACAAAGGAAATAGTAGAAAAATATTCTAAGCTCACTAAAAGTGGCTGGAAATGGACATTGAGTGTAGATGGAAAATTCTCTATAAAAACCATCAAAGATAAAGTGAGAAGTAGAAAGGAAGAGCTTTCACTATTTAAATGGACCTGGAATAATCATAACTCTCAAAAAATTAAAACTAACACAAGGAAAGTTCTCTCTAATATTATTTTAATAGATGTAAATATAAAAAAGAAAGGTATTCAACTTCCCTCTAGGTGTGAATGTTGTTTTCAGAAAAATGAATCGATAGATCATTTATTTTCACAAGGAAATATAGCTTTAGAAATTTGGAGAAGATTAGAATTAGAAATGGGTATAAATTACGAATGCATCCCTCTTATAAATAGACTTCAAAAATGGTATATAGCATACACGAGAAACTCTTTACAAAAATGGGTTAAAAATAATATACCTCATATTGCTATTTGGTGTATATGGAAGGCTAGGAATAACAGTAGATATGAAGGTAAGAGAATGTCGGTGGAAGACATCTGGAAAGCTATAAAGAGAGAATTAATAAGGACTTCAGAAGCTTGCCCGATAACAGTCCAGACTAATTTTCTAAATAATGATATTTTAAATTTTTGGAATCTTACGGTTACTAAGAAAAGATCACAAAAAATTATAGGAGTTAAGTAGGAAAACCCACCATTAGATAGGCTCTCCTAAAATACCAATGGTAGTTTTGATAGAAATATAGGCTTAGCAGGAGGAGGAGGAGTGATTAGAAATTCTAGAGTTCACCTCATTTTTGCCTTTTCAAGGAGTTACAAAGCCTCTTCTGCACTTCATGCAGAAATCTTAGAATTAAGAGATGGATTGAGGGCCTGTCTCTCTAGAGGACTAAGAAATATAGACATTCAGTCGGACTCTAAAATTGTGGTAGATATGATAAATAAAAAAAAGACTTTATGGAAATACGAAGATGAATTAGAAGAGATCGGCCATCTAGCATTATCGTTAAATGTTTTTATCAAACATATATACAGGGAAGCAAATGCTTTAGTTGATAAACTGGCTAAAGAAGGGAAAAATAATAAACATGAAGAATATATAAAGGATTTGATCCCTGATAGATACAAGGGTATAATAAGAATGGATAAGATGGAATATCCATATATTCAAATAATTAAAGTATAGCCTTAACCTGGATATCCACCCTGGTCCTGTGGGGTGGACTAAAGGGTTTAAATATATGTGGCTATAAGTATTGTACTAGTGTGTGTTTTGCAGTCAAACAGATCCAGGTACAGCAAGAAAAAAGCAATAGCAGTAATGGACTTTGAAGAAGGAATGTGCATAAGTGGATTTCGTGAATAAGACTATGTTGTTCTTGTTTTTTCTTGTTTTTCTCTTTGTTAAACAAATGCAAAGTGGAGGAAGGCAATAATAGAGCTGATAAAAAGATGGCTGCTAGATGTTTATACTTCTGTTTGTTTGTTTTTGTGCGTGTTTTCTGTTTGATTTGTGTCGTTAAAAAAAAATCTGTTCTCTAAAGGAGAACTCAATAAGGAAAGGCTGTTGAGTATGGAAGCTAGAAAAAAAGGAAAAAGCAATGAGACACTCATGCGATCAAAAAGCTTTATTCAAGAGGGTAAGAAATAACATGGAAACTGTAGAATTATTTTTTGGCAGATTTAAAGTCTGGAAATACCTAAAGACCAGAATTGTTGAAGCTCTCTGTTGAGTATGTAAAAAGGATCTGCATGCCCTGTATAAGTATGTATTATAGCCGGTTTTTAGAGCTTTCTTGGGCTAGTGAATTAAAGCTGCAAAGATGGACAACATATAAGGTTTGAAAGGATCCAGAATAGAAGACAAGATGATACAACCACAGGAATAACTCCACGCAAACAACAATCTCCAGCAAATTTAATAAAGAGCAAATAAAAAAAATGCATTGAAAGCTTATTTTGATTATGTTTTATTTTGTTTGTAGATTAAATGATGGGTATAAAAGGGGAAAAGGTAGAGTATAGTTTGTAAAAATGGTATTCCTCCGCCAAAAGAGAGGGCTTTGATTATAATAAAACAAATTTTCTAAAAAAAATGATAATTATAATATCTATCAATACTTTATTAATTAATATCTATCTTATTATTAATATTTTATTAATTTAATTTTTGATCATTATTGATATATCTATCAATAAAATAGTTTATATTAATCTATATAATTATTGATATGCCTAAAAACATAAATAACTAAACTCCTAAAGGACAAAACCTCTAAATACTTAAAACATTAAACTAGTATACATTAATAATATATCATAAATATCATTTAAATTTGTATTCAGTATAATTTTTAATTTTATTTTAATTATTTATTAGTTTATTTTTATAGAAATATTAATTACAAATTAAATTTTCATTGGACGGATCTAATTTAAATTAAACCAGTATACCCGAAATAATAAATAATAAATCTTAATATTATTGTTTTCATTATAATTTAAAATATTCATTTTAATTAGTCATTTGATTATTTTTATATAAATATTAATTACAAAATAAATTATGAGTTAGATAGATATAATTTATATAAATTATTTTTAATCCAAAAAGTATAGATAAACTTTTTAAAAGAAAAAAAATTTTCAAATCAAATAATTATTATTTACTAATACATTTTACTTTGCTTTTGAATCATTTTAGGTTTTCATATTATATTTTAAGTAATATGAATCATATTCATTATAGATTTTTAATTTATTTTTTAGATTTATTAGAATATCTATAAATAAAATCGATTTTATTGAATTTATATTATATATAATTATTATGATTATAATAAATAAATATTGTATTCACTTTTGAAAAAAATTTAAAAATTATTATATTTTCAATGGTTATAACCTTCAAAATATGATAAAAAATAATAAAAATAAATTTTTTGTTATTTCATTTTTTAAATAAAGACTATAGACCATTAAATGCCTGCTTACTTAAATCAGTAAGCTCATAAACCCCGTAACCCCTAAAAACATAAACCCTTTAAAATTTATATACTACTTAATGAATAATAAATCTCATTTTTATGTCTATTTATAATACTTTTAAATATTTAATTTAATTATTTATAGTTTAATTTTTTTCCAAAATTAATTACAAAAAAAATTTTGAGCGAGACAAACATTATTTAAATAATTGATTTTTTTTAAAAAAATATAAGCTTATAAAAAGAAGGAAAAATTTAAAAATTAAATATTATTATCTAGTATTATATTTTTATTTGATTTTGAATCATTTTGCTTCATGTAAATATATTTTGTTTAAAATTTATAATTTTATAAATAGCTTATTAATTTCATTTTTGATCATTATTATAATTTCTATCATTAATATTGTTTATATTGAATTTATATGATATATAATCAGTATGATTAATATAATTATACATGGTATTCACATTTCAAAAATTTTAAAAAATATCTTATTTTCAAAGGTTATAACCTTTGAAAATCATAAAAAATCTAAAATTTTTTTTTTATATTTTTATTATGTAAATAAAACCTATAAACCACAATATGCCCAAAAACACAAATTGCTAAACTCCTAAACAATAAAACTCCTAAATAATCAAACCAATAAACAGGTATACCATATATAATAAATCATAAATCTCATTTAAATTTCTATTCATTTTAATTTTAAATATTCATTATAATTATTTATAAGATTATTTTTTATATAAATGTTAATTACAAAATAAATAATGAGTGAGACATATATAATTTTAATAATTTATTTTATATTCAAAAAAAAATATAAGCTTATAAAAAGAAGTAAAAATTAAATAACAAAAAATTATTATATCGTAATATATTTTACTTTGATTTTAAATAATTGTAAATATGTGTTTAAATTATATTTTAATCACTATCAATCATATTAATAATAGTTTATTAATTTATTTTTTGATCATAATTATAATATCTATCAATAAAATTACTTATATTGAATTTTAATGTTTAATAATTATTAAGATTATTATAACTAAATATTAACTTTTCTTTTGAAAAAAAATTTAAAAATTATTATATTTTTGAAGGTTATAACCTTCAAAAATGATAAAAAATCAAAAAAAATAATTTTTTTTATAATTTTATTATTTAAATAAAAATTAAAAATCACTAAATACCTAAACATTTAAATCTATAGACTACTAAACCCCAAAAACCCCTAAATACTTAAAGCATTAAACCTATATAACCTATATAATAAAGGATACTTATAATATCTATCAATAGTTTATTAATTAATCTGTATCTTATTATTAATAGTTTATTTATTTAATATTGATCATTATTAATATATCTATTAATAAAATTGTTTATATTGAATTTATATGATATATAATTATTAATATTAATATAACTAAAGATTGTATTCACATTTCAAAAATTTTAAATTTTATTATATTTTCAAAGGTTATAACCAATGAAAATGAGAAAAAATTACAAATTTTTTTTTGTTATTTTATTGTTTAAATAACACCTATAAACCACTAAGTGCCTAAAAACATAAATCAATAAATTATTGTTTAAATACTTAAACGATTAAACTAGTATCCATTAATAATAAATCATAAATATCATTTAAATTTGTATTCAGTATTTTTAATTTTTATTTTAATTATTTATCAGTTTATTTTTATAGAAATATTAATTACAAATTAAATTATCAGTGAGACAGATCTAATTTAAATTAAACCAGTATACCCTAAATAATAAATAATAAATCTTAATATTATTGTTTTCATTATAATTTAAAATATTCATTTTAATTAGTCATTTGATTATTTTTATATAAATATTAATTACAAAATAAATTATGAGTTAGATAGATATAATTTATATAAATTATTTTTAATCCAAAAAGTATAGATAAACTTTTTAAAAGAAAAAAAATTTTCAAATCAAATAATTATTATTTACTAATACATTTTCCTTTGCTTTTGAATCATTTTAGGTTTTCATATTATATTTTAAGTAATATGAATCATATTCTTTATAGATTTTTAATTTATTTTTTTTAATTTATTAGAATATCTATCAATAAAATTGATTATATTGAATTTATATTATATATAATTATTATGATTATTATAAATAAATATTGTATTCACTATTTAAAAAAATTTTAAAATTATCATATTTTCAAGGATTGTAACCTTGAAAATATGAGAAAAATAATAAAAATAAATTTTTTTTATTTCATTTTTTAAATAAAGTAGATAGACCATTAAATGCATGCTCACTAATATCAGTAAGCTCATAAACCCTTAAACCCCTAAATACATAAACCCTTTAATATCTATATATGACATAATAAATAATAAATCTCATTTTTTGTCTATTTATTATAATTTTAAATATTGAATTTAATTATTTATAGTTTAATTTTTTACAAAAATTAATTACGAAATAAATTTCAACCGAGGCAAACATTATTTAAATAATTGATTTTTAATAAAAAAAAATATAAGCTTATAAATAGAAGGAAAAATTTAAAAATTAAATATTATTATTTAGTAATTTATTTTGAATCATGTAATTTTCTTTTAAATAAAAATATTATTTTTATTAAAAGTTTATTAATTTAATTTTTGATCATTATTATAATATCTATTATTAAAATTGTTTATATTTAATTTATATGATATATAATCAGTAATATTAATATAATTATACATGGTATTCACATTTCAAAAAATTTTAATAATTATTTTATTTTCAAAGGTTAAAATTTGAAAATACGAAAAAATCTAAAAAATTTTTTTTTTATTTAAAGAAAACCTATAAACCACAAAATGCCTAAAAACATAAATTGTTAAATGCCTAAACAACAAAACTCCTAAATAATCAAAACAATAAACCGGTATACCATTTATAATAAATCACAAATTTCATTCTAATTTGTATTCTTTATAATTTTAAATATTCATTTTAAATAATTATTAGTTTATTTTTTATAGAAATGTTAATTACTAAATAAATAATGAGTGAGACAAATATAATTTTAATATTTTATTTTTAATCAAAAAAAAAATATAAGCTTATAAAAAGAAGTACAAATTTAAAAACAAAAAATTATTATTTAGTAAAATATTTTACTTTGATTTTGAATCATGTATATATGTTTTGAAATTATATTTTAATTGCTATCAATCTTAATAATAAAAGTTTATTAATTTATTTTTTCATCATTATTATAATGTCTATAAATAAAATTACTTATATTGAGTTTTAATGTTTATAATTATTAAGTTTTTATAACTAAATATTAAATACCACTAATTACCTAAACATTTAAATCTATTGACTCCTAAACCCCAAAACCCCCTAAATACTGAAAGGATTAAACCTATATAAGCTCTCTAATAAAATATAACTATAATATCTATCAATAGTTTATTAATTAATCTCTATCTTATTATTAATAATTTATTAATTTAATTATTGATCATTATTAATATATCTAACAATAATATTGTTTATATTGAATTTATATGATATATAATTATTATTATTAATATTACTAAAGATTGTATTCACATTTAAAAAATTTTAAATATTATTATATTATCATAGGTTATAACCTATGAAAATGAGAAAAAATTACAACAATTTTTTCGTTATTTTATTGTTTAAATAATACTTATAAACCATTAAACTAGTATACATTAATAATAAATTATAAATATCACTTAAATTTGTATTTAATAAAATTTTTAATTTTTATTTTAATTATTTATCAGTTTATTTTTATAGAAATATTAATTACAAATTAAATTTTCAGTGGACAGATCTAATTTAAATTAAACCAGTATTCCCTAAATAATAAATAATAAATCTCAATATTTTTGTTTTCATTATAATTTAAAATATTCATTTTAATTATCCATTTTTTATTTTTATATAAATATTAATTACAAAATAAATTATGAGTTAGATTGATATAATTTATATAAATTATTTTTAATCCAAAAAATATAGATAAACTTTTTTTTAAAAAAAATTTTAAATCAAATAATTATTATTTAGTAATACATTTTCCTTTGCTTTTGAATAATTTTAGGTTTTCATATTATATTTTAAATAATATGAATCATATTCATTATATATTTTTAATTTATTTTTTTAGATTTATTAGAATATCTATCAATAAAATTGATTATATTGAATTTATATTATATATAATTATTATGATAATAATAAATAAATATTGTATTCACTCTTGAAAAAAATTAAAATTATTATATTTTCAATGGTTATAACCTTCAAATATGATAAAAATAATAAAAATAAATTCTTTTTATTTCATTTTTTAAATAAAGTCTATAGACATTTAAATGCCTGCTTACTTAAATCAGTAAGCTCATAATTCCCGAAACCCCTAAATACATAAACCCTTTAACATCTATATACTACTTAATGAATAATAAATCTAATTTTTATGTCTATTTATAATAATTTTAAATATTCAATTTAATTATTTATAGTTTAATTTTTTTCAAAAATTAATTACAAAATAAATTTTGTGTGAGACAAACATTATTTAAATAATTGATTTTTTTTTAAAAATATAAGCTTATAAAAAGAATTAAAATTTTAAAAATTAAATATTATTATTTAGTAAAATATTTTGATTTGATTTTGAATCATTTTGCATCATGTAAATATATTTTGATTAAAATTAATAATTTTATAAATAGCTTATTAATTTTATTTTTGATCATTATTATAATTTCTATCATTAAAATTGTTTATATTGAATTTATATGATATCAAATCATTAAAATTAATATAATTATGCATGGTATTCACATTTCAAAAAATTTTAAAAATTATATTATTTTTAAAAGTTATAACCTTTGAAAATTAGAAAAAATCTAAAAAATTTTTTTTATATTTTTATTATGTAAATAAAACCTATAAACCACAATATGCCTAAAAACATAAATTGCTAAACTCCTAAACAATAAAACTAATAAATAATCAAACCAATAAACTGATATACCATATATAATAAATCACAAATCTCATTTAAATTTTTATTCATTATAATTTTAAATATTGATTTTAATTATTTATTAGATTATTTTTTATATAAATGTTAATTACAAAATAAATAATGAGACAAATATAATTATAATAATTTATTTTTTATTCAAAAAAAAATATAAACTTATAAAAAGAAGTAAAAATTAAATAACAAAAAATTATTATTTAGTAATATATTTTACTTTGATTTTGAATCATTGTTAATAGTTTTTTAATTATATTTTAATTACTATCAATCTTATTAATAAAAGTTTATAAATTTATTTTTTGATCATTATTATAATATCTATCAATAAAATTACTTATATTGAATTTTAATGTTTTATAATTATTAAGATTATTGTATTTAAATATTATTTTTACCATTGAAAAAAAATTTAAAAATTATTATATTTTCAAAGGTTATAACCTTCAAAAATGATAAAAAAGCACAAAAATAATTTTTTATATTTTTATTATTTAAATAAAAATTTTATATCACTAAATACCTAAACATTTAAATATATAGACTCCTAAACCCCAAAAGCCCATAAATTCTTAAAGCATTAAAACTATATAACCTATAAAATAAATGATAATTATAATATCTATCAAAAGTTTATTAATTAATCTCTATCTTATTATTAATAGTTTATAAATTTAATTTTTGATCAGTATTAATATATCTATCAATAAAATTGTTTATATTGAATTTATATGATATATAATTATTAATATTAATATAACTAAAGATTGTAATCACAATTCAAAAATTTTAAGTTTTATTATATTATCAAAGGTTATAACCTATGAAAATGACAAAAAATTACAACATTTTTTCTTATTTTATTTTTTTATTAAAATATATAAACCACTAAGTGCCTAAAAACATAAATCACTTAACACCAAATCGACAAAACCTCTAAATACTTAAACCATTAAACTAGTATACATTAATAAAAATCATAAAAATCATTTAAATTTGTTTTGAATATAATTTTAAATTTTTATTTTAATTATTTATCAGTTTATTTTTATAGAAATATTAATTACAAATTAAATTATCAGTGAGACAGATCTAATTTAAATTAAACAAGTATACCCTAAATAATAAATAATAAATCTCAATATTAATGTTTTCATTATAATTTAATATATTCATTTTAATTAGTTATTTGTTTATTTTTATATAAATATTAATTACAAAATAAATTATGAGTTAGATAGATATAATTTATATAAATTATTTTTCATCAAAAAAATATAGATAAACTTTTTAAAATAAAAAAAAATCAAAACAAATAATTATTATTTAGTAATATATTTTCCTTTGATTTTGAATCATTTTAGGTTTTCTAATTTTATTTTAAGTAATATGAAAATTATTCATTATATATTTTTAATTTATTTTTTGTGAATTATTAGAATATCTATCAATAAAATTGTTTATATTGAATTTATATTATATATAATTATTATGATTATTATAAATAAATATTGTATTCACTCTTGAAAAAAATTTAAAAATTATCATATTTTCAATGGTTATAACCTTAAAAATATGATAAAAAATAATAAAAATAAGTTTTTTTTATTTCATTTTTTAAATAATGCCTATAGACCAATAATGCCTCCTTACTTAAATCAGTATGCTCATAAACCCCGAAACCCCAAAATACATAAACCTTTTAACATATATATACTACTTAATGAATAATAAATCTCATTTTTATGTCTATTTATAGTAATTTTCAATATTTAATTTAATTATTTATAGTTTAATTTTTTACAAAAATTAATTACAAAATAAATTTCGAGTTAGACAAACTTTATTTAAATAATTGACTTTTAATAAAAAAAATATAAGCTTATAAAAAGAAGGAAAAATTTAAAAAATAAATATTATTATTTAGTAATATATTTTTATTTGATTTTGAATCATTTTGCGTAATGTAAATATATTTTAATTAAAATTTATATTTTTATTAATAGCTTATTAATTTAATTTTTGATCATTATTATAATATATATTATTAAAATTGTTTATATTGAATTTATAATATATATATTCAGTGAGATTAATATAATTATACATAGTATTCACATTTCAAAAAATTTTAAAAATTATCTTATTTTCAAAGGTAATAACCTTTGAAAATCACAAAAATCTAAAAAAATATATTTTTTTTATTATTTCAATAAAACATATAAACCACAAAATGCCTAAAAACATGAATTGCTAAATTTCTAAACAACAAAACTCCTAAATAATCAAACCAATAAACCGGTATACCAAATATAATAAATTACAAATCTCATTTTAATATGTATTCATTATAATTTTAAATATTCATTTTAATTATTTATTAGTTTATAATTATTTATTAATAAATATTGTATTCATATTTCAAAAAATTTTAAATATTATTATAATTTCAAAGGTTATAACCTATGAAAATGACAAAAAAGTACAAATTTTTTTTAGTTATTTTATTGTTAAAATAATACTTTTAAACCACTAAATGCCTAAAAACATAAATCACTAAACTCCTTAACGACAAAACCTTTAAATACTTAAACCATTAAACTAGTATACATTAATAATAAATCATAAATATCATTTAAATTTATATCCAGTATAATTTTAAACTTTTATTTTAATTATTTATCAGTTTATTTTTATAGAAATATTAAATACAAATTAAATTTGTAGTAGACAGATATAATTTAAATTATACCATTATACCCTAAATAATAAATAATAAATCTTAATATTATTGTTTTGATTATAAATTAAATATTCATTTTAATTAGTAATTTGTTTATTTTTATATAAAAATTAATTACAAATAAATTAAGAGTTAGATAGATATAATTTATATAAATTATTTTTAATCCAAAAAGTATAGATAAACTTTTTAAAAGAAAAAAATTTTCAAATCAAATAATTATTATTTAGTAATACATTTTCCTTTGCTTTTGAATCATTTTATGTTTTCATATTATAATTTAAGTAATATGAATCATATTCATTATATATTTTTAATTTATTTTTTTAGATTTATTAGAATATCTATCAATAAAATTTATTATATTGAATTTATATTATATATAATTATTATGATTATAATAAATAAATATTGTATTCACTTTTGAAAAAAATTTAAAAATTATCATATTTTCAATAGTAATAACCTTCAAAATATGAGAAAAATAATAAAAATAAATTTTTGTTATTTCATTTTTTAAATAAAGCCTATAGACCATTAAATGACTGCTTACTTAAATGAGTAAGCTCATAAACTACGTAACCCCTAAATACATAAACCTTTTAATATCTATATACTACTTAATAAATAATAAATCTCATTTTTATGACTATATATTATAATTTTAAATATTTAATTTAATTATTTATATTTAATTTATATGATATATAATTAGTAAGATTAATATAATTATACAAGGTATTCACATGTCAAAAAATTTTAATAATTATCTTATTTTCAAAGGGTATAACCTTTGAAAATCCGAAAAAATCGAAAAAAAAATTTTTATTTTTTTTATTTAAATAAAACGTTTAAACTACAAAATACCAAAAAACATAAATTTCTAAACTCCTAAACAACAAAACTACTAAATAATTAAACCAATAAACTGTTATACCATTTATAATAAATCACAAATTTTATCTTAATTTGTATTCATTATAATTTTAAATATTCATTTTAATTATTTATTAGTTTAGATTTATAGAAATGTTAATTACAATATAAATAATGAGTGAGACAAATATAATTTTAATAATTTATTTTTAATCAAAAAAAATATAACCATAAAAAAGAAGTAAAAATTTAAAAACAAAAAATAATTATTTAGTAATATATTTTACACTGATTTTGAATCAGTGTATTTAGGTTTTGAAATTTATTTTTTAATTTCTATCAATCTTATTCATAATAGTTTATTAATTTATTTGTTGATCATTATTATAATATCTATCAATAAAATTACTTATATTAAATTTTAATGTTTTATAATTATTAAGATTATTATAGCTAAATATTATATTTACATTTGAAAAAATATTTAAAAATTATTATATTTTCAAAGGTTATAACTTTCAAAAATCATAAAAAATCACAAAAATAATTTTTTTATAATTTTATTTTTTAAATAAAACTTATAAACCACTAAATACCTAAATCTTTAAATCTATAGACTCCTAAACCCCAAAACCCTTTAAATGCTTAAAGCATTAAACCTATATAATCTATATAATAAATGATAATTATAATATCTATCAATAGTTTATTAATTAATATCTAACTTATTATTAATAGTTTATTAATTTAATTTTTGATCATTATTGATATATCTATAAATAAATTTGTTTATATTGAATTTATATGATATATAATTATTAATATTAATATAACTAAATATTATATTCACATTTCAAAAAATTTTAAATATTATTATATTTTCAAAGATTATAACCTAAGAAAATGAGAAAAAAGTACAATTTTTTTTTGTTTATTTAATTATATAAATAATACCTGTAAACTACAACGTGCCTAAAAACATAAATCACTAAACTCCTAAATGACAAAACCTCTAAATACTTAAACAATTAAACTAGTATACATTAATAATAAATCATAAAATCATTTAAATTTGTATTCTGTATAATTTTTAATTTTTATTTTAATTATTTATCAGTTTATTTTTATAGAAATATTAATTACAAATTAAATTATCAGTGAGACATATCTAATTTAAATTAAACCAGTATACCCTTAATAATAAATAATAATTCTCAATATTTTTGTTTTCATTATAATTTAAAATATTCATTTTAATTAGTTATTTGTTTATTTTTATATAATTATTAATTACAAAATAAATTATGAGTTAGATAGATATAATTTATATAAATTATTTTTCATCAATAAAATATAGATAAACTTTTTAAAATAAAAAAAATTTTAAACAAATAATTATTATTTAGTAATACATTTTCCTTTGCTTTTGAATCATTTTTTGTTTTCATATTATATTTTAAGTAATATCAATCTTATTCATTATAGATTTTAATTTATTTTTTTAGAATTATTAGAATATCTCTCAATAAAATTGTTTATATCAAATTTATATTATATATAATTATTATGATTATTATAAATAAATATTGTTTTTACTCTTGAAAAAAATTTAAAAATTATTATATTTTCATAGGATATAACCTTGAAAATATGATAAAAAATAATAAAAATAAATTTTTGTTATTTCATTTTTTAAATAAAGCATATAGACCATTAAATGCCCACTTACTTAAATCAGTAAGCTCATAAACTACGAAACCCCTAAAAAAATAAACCTTTTAATATCTATATACAAGTTATTGAATAATAATTCTCATTTTTATGATTATTTATTATAATTTTAAATATTTAATTTAATTATTTATAGTTTAATTTTTTACAAAAATTAATTACTAAATAAATTTTGAGCGAGACAAACATTATTTAAATAATTTATTTTTAATAAAAAAAAATATAAACTCATAAAAAGAAGGAAAATTTTAAAAATTAAATTATTATTAATTAGTAATATACTTTGATTTGATTTTAAATCATTTTGCCTTATGTAAATATAGTTTAATTAAAATTTATATTTTTATTAATAGTTTATTAATTTAATTTTAGATCATTATTATAATATTTATCATTAAAATTGTTTATATTATATTTATTTGATATATAATCAGTAAGATTAATATAATTATATATAGTATTCACATTTCAAAAAATTTTAAAAATTATCATATTTTCCAAGGTTATAACCTTTGATAATCAAAAAAAATCTAAAAAAAATTTTTTTTATATTTATTATTTAAGTAAAATCAATAAACCACAATATGCCTGAAAACATAAATTGTTAAACTCCTAAACAACAAAACTCCTAAATAATTAAACCAATAAACCGGTATTCCATATATAATAAATCACAAATCTCATTTTAATTTGTATTCATTATAATTTTAAATATTCATTTTAATTATATATTAGTTTATTTTTTATAGAAATGTTAATTACAAAGTAAATAATGACTGAGACAAATATAATTTTAATAATTTATTTTTTATTAAAAATAAAAAAATATAACCTTATAAAAAGAAGTAAAAATTTAAAAATAAAAAATTATTATTTAGTAATATATCTTACTTTGATTTTGAATCATTGTATATAGGTTTATAAATTATATTTTAATAACTATCAATCTTATTAATTATAGTTTATAAATTTATTTTTTGATCATTATTATAATATCTATCAAAAATATTACTTATATTGAATTTTAATGGTTTATAATTATTCATATTATTATAACTAAATATTATTTTTACTTTTTAAAAAAAATTTAAAAATTATTATATTTTCAAAGGTTATAACCTTCAAAAATGATAAAAAATCTCAAAAATAATTTTTTATATTTTTATTATTTAAATAAAAATTATAAATCACTAAATACCTAAAGATTTAAATATATAGACTCCTAAACCCCAAAACCCCCTAAATACTTAAAGCATTAAACCTATATAACCAATATAATAAATGATTATTATAATATCTATCAATAGTTTATTAATTAATCTCTATCTTATTATTAATAGTTTATTAATTTAATTTTTGATCATTATTAATATATCTATCAATAAAATTTTTTAAATTGAATTTAAATGATATATTTTTATTAATATTAATATAAGTAGAGATTGTATTCACATTTCAAAAATTTTAAATAATATTATATTTTCAAATGTTATAACCTATGAAATTGATAAAAAATTGCAAATTTTTTTTTGTTATTTTATTATTTAAATAATACCTATAAACCACTATATGCATAAAAACATAAATCACTAAACTCCTAAACGATAAAACCTCGAAATACTTAGACCATTAAACTAATATACATTAATAATAAATCATAAATATCATTTAAATTAGTATTCATTATAATTTTTAATTTTTATTTTAATTATTTATCAATTTATTTTTATAGATATATTAATTACAGATTAAATTATCAGTGAGACAGATCTAATTTAAATTAAACCAGTATACCCTAAATAACAAATAATAAATGTCAAAATTATTGTTTTGTTTATAATTTGAAATATTCATTTTAATTATTTATTTGTTTATTTTTATATAAATATAAATTACAAAATAAATTTTGAGTTAGATAGATATAATTTATATAATTATTTTTAATCAAAAAAATAATGATAAACTTTTTAAAAGAAACAAAATTTCAAAACAAATAATTATTATTTGGTAAAACATTTTCTTTTGCTATTGAATCATTTTAGGTTTTCATATTATATTTTAAGTAATATGAATCTAAATCATTATAGATTTTTAATATATTTTTTTTAATTTATCAGAATATCTATCAATAAAATTGATTATATTGAATTTATATTATATATAATTATTATGATAATTATAAATAATTATTGTATTCACTCTTTAAAAAAATTGAAAAATTATTATATTTTCACGGATTATAACCTTGAAAATATGAGATAAAATAATAAAAATAAATTTTTTGTTAATTCATTTTTAAATAAAGCATATAGACCATTAAATGCCTGCTTACTTAAATTAGTTAGCTCATAAAACCCGAAACCCCTAAATACATAAACCCTTTAACATCTATACACTACTTAATGAATTAAAAATCGAATTTTTTGTCTATTTATTATAATTTTAAATATTCAATTTAAATATTTATAGTTTAATTTTTTACAAAAATTAATTACAAAATAAATTTCGAGCGAATCAAACATTATTTAAATAATTGATTTTTAATTAAAAAAAATATAAGCTTATAAAAAGAAGGAAAAATTTAAAATTTAAATATTATTATTTAGTAATATATTTTGATTTTATTTTAATTTTTTTGCATCATGTAAATATATTTTAATTAAAATTTATATATTTTTTAATAGATTATTAAAAAAATTTTTGATCATTATTATAATATCTATCATTAAAATTGTTATATTT
>JAREIK010003651.1:40525-75224 GCA_029783825.1 Sapria himalayana
TGTCGTTTAAGATTTTAGTGATTTATGTTTTTAGGGCATTTGAGTAGGTTTATTAGGTATTATTTTAAATTAATTAAATAACCAAAAAAATTTGCTACTTTTTCTCCATTTCTGAGGGTTATAACCTTTGAAAATATAATAAGATTTAAAATTTTGAAATGTGATATGATATTTAGTTTATAATATATTAATAAATTATATATCATATCAAATTCATATAAACAAATTTAATGTTATATATTATTCCAATAATGATCAAAAATTTAAATTAATTAAACTATTAATATAAGATAGATTATAATCTAATAAACTATTGATAGATTAATAATTATCATTTATTATATAGATTTATATAGGTTTAATGCTTCATGTATGTTAGGGGGTTTTGTGGTGTTTAGGAGTCTATAGATTTAAAGGATTAGGTATTTAGTAGGTTTATAGTTTTATGTAAAAAATAAAATTATAAAAAAAGTTATTTTGTGATTTTTATCATTTTTGAAAGTTATAACCTTTGAAAATATAATAATTTTTAAATATTTTTTCAAATGTAAATATAATATTTATCTATAATAATCTTAATAATTATAAAACATTAAAATTCAATATAAGTAATTTTATTGATAGATATTATAATAATGATCAAAAATAAATTAATAAACTATTATGAATAAGATTGATAGAAATTAAAATATAATTTCAAAACATTTATACACTGATTCAAAATCAGTGTAAAATATATTACTAAATACTAATTTTTTGTTTTTAAATTTTTACTTCTTTTTTAAGGTTATATTTTTTTTGATTAAAAATAAATTATTAAAATTATATTTGTCTCACTCATTATTTATTTTGTAATTAACATTTCTATAAATATAAACTAATAAATAATTAAAATGAATATTTAAATTATAATGAATACAAATTAAGATGAAATTTGTGATTTATTATAAATGGTATACCGGTTTATTGGTTTGATTATTTAGGAGTTTTGTTGTTTAGGAGTTTAGTAATTTATGTTTTTTGGCATTTTGTGATTTATAGGTTTTATTTAAATAAAAAAAATAAAATTTTTTTTTCTATTTTTTCGGATTTTCAAAGGTTATAAGATTTGAAAATAAAATAATTTTTAAAATTTTTTAAAATGTGAATACCATGTATAATTATATTAATCTTACTAATTATATATCATATAAATTCAATATAAATAATTAAATTAAATATTTAAAATTATAATATATAGTCATAAAAATGAGATTTATTATTTATTAAGTAGTATATAGATATTAAAAGGTTTATGTATTTAGGGGTTTCGTAGTTTATGAGCTTACTGATTTAAGTAAGCTGGCATTTAATGATCTATAGGCTTTTTTTAAAAATGAAATAAAAAAAATTATTTTTATTATTTTTTATCATATTTTGAAGGTTATAACCATTGAAAATATGATAATTTTTAAATTTTTTTCAAAAGTGAATACAATATTTATTTATTATAATCATAATAATTATATATAATATAAATTCAATATAATCAATTTTATTGATAGATATTCTAATAATCTAAAAAAATAAATTAAAAATCTATAATGAATATGATTCATATTACTTAAAATATAATATGAAAACCTAAAATGATTCAAAAGCAAAGGAAAATGTATTACTAAATAATAATTATTTGATTTGAAATTTTTTTTATTTTAAAAAGTTTATCTATACTTTTTGGATTAAAAATAATTTATATAAATTATATCTATCTAACTCTTAATTTATTTTGTAATTAATATTTATATAAAAATAAACAAATAACTAATTAAAATGAATATTTAATTTATAATGAAAACAATAATATTGAGATTTATTATTTATTATTTAGGGTATAATGGTTTAATTTAAATTAGATCTGTCCACTAAAAATTTAATTTGTAATTAAAATTTCTATAAAAATAAACTGATAAATAATTAAAATAAAAATTTAAAATTATACTGGATACAAATTTAAATGATATTTATGATTTATTATTAATGTATACTAGTTTAATGGTTTAAGTATTTAGAGGTTTTGTCATTTAGGAGTTTAGTGATTTATGTTTTTAGGCACTTAGTGGTTTATATGTATCATTTAAACCATAAAATAACAAAAAAAAATGTAATTTTTTCTCATTTTTATAGGTTATAACCGTTGAAAATAAAATAATATTTAAAATTTTTTAAATGTGAATACAATATTTAGTTATATAATATTAATAATTATATATCATATAAATTCAATATAAACAATTTTATTGATAGATATATTAATAATGATCAAAAATTAAATTAATAACTATTAATAATAAATAGAGATTAATTAATAAACTATTGATAGATATTATAGTTATCTTTTATTATATAGATTATATAGGTTTAATGCTTTAAGTATTTAGGGGGTTTTGTGGTTTTAGGAGTCTATAGATTTAAATGTTTAGGTATTTAGTGATTTATAATTTTATTTAAATAAATAAAATTATAAAAAAATTATTTTTGTGATTTTTATCATTTTTGAAGGTTATAACCTTTGAAAATATAATAATTTTTAAATTTTTTTTCAAAAGTAAAAATAATATTTAGTTATAATAATATTAATAATTATAAAACATTAAAATTCAATATAAGTAATTTTATTGATAGATATTATAATAATGATCAAAAAATAAATTAATAAACTATTATTAATAAGATTGATAGTAATTAAAATATAATTTAAAAACCTATATTCAATGATTCAAAATCAAAGTAAAATATATTACTAAATAATAATTTTTGTTTTTAAATTTTACTTCTTTTTATAAGCTTATATATATTTTTTGAATAAAAAATAAATTATTAAAATTATATTTGTATCACTCATTATTTATTTTGTAATTAACATTTCTATAAAAAATAAACTAATAAATAATTAAAATGAATATTTAAAAGTATAATGAATACAAATTAAAATGAGATTTGTGATTTATTATATATGGTATACCAGTTTATTGGTTTGATTATTTAGGAGTTTTGTTGTTTAGGAGTTTAGCAATTTAAGATTTTTCGGCATATTGTCGTTTATAGCTTTTACTTAAATAATAAAAATAATAAAAATTTTAAGATTTTTTTCTGATTTTCCACAGGTTATAACTTTGAAAATAAGATAATTTCTAAATTTTTTGAAATGTGAATACCATGTATAATTATATTAATCTATCTGATTATATATCATATAAATTTAATATAAACATTTTAATGATAGATATATAATAATGATCAAAAATTAAATTAATAAACTATTACTAAAAATATAAATTTTAATTAAATATATTTACATGACGAAAATGATTCAAATCAAATCAAAATATATTACTAAATAATAATATTTAATTTTTAAATTTTTCCTTCTTTTTATAAGCGTATATTTTTTTTTTATAAAATCCAATTATTTAAATAATGTTTGTCTCGCTCGAAATTTCTTTTTGTAATTAATTTTTGTTAAAAAATTTAACTATAAATAATTAAATTAACTATTTAAAATTATAATAAATAGACATAAAAATGAGATTTATTATTCATTAAGTAGTATATAGATGTTAAAAGGTTTATGTATTTAGGGGTTTCGGGTTTATTAGCTTACTGATTTAAGTAAGCAGGCATTTAATGGTCTATAGGACTTTATTTAAAAAATGAAATAACAAAAAAATTATTTTTATTATTTTTTCTCATATTTTAAGGTTATAACCATTGAAAATATAATATTTCAAAATTTTTTAAAGAGTGAATACAATATTTATTTATAATAATCATAATAATTATATATAATATAAATTCAATATAATCAATTTATTGATAGATATTCTAATAAAATAAAAAAATAAATTAAAAATCTATAATGAATAAGATTCATATTACTTAAAATATAATATGAAAACCTAAAATGATTCAAAAGCAAAGGAAAATGTATTACTAAATAATAATTATTGTTTTGAAATTTTTTTTCTTTTAAAAAGTTATATCTAATTCTTTTTGATGAAAAATAATTATTATAATTATATCTATCTAACTCATAATTTATTTTGTAATTAATATTTATATAAAAATAAACAAATAACTAATTAAAATGAATATTTTAAATTATAATGAAAACAATAATATTGAGATTTATTATTTATTATTTAGGGTATACTGGTTTAATTTAAATTAGATCTGTCTCACTGATAATTTAATTTGTAATTAATATTTCTATAAAAATAAACTGATAAATAATTAAAATAAAAATTAAAAATTATACTGAATACAAATTTAAATGATATTTATGATTTATTATTAATGTATACTAGTTTAATGGTTTAAGTATTTAGAGGTTTTGTCATTTAGGAGTTTAGTGATTTATGTTTTAGGCACTTAGTGGTTTATAGGTATTATTTAAACAATAAAATAACAAAAAAAAATTTGTAATTTTTTCTCATTTTCATAGGTTATAACCTTTGAAAATATAATAATATTTAAAATTTTTGAAATGTGAATACAATCTTTAGTTATATTAATATTAATAATTATATATCATATAAATTCAATATAAACAATTTTATAGATAGATTTATTAATAATGATCAAAAATTCAATTAATAAACTATTAATAATAAGATAGAGATTAATTAATAAACTATTGATAGATATTATAATTATCATTTATTATATAGATTATATAGGTTTAATGCTTTAAGTATTTAGGGGGTTTTAGGGTTTAGGAGTCTATATATTTAAAGGTTTAGGTATTTAGTGGTTATAAGTTTATTTAAATAATAAAATTATCAAAAAATTATTTTTGTTATTTTTTATCATTTTTGAAAGTTATAACCTTTGAAAATATAATAATTTTTAAATATTTTTTCAAATGTAAATATAATATTTAGCTATAATAATCTTAATAATTATAAACATTAAAATTCGATATAAGTAATTTTATTGATAGATATTATAATAATGATCAAAAAATAAATTAATAAACTATTATGAATAAGATTGATAGCAATTAAAATATAATTTCAAAACCTATATACAATGATTCAAAATCAATGTAAAATATATTACTAAATAATAATTTTTTGTTTTTAAATTTTTACTTCTTTTTATAAGGTTATATTTTTTTTGATTAAAAATAAATTATTAAAATTATATTTGTCTCACTCATTATTTATTTTGTAATTAACATTTCTATAAAAATAAACTAATAAATAATTTAAATGTATATTTAAAACTATAATGAATACAAATTAAAATGTGATTTATGATTTATTATAAATAGTATACCGGTTTATTGGTTTGATTATTTAGGGGTTTTGTTGCTTAGGAGTTTAGCAATTTATGTTTTTAGGTATTTTTTGGTTTATAGGTTTTATTTAAATAATAAAAATAAAAAAATTTTTTTAGATTTTTTCGGATTTTCAATGGTTATAACCTTTAAAAATAAAATAATTTTTTAAATTTTTTGAAATATGAATACCATGTATAATTATATTAATCTTACTGATTATATATCATATAAATTCAATATAAATAATTTTAATGATAGATATTATCATATAGCTCAAAAATTAAATTAATAAACTATTAATAAAAATATAAATATTAATTAAAATATATTTACATGACGCAAAATGATTCAAAATCAAATCAAAATATATTACTAAATAATAATATTTATTTTTAAATTTTTCATTCTTTTTATAAGCTCATATTTTTTTTATTAAAAATCAATTATTTAAATAATATTTCTCTCACTCGAAATTTATTTTGTAATTAATTTTTGTAAAAAATTAAACTATGAATAATTAAAATAAATATTTAAAATTATAATAAATAGACATAAAAATGAGATTTATTATTCATTAAGTACTATATAGATGTTAAAAGGTTTATGTATTTAGGGGTTTCGGGGTTTATTAGCTTACTGATTTAAGTAAGGAGGCATTATTGGTCTATAGGCTTTATTTAAAAAATGAAATAAAAAAAATTATTTTTATTATTTTTTATCATATTTTCAAGGTCATAACCATTGAAAATATGATAATTTTTAAATTTTTTCAAGAGAGAATACAATATTTATTTATAATAATCATAATAATTATATATAATATAAATTCAATATAAACAATTTTATTGATAGATATTCTAATAATTCTCAAAAAATAAATTAAAAATCTATAATGAATAAGATTCATATTACTTAAAATATAATATGAAAACCTAAAATAATTCAAAATCAAAGGAAAATGTATTAATAAATAATAATTATTTTTTTGAAATTTTTTTTATTTTAAAAAGTTTATCTATATTTTTTTGATGAAAAATAATTTATATAAATTATATCTATCTAACTCATAATTTATTTTGTAATTAATATTTATATAAAAATAAACAATAACTAATTAAAATGAATATTTTAAATTATAATGAAAACAATAATATTGAGATTTATTATTTATTATTTAGGGTATACTGGTTTAATTTAAATTAGATCTGTCTCACTGATAATTTAATTTGTAATTAATATTTCTATAAAAATAAACTGATAAATAATTAAAATAAAAATTAAAAATTATACTGAATACAAATTTAAATGATATTTATGATTTATTATTAATGGATACTAGTTTAATGGTTTAAGTATTTAAAGGTTTTGTCGTTTAGGTATTTATTGATTTATGTTTTTAGGCACTTAGTGGTTTATATGTATTATTTAAACAATAAAATAACAAAAAAATTGTTGTAATTTTTTCTCATTTTCATAGGTTATAACCTTTGATAATATAATAATATTTAAAATTTTTGAAATGTGAATACAATCTTTAGTTATATTAATATTAATAATTATATATCATATAAATTCAATATAAACAATTTTATTGATAGATATATTAATAATGATCAATAATTAAATTAATAAACTATTAATAATAAGATAGAGATTAATTAATAAACTATTGATAGATATTATAGTTATCTTTTATTATATAGGTTATATAGGTTTAATGCTTTCAGTATTTAGGGGGTTTTGGGGTTTAGGAGTCTATAGATTTAAATGTTTAGGTATTTAGTGGTATATAAGTTTTATTTAAATAATAAAATTATAAATAAATTAATTTTGTGATTTTTTATCATTTTTGAAGGTTATACCCTATTGAAAATATATTAATTTTTAAATTTTTTTCAAAAGTAAATATAATATTTAGTTATAATAATCTTAATAATTATAAACATTAAAATTCAATATAAGTAATTTTATTTATAGACATTATAATAATGATCAAAAATAAATTAATAAACTATTATTAATAGATTGATAGCAATTAAAATATAATTTCAAAACCTATATACAATGATTCAAAATCAAAGTAAAATATATTACTAAATAATAATTTTTGTTTTTAAATTTTTACTTCTTTTTATAAGCTTATATTTTTTTTATTAAAAATAAATTATTAAAATTATATTTGTCTCACTCATTATTTATTTTGTAATTAACATTTATATAAAAAATAATCTAATAAATAATTAAAATGAATATTTAAAATTATAATGAATAGAAATTTAAATGAGATTTGTGATTTATTATATATGGTATACGGTTTATTGGTTTGATTATTTAGAGTTTTAGTGTTTAGGAGTTTAGCAATTTATGTTTTTAGGCATATTGTGGTTTATAGGTTTTATTTACTAATAAAAATAAAAAAAAATTTTAGATTTTTTCTGATTTTCAAGGTTTATAACCTTTGAAAATAAGATAATTTTAAAATTTTTGTAAATGTGAATACCATGTATAATTATATTAATCATTACTGATTATATATCATATAAATTCAATATAAACAATTTTAATGATAGAAATTATAATAATGATCAAAAATTAAATTAATAAGCTATTTAATAAAATTATAAATTTTAATCAAATATATTTACATGAGGCAAAATGATTCAAAATCAAATCAAAATATATTACTAAATAATAATATTTAATTTTAAATTTTTCTCTTTTATAAGCTTATATTTTTAAAAAAATCAATTATTTAAATAATGTTGTCTCGCTCAAATTTATTTTGTAATTAATTTTTGTAAAAAATTAAACTATAAATAATTAAATTGTATATTTAAAATTATAATAAATAGACATAAAAATGAGATTTATTATTCATTATATCTTTTATAGATGTTAAGGGTTTATGTATTTATGGGTTTTAGGGTTTATGAGCTTACTGATTTAGTATGCAGGCATTTAATGGTCTATAGGCTTAATTTAAAAAATGAAATAACAAAAAATTTATTTTTATTATTTTTTCTCATATTTTTAAGGTTATAACCGTTGAAAATGTAATAATTTCAAATTTTTTAAAAGAGTGAATACAATATTTATTTATAATAATCATAATAATTATATATAATATAAATTCAATATAATCAATTTATTGATAGATATTCTAATAAAAATCAAAAAATAAATTAAAAATCTATAATGAATAAGATTCATATTACTTAAAATATAATATGAAAACCTAAATTGATTCAATAGCAAAGGAAAATGTATTACTAAATAATAATTATTTGTTTTGAAATTTTTTTCCTTTTAAAAAGTTTATCTATATTTTTTGATGAAAAATAATTTATATAAATTATATCTATCTAACTCATAATTTATTTTGTAATTAATATTTATATAAAAATAAACAAATAAATAATTAAAATGAATATTTTAAATTATAATGAAAACAATAATATTGAGATTTATTATTTATTATTTAGGGTATAATGGTTTAATTTAAATTAGATCTGTCTCAATGATAATTTAATTTGTAATTAATATTTCTATAAAATAAACTGATAATTAATTAAAATAAAAATTAAAAATTATACTGAATACAAATTTAAATGATATTTATGATTTATTATTAATGTATACTAGTTTAATGGTTTAAGTATTTAGAGGTTTTTTTCGTTTAGGAGTTTAGTGTTTTATGTTTATAGTCATTTAGTGGTTTATAGGTATTATTTATATAATAAAATAACAAAAAATAATTTTGCAATTTTTTATCATTTTCATAGGTTATAACCTTTGAAAATATAATAATATTTAAAATTTTTGAAATGTGAATAAAATCTTTAGTTATATTAATATTAATTATTATATATCATTTAAATTCAATTTAAACAATTTTATTGATTGATATATTAATAATGATCAAAAATTAAATTAATAAACTATTAATAATAAGATAGAGATTAATTAATAAACTATTTATAGATATTATAATTATCATTTATTATATAGGTTATATAGGTTTAATGTTTTAAGTATTTAGGGGATTTTGGGGTTTAGGAGTCTATAGATTTAAAATTTAAGTATTTAGTGATTTATAATTTTTATTTAAATAATAAAAATATAAAAAATTATTTTTGAGATATTTTATCATTTTTGAACGTTATAACCTTTGAAAATATAATAATATTTAAATTTTTGTCAAAAGTAAAAATAATATTTAGTTATAATAATATTAATAATTATAAAACATTAAAATTCAATATAAGTAATTTCTTTGATTGATATTATAATAATGATCAAAAAATAAATTAATAAAATATTATTAAAAAGAATGATAGTTATTAAAATATAATTTAAAAACCTATATACAATGATTCAAATTCAAAGTAAAATATATTACTAAATAATAATTTTTTGTTTTTAAATTTTTACTTCTTTTTATAAGCTTATATTTTTTTTTGAATAAAAATAAATTATTAATATTATATTGTCTCACTCATTATATACTTTCTAATTAACATTTCTATAAAAAATAAACTAATAAATAATTAAAATGAATATTTAAAATTATAATGAATACGAATTAAAATGAGATTTGTGATTTATTATATATGGAATACCGGTTTATTGTTTTGATTATTTAGGAGTTTTGTTGTTTAGAAGTTTAGCAATTTATGTTTTTATGCATATTGTGGTTTATAGATTTTACTTAAATAATAAAAATAAAAAAAAAAATTTTTAGATTTTTTTTTGATTTTCAAAGGTTATAACATTTAAAAATATGAAATTTTTAAAATTTTTTGAAATGTGAATACCATGTATAATTATATTAATATTACTAATTATATATCAAATAAATTCAATATAAATAATTTTAATGAAAGATATTATAAGAATGATCAAAAATTAAATTAATAAACTATTAATAAAAATATAAATTTTAATTAAACTATATTTCCATGACGCAAAATGATTAAAAATCAAATCAAAATATATTACTAATTAATAATTTTTTATTTTTTAATTATTCATTCTTTTTATAAGCTTATATTTTTTTTAAAAAAAAAATTAATTATTTAAATAATGATTGTCTCGCTCGAAATTTATTTTGTAATTAATTTTTGTAAAAATTTAAACCATAAATAATTAAATTAAATATTTAAAATTATTATAAATAGACATAAAAATGAGATTTATTATTCATTAAGTAGTATATAGATATTAAAAGGTTTATGTATTTAGGGGTTTCCTAGTTTATGAGCTTACTGATTTAAGTAAGTAGGCATTTAATGGTCTATAGGCTTTATTTAAAAAATGAAATAACAAAAATTTATTTTTGTTATTTTTTCTCTTATTTTTCTAGGTTATAACCCTTGAAAATATAATAATTTTTAAATTTTTGTCAAGAGTGAATATAATATTTATTTATAATAATCATAATAATTATATATAATATAAATTTGATATAAACAATTTTATTGAGAGATACTCTAATAATTCTCAAAAAATAAATTAAAAATCTATAATGAATAAGATTCATATTACTTAAAATATAATATGAAAACCTAAAATGATTCAAAGGCAAAAAAAATATATTACTAAATAATAATTATTTGTTTTAAATTTTTTTTTTATTTTAAAAAGTTTATCTATATTTTATTGATGAAAAATAATTTATATAAATTATATATATCTAACTCATAATTTATTTTGTAATTAATATTTATCTATAGATTTAAATGTTTAGGTATTTAGTGATTTATAATTTTTATTTAAATAATAAAAATATAAAAAAATTATTTTTCTGATTTTTTATCATTTTTGAAGGTTATAACCTTTGAAAATATAATAATTTTTAAATTTCTTTTCAAAAGTAAAAATAATATTTAGTTATAATAATCTTAATAATTATAAAACATTAAAATTCTAAATAAGTAATTTTATTGATAGATATTATAATTATGATCAAAATATAAATTAATAAACTATTATTAATAAGATTGATAGTAATTAAAATATAATTTAAAAACCTATTTACAAAGATTCAAAATCAAAGTAAAATATATTACAAAATAATAATTTTTTGTTATTTAATTTTTACTTCTTTTTATAAGCTTATTTTTTTTTGAATAAAAAATAAATTATTAAAATTATATTTGTCTCACTCATTATTTATTTTGTAATTAACATTTATATAAAAAATAATCTAATAAATAATTAAAATGAATATTTAAAATTATAACGAATAGAAATTTAAATGAGATTTGTGATTTATTATATATTGTATACCGGTTTATTGGTTTGATTATGTAGGAGTTTTAGTGTTTAGAAGTTTAGCAATTTATGTTTTTAGGCATATTGTGGTTTATAGGTTTTATTTACGTAATAAAAATAAAAAAAAATTTAGATTTTTTCGGATTTTCAAAGCTTATAACCTTTGAAAATTAGATAAATTTTAAAATTTTTTGAAATGTGAATTCCATGTATAATTATATTAATCTTACTGATTATATATCATATAAATTCAATATAAACAATTTTAATGATAGAAATTATAATAATGATCAAAAATTAAATTAATAAGCGATTTATAAAATTATAAAATTTAATCAAAATATATTTACATGATGCAAAATGATTCAAAATCAAATCAAAATATATTACTAAATAATAATATTTTATTTTTAAATTTTTCCTTCTTTTTATATGCTTATATTTTTTTAAAAAAAATCAATTATTTATATATTGTTTGTGTCACTCAAAATTTATTTTGTAATTAATTTTTGTAAAAAATTAAACTATAAATAATTAAATTGAATATTTAAAAATATTATAAATAGACATAAAATTGAGATTTATTATTCATTAAGTATTATATAGATGTTAAAGGGTTTATGTATTTAGTGGTTTCGGGGTTTATGAGCTTACTGATTTAAGTAAGCAGGCATCTAAAGGTCTATAGTCATTATTTAAAAAATTAAATAACACAAAATTTATTTTTATTATTTTTTATCATATTTTGAAGGTTATAACCATTTAAAATATAATAATTTTTAAATTTTTTTCAAAAGTGAATACAATATTTATTTATTATAATCATAATAATTATATATAATATAAATTCAATATAAACGATTTTATTGATAGATATTCTAATAAATCTAAAAAAATAAATTAAAAATCTATAATGGATATGATTCATATTACTTAAAATATAATATGAAAACCAAAAATGAATCAAAAGCAAAGAAAAATGTATTACGAAATAATAATTATGTGATTTGAAAACTTTTTTTTCTTTTAAAAAGTTTATCCATATTTTTTTGGATTAAAAATAATTTATATAAATTATATCTATCTAACTCATAATTTATTTGGTAATTAATATTTATATAAAAATAAACAAATGACTACTTAAATTGAATATTTAAAATTATAATGAAAACAATAATATTTAGATTTATTATTTATTATTTCTGGTATACTGGTTTAATTTAAATTAGATATGTCCAATGAAAATTTAATTTGTAATTAATATTTCTATAAAAATAAACTAATAAATAATTAAAATAATCAAAAATTATTTTTGTGATTTTTTATCATTTTTGAAGGTTATACCCTTTGAAAATATATTAATTTTTAAATTTTTTATCAAAAGTAAATATAATATTTAGTTATAAATTATAAAAATAAATTATTAAAATTTTATCTAAATAATAATTTTTTAGATTATTTAAATATTCCTTTGCTTTTGAATAAAAATTTAGTAATACATTTTCTGATTATATTTAGTAATATCATTTTAGATTTTCAAAAAATTTATTTTAATACGAGAACACCTCAAACAATGATATCAAAAAATGTTATATTTCATATATCTTCACATTAATATATTTATACATTTTCTTATTTTTATAATTAATAAAAATAAACTATAAATAATTTAATAAACTATAAATATTAAAAAATCAAACTATATATAATTAAATTAAATAAATACTTATTTAAATGATATCTTCACATTAATATATCGAGATATCTTCAATATAAAGTATAAATAATAAAAATAAATATTTAATACGACGGCTCATTATTATTTATTTTTATTATAAACTATATTAAATAAATATCTATAAATATCTAATGAGCTCATTATTAATATTTATTTGTATATATTAAATATTAATATAAACTATAAATAATTTGTAGATGATGTATTTATTTTTATTAATAAAAATAAATATCTAATGAGTTCATTGATATTAATATAAATTATAAATAATAAAAATAAAAAATAATATTTAATTTTTTTATTTTTATTTATTTTTATTAATTTTTATAATAGAATTTAACAAAAAAAATTCCAAAAAGAATTTTAAAAAAATAATAATAATATAACAACTTTATTATTTTATAAAATTACCGAAACACATATTTTAATATAAAATTTTAATATACATAAATACATGTCAAGAAAAAAATGTTCAACAATAACATTAACATGTCTATTAATATCGAAGATTTTAAACTTTATAGAAGCATTGGATATTATTAGTCACAATAATATCAAAGAATCAAAATTCTATAAACAAATAAAAACAACGCAAATACCTATAACCTTGATATTAATCTTTAAATCAACTACTCAACAATCTAGAATAAGATTTTGAGCAAAAAATTGCTATAGATATAGAATTATTGTATTTAGTGGCACCGAAAGTACAAAATCTAGAAAACTTCTCTCGAGAGAGCATCACCGTCACATCTCCAATAGTCTATCGTATAACTGTTGAACCTATATAAAATCAATTATAACTCATGATATGATATGCATATCAAATGCCTTTCTCGAGTATGTTATGACTTCTATGAAAAAAGAACATGTCACAACTACCTTTCTACTTCTAAATGCACATATGTCAAACTCCCATCACTCTCTTCAATATTGTGTGATGAAGAAAGATATCTCAATATCATGACTTATCATATCAACTCCTTTTAATCTTGATATAGCTATAGTAATATGAGTTACTCTTTAATAAATATCGGAAAGAAACCAAAATACTTTCTAAGAATCTATTCTTACAAACTAGTACATCACTCTCTTAATGAATACATATAAAAAATCCTAGAAACCTACCCACAAGTCTTCAAATATGTTGTGTGATATATCAATAATAGTACCAAGGCAAAGATTTTGATTCACATTGTGGGTCATATCGTCCCTAAAAATCAATCTAAACATCCATAGTTTAGTAAAAGCATATTATAAATAAATTATCCATAAAAAAACATCAAATCAATCTTGTGTCAGATCCTTTTGCGAGCATCACAAGAGTCAAGTACAAATGATAAACTTGAATAAATTGATTTTCATGGATACACTAGCAATTTTACATCAATTTGTATGCACTTAATAATTTAAATTTGACTCAATTTTCTATTATGACCTCGATGTATACTTGAAAAAAAAACCAGTAAAAATGTTAAAATTTTTAACTGAACAAGAAATAAGTAAGTTGAGAGGAAAGGGGACATTTGAAAAAAAAAAACTAAATTTAATCAAATTCATAAATTGAGTATAAATACTTAAGAAATTAAATTTATGAAAAGCTGCCAAAGTTTATTTACAAAAAATGGTACTAAATCAAAAAATAAGTATATTTTGATCAACATAATTGACAAAGCCCAAATATATACTTGATAGTCTTTATATATATATATCTCTCTCTCTCTTTCACTCTTACCCTCTCTCTTAGCATTAAATCTCACTCTCACTATAATTCATTCGTTAATTCATCATGTTCTCTCTCACATTAATTTAATTCATTTCCAAAAATTAAGTTAAGTTAATGATAAACCTATTCATATTATCAGAATCTCTTATCGTAAAAAAATATCCAACTTGAAACTCAAATAAAAGTTAAATTAAAATAATTCTACAATGAGAAAAGTAATTTATATGTGTGTGTGTGTGTGTGTGTGTGTTTTAGTACACTCATATGAAGGGAATGATATATAAAAAGTATGACTCGAATGAAAAAAAATGTGAAATAATTATATTGATTGATAAATATAATGTTTTCTTTTTTATTTAAATTATTTAAAATGCAAAGTTATAATAGAATTTGTAATTGAAAAAAATGAAATTGAAAAAAATATTTAATAACTAATTCATAACAACTTTGAATGGCAATGACCAAAGGGAAGAAATATGTTTGAAGGTGTCAAAGTGGTTTCATTCATGGGGCATTGATTGCTTAGGTGGCCATTTTCTTGTTTGTATTGTATGGCTGAAAATAAAGTAGTCAGAATTTATATTATTGACTTATGAAGAAAAAACACAAGAGGTGTTCGAGGTGTTTGAATTCTCTTCA
This sequence comes from Sapria himalayana, assembly GCA_029783825.1. Lineage (NCBI taxonomy): Eukaryota > Viridiplantae > Streptophyta > Magnoliopsida > Malpighiales > Rafflesiaceae > Sapria > Sapria himalayana. The sequence goes on from JAREIK010003651.1 coordinate 56,225, forward strand.
TGCGAACCCCATACTCTTAGCTATAAATATCACTATGCATTGATCTATTTTCTTCATCCTTTACATCGCCATCTTTAGCTCACCATTATGACTTCTTTTTTGCCTATTTCCTACTATGCCATGAGTGTGAATGGGACTGTCAACCTCTCCCTCACCTTCCAAGAGCTAAAAACCCCAAGTCCAAAGCCCTCTATTCCACCCTTTATATTTGTAAATTTATTTTTATCCAACGTCATCTCCATTCCTAGAGAGGCTGACTCGGACATTTCCCAAAGCACGATGCAGGGAGTATCTGAAAAATCTTTTATTATTCTATCTGACAACTCACTAGAATCTCTCTATATAACACAGAATACTGAAGTGAAAGCTTTGACTGCCATGGGAGTGCCAACATCAGAGCATTCTAGGATAATTGACTCCAATGTTGTTGAGGCCGACAGCATGATGGCCTCTTCCAGATCTGATTCTCAAGCCTTTCCGGGGTTCATCGAAGTCCATGTCTCAACCATGTCGATTTCAGTTGAGATTCACCGCATATTTCAATTTCAGAGTTCAACGGATATGCAGAATGCCATAATGGAGCATCTTGCTTCACGGAGCAACAACACACTTCCATCTTCTAGAACCTCCATTCATATTCTTGAAAGGGGCCATCATTCTAGATTTGAAGATGCAACGTGCACCATCTGCCTGGATGATATTGATAGCAACACATAATTTCTTCGGATACCTTGCAAGCATGTTTTCCATGATGATTGCATTGAGAAATGGCTTTCCCAGAGTGATTTTTGCCCTACTTGTAGATATCACATGCCGTAGACAACTAAGTGTAGGATCGTAGACTGGTTGTATTTTTTTTTTCTATCTTCTAATAGAAATAAATATTATATTTATTTTTTGAATCACAAGTCCATTCTTATTTATTTTAATGACGCGTGTTGTGTTGGTATTCCCCCTTAATCAAGTGAAAATGATATGCTTTTTTAATTTAAAATTTTGTGTTATCGCTTATATCTTCAAATTTTCTGTTCTAGACGAATAGATGGCACGTTGCTAATTTTCATGAAAACCATTCCCGAGCACATCTTTAAAAGAGGAAGATAAAATTATTGTGAGTTGGGCTATACTTTCCAGGAAAGTTGCCATCAACTATATCTTTAAAATATGTTAAGCATTTTGTTTATATGGCTAGGCTTGCATTCTAATTAATTTTTATAAACGAGATATTCACCATCACTATTCACGAACACCCACTTTTCAATAGTTTCTGCATCGAAACGAGAAGTTAAGAATTATCCACATTGGATATTGTTGAGTGGAATATGATGAAAATTGTTGGGAGAATGGTACGACGGTTCTTAGGCTTGCAGGAATGGGTCATTTTTTTGGACAAGTTACTTCTCCAGATTTCATTCTGAGCAAAAACTCGTAAACTTGTCATTCTATCTGATGAAGATGAGAATGCATATGAGAGAGAAGTATTTTCAAATTAATGGCTACTTCTTCCTATTTGTAGTTCTATTAAGAATTTAATTTTCATTTTCGAATTTAGATCTTAGCTACGTGATTTTAAGAATATTAAATTCATGTGAGAAATTACAAAAGTTTCTCACATAGTTTCCAAAACGTGAAATACAAACTTGTAAAAGTTATACAATTAAATCAATTAAATTTTATAAAGTTATTTCTGAATAAGGGTATTCACTTATTTGAGATGCTCCAATGATGAGATTAGACCTGTGTGTATGTGGACATACTTAATATATAGACACTCAAACACACACTCACACACATATTTATTTATTTATATATTTATATATAAAATAGTTTCTTTAGAAGAGTTTCCAAAACATAATCGATTAATGTTGAAAATGATGTTTGCTTCCATAAAGATAAAAAAAAATGAGAAATCAATAAATTAATTCTTTTAAAACCTTCTTATTAAAGATAAATCTCTACTTCTACATCCTAATTAGGATATACCTTGCTAGCAATATTTGAAGAAAATAAAATATGAGCTCAGCAAAAAACTCTTGATTGGTTAATTAAAAGAAGCAACCTTTTCCTTTGAATTGAATAGTGTTGTCCTAGTGGTTTCTAAAATCTATTTTATAAGCATTATTTGGATTTTGTTTAAAAATGATTTATACTAGACTTGCTTAATGTGTTTTCAAGATGAAACAATACTAAAGAGTATTTGTAACACTCTTATATTGATAATTCAAATGAATAATAAACATAAACTTTGAAATATTTTCACCCCATTATCATGTGTTATGTAATTCATAAAATAAAATACATAATTTAAGCTAACACATGATAACAAAGTACTTTTTTAGTGTGTATCGAGAACCAAAATGAATATGAATACATCATCTACAAATTAATTATTTCTCAAAAATCGATATACCATTAATAAATACCTCGCACAAAACTATAATTATTAAATTAGATATTAAGACATAATCAAATAGATTAGAGTTTTCTTGCTTAGATTATTAAGAAACCAATGTTTTTCCTCCTAGATGGATCAAACTAGTAGAAATATATTTTATTAAAAATTGATTTTCCATTTTTGATCAATGGTTAAGTCTTTATATTTTTTGAAGCTAATAGAGGTCTTAGACAAAAAGTTAATTTTTTTCTAGAGTTTTGTACAGAAATAATACGTTTGAAATAAAAAATTTAAAAAAAATAATGCGTGTTTTAAAAATATGCCCAAACTAGTGCGTCTGGAAAAGGCATGGCAATAGCCATCATTGTGAATGGCGACCATTGATCGTTGCCATGCGGTTGAATTTTAAAAATCAGAGATCTGCGTTATGAATGTCGGCTATTGAAAATACTATGGAGATCTCACTATGTCCCTCGCCTCTCTACCCTCGCCAGTCTCTCCTTGCCCCTCTACCCTCGCCCATCTTTCCTCATCTGTCTCCCCTCACCTCTCGCCCCTCACTTTTCACACCTCTCTCCCCGCCCATCTCTAGGAGCTCCTTCATGGAGCTCCTTCGAGTTTCATGATGCAGTGCTAGTGAGCTCTAATGAGCTCGTCGTATTAAAATTTAACAAAAATAAATTATAAAAATAATTAATAATAGAATTTATATTGTAATTAATATTAATTTAATTTATTTTTATTATTTTTATTAATAAAATTAAATATTAATATTAATAAAAATAAATAAATATCTATTTTAATTAATTTATTTTTATTATTTATAAAAATAATTTGTAGTTTAATAATAAAAATAAATAAATATTAATAAAAATAAATTCATTAAATATTTAATAAAAATAATAATAGTTTATATTAATATTAATTTAATTTATTATTTATAGTTTATATAAATAATAAAAATAAATATTAAAATTTTTTTTGATATGCCTAAAAACTATAAATAATAAAAATAAATATTTTTTGATTCTATTTGAGATATCAAAAAATGATATCACGAAATTTATTTTGTAATCAATTTTTGTAAAAAATTAAACTATAAATAATTAAATTAAATATTTAAAATTATTATAAATAGACATAAAAATGAGATTTATTATTCATTAAGTAGTATATAGATGTTAAAGGGTTTGTGTATTTAGTGGTTTCAGGGTTTATGAGCGTACTGATTTAAGTAAGGAGGCATTATTGATCTATAGGCTATATTTAAAAAATGAAATAAAAAAAAATTATTTTTATTATTTTTTATCATATTTTAAAGGTTATAACCATTGAAAATATGATAATTTTTAAATTTTTTTCAAGAGTGAATACAATATTTATTTATAATAATTATATATAATATAAATTAAATATAAACAATTTTATTGATAGATATTTAAATAATTCTCAAAAAATAAATTAAAAATCTATATTGAATAAGATTCATATTACTTAAAATATAATATGAAACCTAAAATGATTCAATTACAAAGGAAAATGTATTACTAAATAATAATTATTTGTTTTGTTTTTTTTTTATTTTAAAAAGTTGATCTATATTTTTTTGATGAAAAATAATTTACATAAATTATATCTATCTAACTCATAATTTATTTTGTAATTAATATTTATATAAAAATAAACAAATAACTAATTAAAATGAATATTTTAAATTATAATGAAAACAATAATATTGAGATTTATTATTTATTATTTAGGGTATACTGGTTTAATTTAAATTAGATATGTCTCACTGATAATTTAATTTGTAATTAATATTTCTATAAAAATAAACTGATAAATAATTAAAATAAAAATTAAAAATTATACTGAATACAAATTTAAATGATATTTATGATTTATTATTAATGGATACTTGTTTAATGGTTAAAGTATTTAAAGGTTTTGTCGTTTAGGTATTTATTGATTTATGTTTTTAGGCACTTAGTGGTTTATATGTATTATTTAAACAATAAAATAACAAAAAAATTGTTGTAATTTTTTTTCATTTTCATAGGTTATAACCTTTGATAATATAATAATATTTAAAATTTTTGAAATGTGAATACAATCTTTAGTTATATTAATATTAATAATTATATATCATATAAATTCAATATAAACAATTTTATTGATAGATATATTAAAAATCATCAATAATTAAATTAATAAACTATTAATAATAAGATACATATTAATTAATAAACTATTGATAGATGTTATAATAATACTTTATTATATAGGTCATATAGGTTTAATGCTTTAAGTATTTAGGAAATTTTGCGGTTTAGTAGTCTATAGATTTAAATGTTTATGTATTTAGTGATTTTTAATTTTTATTTAAATAATAAAATTATAAAAAAATTATTTTTTTTGATTTTTTATCATTTTTGAAGGTTATAACCTTTGAAAATATAATAATTTTTAAATTTTTTTTCAAATGAAAAATTAATATTTAGTTATAATAATCTTAATAATTATTAAACATTAAAATTCAATATAAGTAATTTTATTCATAGATATTATAATTATGATCAAAAAATAAATTAATAAACTATTATTAATATGATTGAAAGAAATTAAAATATAATTTAAATATCTATTTACAATGATTCAAAATCAAATTAAAATATATTACTAAATAATAATTTTTTGTTATTTAATTTTTACTTCTTTATATAAGCTTATATATTTTTTTTCTGAAAAAAAAATAAATTCTTAAAATTATATATGTGTCACTCATTATTTATTTTGTAATTAACATTTATATAAAAAATAATCTAATAAATAATTAAAATGAATATTTAAAATTATAATGAATAGAAATTTAAATGAGATTTGTGAATTATTATATATGGTATACATGTTTATTGGTTTGATTATTTATGAGTTTTATTATTTAGGAGTTTATCAATTTATGTTTTTAGGCATATTGTGGTTTATAGGTTTTATTTACATAATAAAAATAAAAACAATTTTTTTTTGATTTTTTCTAATTTTCAAAACTTATAACCTTTGAAAATAGGATAATTTTTAAATTTTTTTGAAATGTGAATACCATGTATAATTATATTAATCATACAGATTATATATCATATAAATTCAATATAAATAATTTTAATGATAGAAATTATAATAATGATCAAAAATTAAATTAATAAACTATTTATAAAATTATATATTTTAATCAAAATATATTTACATGATTCAAAATCATTCAAGATCAAATCAAAATATAATACTAAATAATAATATTTAATTTTTAAATTTTTCCTTCTTTTTATAAGTTTATATTTTTTTAAAATAAATCAATTATTTAAAGAATGTTGGTGTCACTCAAAATTTATTTCGTAATTAATTTTTGTAAAAAATTAAACTATAAATAATTAAATTGAATATTTAAAATTATTATAAATAAACATAAAAATGAGATTTATTATTCATTAAGTAGTATATAGATGTTAAAGGGTTTATGTATTTAGGGGTTTCGGGGTTTATGAGCTTACTGATTTAAATAAGTAGGCATTTAAAGGTCTATAGTCTTTATTTAAAAAATGAAATAACAAAAAAATTATTTGTATTATTTTTTATCATATTTTGAAGGTTATAACCATTGAAATATAATAATTTTTAAATTTTTTTCAAAAGTGAATACAATATTTTTTATCAGCGTAAAATATATTACTAAATAATAATTTTTAGTTTTTAAATTTTTACTTCTTTTTTAAGGTTATATTTTTTTTGATTAAAAATAAATTATTAAAATTATATTTGTCTCACTCATTATTTATTTTCTAATTAATATTTCTATAAATATAAACTAATAAATAATTAAAATGAATATTTAAATTTATAATATATACAAATTAAGATGAAATTTGTGATTTATTATAAATGGTATACCAGTTTATTGGTTTGTTTATTTTGGAGTTTTGTTGTTTAGGAGTTTAGCAATTTATGTTTTTTGGCATTTTGTGGTTTATAGGTTTGATTTAAATATAAAAAACAAAAAAATTTTTTTTTGATTTTTTCGGATTTTCAATGGTTATAACCTTGAAAATATGATATAAAATAATAAAAATAATTTTTTTTATTTCATTTTTTAAATAAAGCCTATAGACCATTAAATGCTTGCTTACTAAAATCAGTAAGCTCATAAACTACGAAACACCTAAATACATAAATCATTTATCATCTATATACTACTTAATTAAAAATAAATCTCATTTTTATTTCTATTTATTATAATTTTAAATATATATTTTAAATATTCATAGTTTAATTTTTTACAAAAATAATAACAAAATAAATTTCGAGTGAGACAAATATTATTTAAATAATTGCTTTTTAATAAAAAAAAATATGAGCTTATAAAAAAATGAAAAATTTCAAAATTAAATATTATTATTTAGTAATATATTTTGATTTGATTTTGAATGATTTTGCATCTTTTAAATATATTTTAATTAATATTTATATTTTTATTATTAGATTATTAATTTAATTTTTGATCATTATTATAATATCTATTATTAAAATTATTTATATTAAATTTATATGATATATAATCAGTAAGATTAATATAATTATACAGGGTATTCACATTTCAAAAAATTTTAAAAATTATATTATTTTCAAAGGTTATAACCTTTGAAAATTAGAAAAAATCTAAAAAAATATATATTTTTTTTATTTAAATAAAACCTATAAACCACAAAATACCTAAAAACATGAATTTCTAAACTCCTAAACAACAAAACTCTTAAATAATCAAACCAATAAACCGGTATACCATTTATAATAAATCACAAATTTCATCTTAATTTATATTCATTATAATTTTAAATATTCATTTTAATTATTTATTAGTTTATTTTTTAGAAAAATATTAATTACAAAATAAATAATGTGTGAGATAAATATAATTTTATTAATTTTTTTTAATAAAAAAAAAAATATAAGCTTATAAAAAGAAGTAAAAATTTAAAAACAAAAAATTATTATTTAGTAATATATTTTTCTTTGATTTTGAATAATTGTATATATATTTTGAAATTATATTTTAATTGCTATCAATCTTATTAATAATAGTTTATTAATTTATTTTTTGATCATTATTATAATATCTATAAATAAAATTATTTATATTGAATTTTAATATTTATAATTATTAAGAATATTTTAACTAAATATTATATTTACTTTTGAAAAAAAATTTAAAAATTAATATATTCTCAAAGGTTATAACCTTCAAAAATGATAAAAAATCAGAAAAATAATTTTTTTATAATTTTATTATTTAAATAAAACTTAAATACTTTTAAATACCTAAACATTTAAATCTATAGTCTCCAAAACCCCAAAACCCCCTAAATACTGAAAGCATTAAACCTATATAACCTATATAATAAAAGTTAACTTTAATATCTATCAATAGTTTATTAATTAATCTCTATCTTATTATTAATAGTTTATTAATTTAATTTTTGATCATTATTAATATATCTATCTCTAAAATTGTTTAAATTGAATTTAAATGATATATTTTTATTAATATTAATATAACTAGAGATTGTATTCACATTTCAAAAAATATTAAATATTATTATATTTTCAAAGGTTATAACCTAAGAAAATGATAAAAAATTGCAAAATTTTTTTTTGTTATTTTATTGTTTAAATATTACCTATAAACCACTAACTTCTAAAAACATATATCACTAAACACCTAAATGACAAAACCTCTAAATACTTAAACCATTAAACTAGTATACATTAATAATAAATCATAAATATCATTTAAATTTGTATTCAGTATAATTTTTAATTTTTATTTTAATTATTTATCAGTTTATTATTATACAAATATTAAATATAAATTAAATTATCAGTGAGACAGATCTAATTTAAATTAAACCAGTATACCCTAAATAATAAATAATAAATCTCAATATTATTGTTTTCATTATAATTTAAAATATTCATTTAAATTATTTATTTGTTTATTTTTATATAAATATTAATTACAAAATAAATTTTGAGTTAGATAGATATAATTTATATAAATTATTTTTAATCAAAAAAATATAGATAAACTTTTTTTTTTAAAAAAAAATTTCAAAACAAATAATTATTATTTGGTAATACAATTTCATTTGATATTGAATCATTTTGGGTTTTCATATTATATTTTAACTAATATGAATCTAAATCATTATAGATTTTTAATTAATATTTTTTTGATTTATCAGAATATCTATCAATAAAATTGATTATATTGAATTTATATTATATTTAATTATTATGATTATTATAAATAAATATTGTATTCAATCTTTTAAATAATTTAAAAATTATCAGATTTTCAAGGATTATAACCTTAAAAATATGAGATAAAATAATAATAATAAATTTTTTGTTAATTCATTTTTTAAATAAAGCATATAGACCATTAAATGCCTGCTTACATAAGTCAGTTAGCTCATAACCCCTGAAACCCCTAAATACATAAACCCTTTAACATCTATATATGATATAATGAATAATAAATCTAATTTTTATGTCTATTTATTATAATTTTAAATATTCGATTTAATTATTTATAGTTTAATTTTTTACAAAAATTAATTACAAAATAAAATTCAGCAAGACAAACATTATTTAAATAATTGATTTTTAATAAAAAAAAATATGAGCTTATAAAAAAATGAAAAATTTAAAAATTAAATATTATTATATAGTAATATATTTTGATTTTATTTTGAAACATTTTGCGTCTTTTAAATATATTTTAATTAATATTTAAATTTTTATTATTAGTTTATTAATTTAATTTTTGATCATTATTATAATATCTATTATTAAAATTGTTTATATTGAATTTATATCATATATAATCAGTAAGATTAATATAATTATACATGGTATTCACATTTCAAAAAATTTTAAAAATTATCTTATTTTCAAAGGTTATCAACTTTGAAAATCAGAAAAAATCTAAAAAAATATTTTTTTATTTTTATTATTTAAATAAAATCTATAAACCACAAATTGCCTAAAAACATAAATTGCTAATCTCCTAAACAACAAAACTCCAAAATAATCAAACAAATAAACCGGTATACCTTATATAATAAATCACAAATCTCATTTTAATTTGTATTCATTATAATTTTAAATATTCATTTTAATTATTTATTAGTTTATTTTTTATATAAGTGTTAATTACAAAATAAATAATGAGTGAAAAAAATATAAATTTAATAATTTATTTTTTATTCAAAAAAAAATATAAGCTTATAAAAAGAAGTAAAAATTAAATAACAAAAAAGTATTATTTAGTAATATATTTTACATTGATTTTGAATCACTGTAAATAGGTTTTTAAATTATATTTTAATTATTATCAATCTTATTAATAATAGTTTATTAATTTTTATTTTGATCATATTTATAATATCTATCAATAAAATTACTTATATTGAATTTTAATGTTTTATAATTATTAAGATTATTATAACTAAATATTATTTTTTCTTTTGAAAAAAAATTTAAAAATTATTATATTTTATAACCTTAAAAATGTTAAAAAATCAAAAAAATAATTTTTTTATAATTTTATTATTTAAATAAATATTAGAAATCACTAAATACCTAAACATTTAAATCTATAGACTTTTAAACCAAAATATCCCCAATATACTTATTGCATTAAACATATATAATCGATATAATAAAGGATAATTATAATATTTATCAATAGTTTATTAATTAATTTGTATCTTATTATTAATAGTTTATTAATTTAATATTTGATCATTATTAATATATCTATCAATAAAATTATTTATATTGAATTTATATGATATATAATTATTAATATTAATATAACTAAAGATTGTATTCACATTTCAAAAATTTTAAATATTATTATATTTCAAAGGTTATAACCTATGAAAATGAGAAAAAATTACAAATTTTTTTTGTTATTTTATTATTTAAATAATACCTATAAACCACTAAGTGCCTAAAAACCTAAATCACTAAACTCCTAAACGACAAAACCACTAAAAACTTAAACAATTAAACTAGTATACATTAATAATAAATCATAAATATCATTTAAATTTGTATTCTATATAATTTTTAATTTTTATTTTAATTATTTTTCAGTTTACTTTTATAGAAATATTAATTACAAATTAAATATTTAGTGAGACAGATCTAATTTAAATTAAATCAGTATACCATAAATAATAAATAATAATTCTCAATATTTTTGTTTTCATTATAATTTAAAATATTCATTTTAATTAGTTATTTGTTTAATTTTATATAAATATTAATTACAAAATAAATTATGAGTTAGATAGATATAATTTATATAAATTATTTTTCATTAATAAAAAATAGATAAACTATTTTAAAAAAAAATTTAAAACAAATAATTATTATTTAGTAATACATTTTCCATTGCTTTTGAATCATTTTAGGTTTTCATATTATATTTTAAGTAATATGAATCTTATTAATTATAGATTTTTATTTTATTTTTTGAGAATTATTCGAATATCTCTCAAAAAAATTGTTTATATCGAATTTATATAATATATAATTATTAAAATTATTATAAATCAATATTGTATTCACTCTTGAAAAAAATTTAAAAATTATTATATTTTTAAAGGTTATAACCTTGAAAATATGAGAAAAAATATTTAAAAAAATTTTTGTTATTACATTTTTTAATTAAAGCCTATAGACCATTAAATTCCTACTTACTTAAATCAGTATGCTCATAAACTACGAAACTCCTAAATACATAAACCTTTTAATATCTATATACTACTTAATGAATAATAAATCTCATTTTTAAGACTATTTATTATAATTTTAAATATTCAATTTAATTATTTATAGTTTAATTTTTTCCAAAAATAAATTACGAAATATATTTCGAGCGAGACAAACATTATTTAAATAATTGATTTTTAATAAAAAAAATATAAGCTTATAAATAGAAGGAAAAATTTAAAAATTAAATATTATTATTTAGTAATATATTTTGATTTTATTTTGAATTATGTAAATTTCTTTTAATTAAAATTTATATTTTTATTAATAGTTTATTAATTTAATTTTTTATCATTATTATAATATCTATCATTAAAATTATTTTTATATAATTTATATTATATATAATCAGTAAGATTAATATAATTATACATGGAATTGACATTTCAAAAAATTTTAAAAATTATCTTATTTTCAAAAGTTATAACCTTTTAAAAACCGAAAAAATCTAAAAAAAAAATTTTTATTTTTTTTATTTAAATAAAACCTATAAACCACAAAATGCCTAAAAACAAAAATTATTAAATGCCTAAACAACAAAACTCCTAAATATTCAAAACAATAAACCAGTATACTATTTATAATAAATCACAAATTTTATTTTAATTTGTATTCTTTATAATTTTAAATATTAATTTTAAATAATTATTAGTTTAATTTTTATAGAAATGTTAATTACAAAATAAATAATGAGTGAGACAAATATAATTTTAATAATTTATTTTTAATCAAAAAAAAATATAAGCTTATAAAAAGAAGTAAAAATTTAAAAACAAAAAATTATTATTTAGTAATATATTTTACTTTGATTTTGAATCATTGTATATAGGTTTTGAAATTATATTTTAATTACTATCAATCTTATTAATAATAGTTTATTAATTTATTTTTTGATCATTATTATAATATCTATAAATAAAATTACTTATATTAAATTTTAATGTTTATAATTATTAAGATTATTATAACAAAATATTATATTTACTTTTGAAAAAAAATTTAAAAATTAATATATTTTCATCGGGTATAACCTTCAAAAATGATAAAAAATCACAAAAATAATTTTTTTTTGTAATTTTATTATTTAAATAAAACTTATATACCACTAAATACCTAAAAATTTAAATTTTAGACTCCTAAACCCCAAAACCCCCTAAATACTGAAAGCATTAAGCCTATATAACCTATATAATAAAAGATAACAATAATATCTATCAATAGTTTATTAATTAATCTCTATCTTATTATTAATAGTTTATTAATTTAATTTTTGATCATTATTAATATATCTATCAATAAAATTTTTTAAATTGAATTTAAATGATATATAATTATTAATATTAATATAACTTAAGATTTTATTCACATTTCAAAAAATTTTAAATATTATTATATTTTCAAAGGTTATAACCTATGAAAATGATAAAAAAATGCGAAATTATTTTTTGTTATTTTATTATTTAAATAATACCTATAAACCACTAAATGCCTAAAAACATAAAACACTAAACACCTAAACAAAAAAAATTTATAAATACTTAAACCATTAAACTAGTATCCATTAATAATAAATCATAAATATCATTTAAATTTGTATTCTGTATAATTTTTAATTTTTATTTTAATTATTTATCAGTTTATTTTTATAGAAATATTAATTACAAATTGAATTATTAGTGAGATAGATCTAATTTAAATTAAACCAGTATACCCTAAATAATAAATAATAATTGTCAATATTTTTAATTTCATTATAATTTAAAATATTCATTTTAATTAGTTATTTGTTTATTTTTATATAAATATTAATTTCAAAATAGATTATGAGTTAGATAGATATAATTTATATAAATTATTTTAATCAATAAAATATAGATAAACTATTTAAAAAAAAATTAAAACAAATAATTATTATTTAGTAATACAATTTCCCATGATTTTAAATTATTTTAGGTTTTCATATTATATTTTATGTAATATGAATCTTATTCATTATAGATTTTTAATTTATTTTTTAAGAATTATTAGAATATCTATGAATAAAATTGTTTATATTGAATTTATATTATATATAATTATTATGATTATTATAAATAAATATTGTATTCTCTCTTGAAAAAAATTTAATAATTATCATATTTTCAATGGTTATAACCTTAAATATATGATAAAAAATAATAAAAATAATTTTTTTTATTTCATTTTTTAAATAAAGCCAATATAACAATAATGCCTCCTTACTTAAATCAGTAAGCTAATAAACTCTGAAACCCCTAAATACATAAACCATTTAACATCTATATCGTACTTAATGAATAATAAATGTCGTTTTTATGTTTATTTATAATAATTTTAAATATTTAATTTAATTATTTATAGTTTAATTTTTTACAAAAATTAATTACAAAATAAATTTCAAGTTAGACAAACATTATTTAAATAATTGATATTTAATAAAAAAAATATGAGCTTATAAAAAGAATGAAAAATTCAAAAAATAAATATTATTATTTAGTAATATATTTTGATTTGATTTTGAATCATTTTGAGTCATATAAATATATTTTAATTAATATTTATATTTTTATTAATAGTTTATTAATTTAATTTTTGAGCTATATGATAATATCTATCATTAAAAATATATATATTGAATTTATAAGATATATAATCAGTAAGATTATTATAATTATACATGGTATTCATATTTCAAAAAATTTTAAAAATTATTTTATTTTTAAAGGTTATAACCATTGAAAATTAGAAAAAATCTAAAAAATTTTTTTTTATTTTTATTATTTAAATAAAACCTATAAACCACAAAATTCCAAAAAACATAAATTTCTAAACTCCTAAACAACAAAACTCCTAAATAATCAAACCAATAAATCGGTATACCATTTATAATATATCACAAATTTCATCTTAATTTGTATTCATTATAATTTTAAATAATCATTTTAATTATTTATTAGTTTATATTTATAGAAATGTTAATTACAAAATAAATAATGAGTGTGACAAATATAATTTTAATAATTTATTTTTAATCAAAAAAAATATAACCTTATAAAAAGAAGTAAAAATTTAAAAACAAAGAATTATTATTTAGTAATATATTTTACATTGATTTTGAATCATTGTATATAGGTTTTGAAATTATATTTTAATTGCTATTAATCTTATTCATAATAGTTTATTAATTTTTTTTTGATCTTTATTATTATATCTATCAATAAAATTATTTATATTGAATTTTAATTTTTTATAATTATTAAGATTATTATAGCTAAATATTTTATTTACATTTGAAAAAATATTTAAAAATTATTATATTTTCAAAGGTAATAACATTTAAAAATGATAAAAAATAACAAAAATAATTTTTTGATAATTTTATTATTTAAATAAAACTTATAAACCACTAAATACCTAAACCTTTAAATATATAGACTTCTAAACCCTAAAACCCCCTAAATACTTAAAGCATTAAACTTATATAATCTATATAATAATTGATAATTATAATATCTATCAATAGTTTATTAATTAATCTATATCTTATTATTAATAGTTTATTAATTAAATTTTTGATAATTATTAATAAATCTATCTATAAAATTGTTTATATTGAATTTATATGATATATAATTATTAATATTAATATAACTAATGATTGTATTCACATATCAAAAATTTTAAATATTATTATATTTTCAAAGATTATAACCTATGAAAATGAGAAAAAATTACAAAATTTTTTATTGTTATTTTATTGTTTAAATAATACCTATAAACCACTAAGTGCCTAAAAACATAAATCACTAAACTCCTAAATGAGTAAACCACTAAATACTTAAACAATTAAACTAGTATACATAAATAATAAATCCTAAATATCATTTAAATTTGTATTCTGTATAATTTTTAGTTTTTATTTTAATTATTTATCAGTTTATTTTTATAGAAATATTAATTACAAATTAAATTATTAGTGAGACAGATCTAATTTAAATAAAACCAGTATACCCTAAATAATAAATAATAATTCTCAATATATTTGTTTTCATTATAATTTAAAATATTCATTTTAATTAGTTATTTGTTTATTTATATATTAATATTAATTACAAAATAAATTATGAGTTAGATAGATATAATTTATATAAATTATCTTTCACCAATAAAATATAGAAAAACTTTTTAAAATAAAAAAAAATTTAAAACAAATAATTATTATTTAGTAATACATTTTCCTTTGCTTTTGAATCATTTTAGGTGTTCATATTATATTTTAAGTAATATCAATCTTATTCATTATAGATTTTTAATTTATTTTTTGATTTTTATTAGAATACCTATCAATAAAATTGATTATATTGAATTTATATTATATATAATTATTATGATTATTATAAATAAATATTGTATTCACTCTTTAAAAAAATTTTAAAATTATTATATTTTCAAAGGTTATAACCTTAAAAATATGAGAAAAAATAATAAAAATAAATTTTTTGTTATTTTATTTTTTTTAAAAAGCCAATAGACCATTAAATGCCTGCTTACTTAAATCAGTAAGCTTATAAACCCCGAAACCCCTAAATACATAAACCTTTTAACATCTATATACTACTTAATGAATAATTAATCTCATTTTTATGTCTATTTATTATTATTTTAAATATTCAATTTAATTATTCATAGTTTAATTTTTAAAAAAATTAATTACAAAATAAATTTCTAGTGAGACAAACATTCTTTAAATAATTGATTTTTTTTTAAAAAAATAAGCTTATAAAAAGAAGGAAAAATTTAAAAATTAAATATTATTATTTAATAATATATTTTGATTTGATTTTGAATCATTTTGCGTCATGTAAATATATTTTAATTAAAATTTAAATTTTTAGTAATTGTTTATTAATTTAATTTTTTATCATTATTATAATATCTATCATTAAAATTGTTTATATTAAATTTATATGATATATAATCAGAAAGATTAATATAATTATACATGGTATTCACTTTCAAAAAAACTTTAGAAATTATCTTATTTTCAATGTTTATAACCTTTGAAAATCAGAAAAAATCTAAATTTTTTTTTATTTTTATTATTTAAGTAAAAGCTATAAACGACAATATGCCCAAAATCTTAAATTGCTAAACTCCTAAACAACAAAACTCCTAAATAATCAAACTAATTAACCGGTATACCATTTATAATAAATCACAAATTTCATTTTAATTTGTATTCAATATACTTTTAAATATTCATTTTAATTATTTATTTGTTTATTTTTTATAGAAATGTTAATTACAAAATAAATAATGAGTGAGACAAATATAATTTTAATAATTTATTTTTAATCAAAAAAAATATAAGCTTATAAAAAGAAGTAAAAATTTAAAAACAAAGAATTATTATTTAGTAATATATTTTACTTTGATTTTGAATCATTGTATATAGGTTTTGAAATTATATTTTAATTGCTATCAATATTATTAATAATAGTTTATTAATTTTTACAAGCTTATATATATTATTTTGATTAAAAATAAATTATTAAAAGTATATTTGTCTCACTCATTATTTATTTTGTAATTAACATTTCTATAAAAAATAAACTAATAAATAATTAAAATGAATATTTAAAATTATAATGAATACAAATTAAAATTAAATTTGTGTTTTATTATAAATGGTATACCAGTTTATTGGTTTGATTATTTAGGAATTTTGTTGTTTAGAAGTTTAGCAATTTATGTTTTTAGGCATTTTGTGGTTTATTGGTTTTATTTAAAATAAAAAATAAAAAAAAAATTATTTAGATTTTTTCGGATTTTCAAAGGTTATAACCTTCGAAAATAAGATAATTTTTAAAATTTTTTTAAATGTGAATAGCATGTATAATTATATTAATCATACTGATTATATATCATATAAATTCAATAAAAACAATTTTAATGATATATATTATAATAATGATCATAAATTTTTTTAATAAACTATTAAAAAATATATAAATTTTAATTAAAATATATTTACATGACGCAAAATAATTAAAATAAAATCAAAATATATTACTAAATAATAA
Organism: Sapria himalayana; assembly: GCA_029783825.1. Taxonomy (NCBI): domain Eukaryota; kingdom Viridiplantae; phylum Streptophyta; class Magnoliopsida; order Malpighiales; family Rafflesiaceae; genus Sapria; species Sapria himalayana. Next base: position 73,616 of record JAREIK010003651.1, read on the forward strand.
TATTTAATTTTTAAATTTTTCCTTCTTTTTATAAGCTTATATTTTTTTTTATTAAAAATCATTTATTTACATAATGTTTGCCTTGCTCGAAATTTATTTTGTAATTAATTTTTGTAAAAAATTAAACTATAAATAATTAAATTGAATATTTATAATTATAATAAATAAACATAAAAAATAGATTTATTATTCATTAAGTAGTATATAGATGTTAAAGGGTTTATGTATTTCGGGGTTTCAGGGTTTATGAGCTTACTAATTTAAGTAAGCAGGCATCAAAAGGTCTATAGACTTTATTTAATAAATGAAATGATAAAAAATTTATTTTTATTATTTATTATCATATTTTGAAGGTTATAACCATTGAAAATATAATAATTTTTAAATTTTTTTGAAAAGTGAATACAATATTTATTTATTATAATCATAATAATTAGATATAATATAAATTCAATATAATCAATTTAATTGATAAATATTCTAATAAATCTAAAAAAATAAATAAAAAATCTATAATGAATATGATTCATATTACTTAAAATATAATATGCTAACCTAAAATGATTCAATTACAAAGGAAAATGTATTACTAAATAATAATTATTTGTTTTGAATTTTTATTTTATTTCAAAAAGTTTATCTATACTTTTTTGATGAAAAATAATTTATATAAATTATATCTATCTAATTCATAATTTATTTTGAACTTAATATTTATATAAAAATTAAGAAATAAATAATTAAAATGAATATTTTAAATTATAATGAAAATATTAATATTGAGATTTATTATTTATTATTTACGGTATACTTGTTTAATTTAAATTAGATCTGTCTCACTGATAATTTAATTTGTAATTAATATTTCTATAAAAATAAACTGATAAATAATTAAAATAAAAATTAAAAAATATACTAAATACAAATTTAAATGATATTTATGATTTATTATTAATGTAAACTAGTTTAATGGTTTAAGTATTTAGAGGTTTTTTCGTTTAGAAGTTTAGTGATTTATGTTTTTATGCATTTAGTGGTTTATAGGTATTATTTAAATAATAAAATAACAAAAAAAAATTGAAATTTTTTATCATTTTCATAGGTTATAACCTTTGAAAATATAATATTATTTAAAATTTTTTGAAATGTGAATACAATCTCTAGTTGTATTAATATTAATAAAAATATATCATTTAAATTCAATTTAAACAATTTTATTGATATATTTATTAATAATGATCAAAAATTAAATAATAAACTATTAATAATAAGATAGAGATTAATTAATAAATTATTGCTAGATATTATAATTATCATTTATTATATAGGTTATATAGGTTTAATGCATTAAGTATTTAGTGGGTTTTTGGGTTTAGGAGTCTATAGATTTAAAAGTTTAAGTATTTAGTGATTTATAATTTTTATTTAAATAATAAAAATATAAAAAATTATTTTTGAGATTTTTTATCATATTAGAAGGTAATAACCTTTGAAAATATAATAATTTTTAAATTTTTTTTCAAAAGTAAAAATAATATTTATTTATAATAATTTTAATAATTATAGACCATTAAAATTCAATATAAGTAATTTATGTAGAATATATAAT
>JAREIK010003652.1:0-270000 GCA_029783825.1 Sapria himalayana
TTATTATTATAAATATTCTTATTAATTTTAGTATCTTTTTATTCTTCTTATTTTCTTATTCTTCTTATTCTTCTTATTCTTATTATTCTTATTATTATCCATATTCTTATATTCTCTTATTCTACTTTATTCTATTCTTATTTTTCTTATCTTATTATTCTTTTATTATTTTATTTTATTATTATTCTTTTTGTTTTTGTTCTTCTTATTCTTCTTTTCTTCTTATTTTTTTTCTCTATTTTGTGTTATATTTTTAATTCATATTCTTCTTATTCTTCTAATTTTCTTATTATTATTATTATTGTTATTATTCTTATTATTTTCCTAATTCTTCTTATTTTTCTTTTTCCTCTTATTCATCTTATTCATCTTAATCTCTTATTATTCTATCTTCTTATTATTCTATATCTTCTTATTCTTCTTATTCTCTTATTCTTTCATTCTTGTTTAACTAGTTATTCTTATTATTCTTTTTTTATTTTTTTATACTTATAATTCTTCTTATTCTAATATTCTTCGAATTTTTATTATCCTCTATTTTTCTTATTTTTCTTTATTTTTCTATTCTTCGTATTCTTCTTATTTATCTTATTATTCTTAATCTTTTTATTATTATTTTCTCTTCATTCTTATTTCTTTATTCTTCAAATTTTTCTAATTCTTCTTATACTTCTAAATTCTACCAATTCTTATTATCTTATCATTTTTTTTTCTTCTTATTCCTCATAGTTTTATTCTTCATATTTCTTATTCTTATTATTATTCTTTTCTTCTTATTCTACTTATTCTTCTTATCTTATTATACTTTTTATTCTTCTTTTTCTTATTCTCTCTTATTCTTATTATTCTTCCTATTCTTTATATTTTTTTATTTTTTTTTCTTCTAATTCTTTTTAATCTATTTATCTTTTAATTTTGAATAGTACTTTTTCTTCTAATTCTTCTATTCTTTTTATTCTTTTATTCTTTATTCTTTTATTTTTATATTTTATTTATTCTTCTTATTTTTTCTTTTTCTTCGTTATTTTCTTCTTATTTCTAATTTTTCTTATTCTACTTATTCGTTTTTATTGTTCTTATTCTTCTTATTCTTTTTTTCTTCTTTTTCTTCTTTTCTTATTCTTCTTCTTATTCTTATTATATTATTCTTCTTTTATTTTTATTTTTATTTTTCTTCTAATTCTTTTTAATCTTATTTATCTTTAATTTTTTTATAGTATTTTTTTTCTTATTCTTTTTATTCTTCTCATTCTTTTTATTCTTTTTTTATTTTTATTTTTTTTCTTGTTTTATTTTTTTTCTTATTCTTATTATTCTTCTTATTCTTCGTATTTTTCTTTTTCTTCTATTTCTTCTTATTCTTCTAATTTTTATTATTCTTTTTTATCTTTTTATTCTATATATTATTCTATTATTATTATTATTATTATTATTATTATTATTCTTTTTATTATTTTTATTATTCTTATTCATTTTATTCTTCTGTATCTTTTTATTGTTCTTATTATTCTTATTCTTTTTATTCATCTTTTATTTATTCTTCTTCTTATTCTTCTTCTTATTCTTCTTCCTATTCTTCTTATTCTTCTTATTCTTATTCTTATTATTCTTATTATTTTTCTTATTCTTCTTATTCTTTTTATTAATCTTATTCTTCTTATTCTTCTTATCCATATATTCTTCTTATTTTCTTATTCTTCTTATTCTTTTATTCTTTTATTCTTTTTTTCTTATTCTTCTTATTCTTCTTATTCTTTATTCCTTTTATTCTTATTTTCTTCTTATTTTTCTTATTCTTCTTACTATTATTATTCTACTTATTATTTTTATTCTTTTTATTCTTGAAATTCTTAGCTTTCATCTATTTTCTTATTTTTCTTGTTTTCTTATTCTTCTTATTTTTCTTATTAAATTTAATCTTATTAATCTTTTTATTATTCTTATTTTTTTTATTCTTCTTATTATTATTTTTCTTCATATACTTCACATTTTTCTTATTCATCTTATTCTTCTAATTTTACTTATTCATCTTATTCTTATTATATTCTAATTCTTCTTATTGTTGTTTGTCATCTTTCTTATTTTTCTTATTATTAATCATATTCACCTTATTCTTCTTTTCTTCTTATTCTTTTTTACTTATTATTCTTATTATTCTTTTTTTTATCTAATTCTTCTTTTTGTTATTTTTCTTCTAATTCTAAAATTTCTTTATATTTTTCTTATTCTTCTTATTCATCTTATTCTTCTTATTGTTTCTTTTTCTTATTATTCTTCTTATTCTTTTTATTCTTCTTATTCTTATTATTATTCTTATTATTCTTCTTATTATTCTTATTATTCATATTATTCTTATTATTTTTATTGCTCTTATTATTCTTAATCTTATTATTCTTCTTATTTTTTTTATTCATGTTATTCTTCTTATTCTTTTTATTCTTTTTATTCTTTTTATTCTTATTATAATTCTTTTTATCTGCCATATTCTCTTTATTTACCATATTCTCTTTATCTGTCATATTCTATTTATTTACCATATTCTCTTTATCTTCCATAAGCTCTTTATCTACCATATTCTATTTATTATCATTCTCTTTATCTGGCATAAGCTCTTTATCTGCCATAATCTTTTTATTCTTTTTATTATATTTCTTTTTATTCTTTTTATTATAATTAGTAGAATAATTTTTTTTTATTTTTTTATTCTTCTTATTCTTCTTCTTATTATTCTTCTTATTATATTTCTTTTTATATACCATATTCTTCTTTTTCTTATTATTTTTTCTATTCTTTCTTTTTTTTCTTTTTTTCTTCTTATTCTTCTTATTTTTGTTTTTCTTCTATTTCTTCTTATTCTTCTAATTTTTATTATTCTTCTTTATTTTGTTATTCTTTTTATTATTCTTATTATTCTTATTCTTTTTATCCTTTCATTCTTCTTATTCTTCTTATTCTACTAATACTTCTTATTCTACTAATTCTTCTTATTCTTCTTATTCTACTAATTCTTCTTATTCTTTATATTATTCTTATTCATTTTATTATTTTATTTTTTTTCATTGTTCTCATTATTATTATTATTATTATTATTATTATTCTTCTTCTTCTTCTTTTTCTTCTTTTTCTTCTTATTCTTCTTATTCTTCTTATTCTTATTTCTCTTATTCTTTTTATTCTTCTAATTCTACTTATTCTTCTTATTCTACTAATTCTTCTTATTATTCTTTTTATTCTTACACTTTTTATCCTTCTTATTCTTGTTATTCTTATTATTCTTCTTATTCTTATTATTATTCATATTCTTACTTTTCTTTTAATTCTTATTATTCTTAATATTATTTTTTTCTTCTTATTCTTCTTATTCTTCTTATTTTTTTTACTTTTCTTATTCTTTTTTTTCTTCGTTATCTTTTTATTCTTCTTTATCTTCTTATTCTTCTTATTATTTTTATTCTACTTATTCTTCTTATTCTTCTTTTTCTTCTTATATTCTTATTCTTCATTTTCTTCTTATTCTTTTTATTCTTCTTATACTTTTTATTCACCTTATACTTTTTATTCTTCTTATTTTTATTATTTTTATTATTTTTATTATTTATTATTTTTATTATTTTTATTATTTATTATTTTTATTTTTTTTTATTTTTAATTTTCTTCTTATTCATCATATTCATATTAATCTTCTTATTCATCATATTCTTTTTTTTCTTCTTATTCTTCTTATTCTTCTTTTCTTCTTATTCTTCTTATTCTTCTTATACTTCTTTTTGACCTTATTCTTCTTTTTTTTTATTCTTATTATTTTTCTTATTTTTCTTATTCTTCTTATTCTTTTAATTCTATTTATTCTTCTTATTCTTTTTATTTTTCTTATAAATCTTATTTTTCTCATTCTTTTTATTCTTCTTATTAATCTTATTCTTCTTATTCTTATTTTTCTTATTCTTCTAATTCTTCTTATTCTTCTTATTTTTCTTATTCTTTTTATTCTAGTTATTAATCTTATTCTTTTTTTTTTACTTTATTATTCTTTTTATTCTTCTTAATCTTTTTATTTTTTTTCTTCTTATTTTTCATTATCTTCTTATTCTTTTTATTATTTTTATTCTTCTTATCCTTTTTATTCTTTTTATTCTTCTTATTCTTCTTTATCTTCTTTTTCTTATTTTATTATTATTAGTATTATTCTTCTAATTTTATTTATTCTTCTTATTATTCTTATTCTTCTTAATCTTCTTATTCTTTTTATTATTGTTTTTTTTCTTATTCTTCTTATTCTTCTTTTTTTTTACAAAAGTTTTTTTTATTAATAAAAAGTCATCTCTTTTGGCGGAGGAATACCATTTTTACAATCTAGAACTATACTTTTTTCTTTTACACCCTTTGAAATTAAAAGCAATACACTTCTCATAACTCTATTTATCCTATTTCAAAATTCATCATTCCACTTGCTTATTTTCCTAATGCTGTCTTCAGTCTGTTTATCAAATTTTTTTCTCTACTGCCCTTGTAATTTGTAGGTTCCGTTCACAAATGCAGTCCCCTTCTCTATTTTTGCAAAATTTTTTGTAGCCTCTATCTCCTTTCTCTCTCTCTCTCCAGTCTGTTTAACATTTATTCCTCATTCCACTTTTCGGCTGGTTTATCTTTCAATACGTGTATTGCATAAAATTTGGCAGCCTCTTTACTATTTCTCTTTGTACCTTTCCTTCTCTGCCTTTGGTAATCCATGCTTGACCCTGCAAAACAGACACAATCTCCAAGTCTACTGATATCTGCCCATGGAAGAACCATCCTTTCTGCCTCAGATTTCCCACCCCTTCATTCAATTCAGCACAGAAAGAACATGTTTCTATTATAGCCCATAGCCCCTTTTACACCCTTATGCTGTTACACCCTTTAACATAAAATATGACATGCATCTATTTTATTAGTAACTTTATCCGTCTTCATGGATATTCAGCTTAACCAGCTTTTAATATTTTGCTTTCTCCCTGCATCACATGTTAAAATAGAAAACATGTATTATTTGCAGTCCCTAGACTTAAGTACAACATAGTCCAGAATATATATTCTTGTAAATCAAAGTTTTATGCATCATTTCCTGCACTATAAATATGCATACTTATGAATCATGCACAGCTTTTTCCACGACATATTTGCTACCCCTTTGCCTAGTATTTACATTTTCGCTTTTATAGTTTTGTAGTTTTTGCATTTTAAAATACATAAAAATCGTCCTGCTTAATGTGACTGAAAATATGTCATATTTCATTTCCCTTTCCCTTCAACTTGTCTTATACCTGTAAAGCTTAGAAAAAAAATCAAGTAGAGCCAGTATATACCCCACAGGACCGGGGAGATCAAAATTCACCATTGCTTTTGAATTCTAATATACGGAAATTCTACTTTATCTAGAGTAATTAAACATTTTTATTTTCATGTTATAATTGTTTCCTCAAACTCTTGTATCCCTTTCTTCAGACTTTCTCTGGCTAATTTATCTGCTACTACATTTGCTTCCGTATATATATGGTTAAATTTCTCCTTTCAAGTCAGATAAGTGACTTCTAATTAACTTTATTTGTTCTCATATTTCCACATTTATATGTTATTAATGACCAGATTCACCAGTAAACTCGAATCCATCTGTTCTCTTATATTAATATAAGAATTTTCCTTACATATTTTAAGCCCTTTGTGTAAGGCGAATATTTTCGCATGCAAAGCTGAGGATACTTTTTCTTTCATAGTATAGGGATTTATAACACCACCTTGCTCATTTCTTATCACCCTTCCTCCCCCTGCCTCTCCCATATCCCTATTAAGTCTACCATCTGTGTTTAAAGCAGACTTCCCCTCAGAGGTTTTTTCCAACTCACCACTCTAGCCTCAGGAATTTTTTCTTTGATTGCGTGTAATTTCCAAAAGCTTTTCTTCTCATCTTTGATTTCCGTATTTTTAAGTTTTAATGGAAATCATGTTGAGATCCATGAACAATCTTTTTTGATTTCCTCTATTATGTGCTTAGCATGCATTTTAATATTTTTGAACCTGCTTCTATTCCTAGCTTTCTACAGATTCCATACTATGATGTGTGGAATGTAATCCCTTAACCAATTACAGATTCCATCTCATTAGTCTTTTGTTTATATCTTCTAGTATGTTGCTTACTTGTGCCTCTATCCCCAAAGAGTTCCAGACTTCCACCGCTATTTTTCCTGTTGAAAATAAGTGGTCAACACTTTCTATGTTAGCACAACAGTATTCACACCTGGAAGCTAATTTTATCCCCTTCAACTGAATATTCGAGTCCACGGGAATCATGTTTGAGAGAAGCATCCACATGAATACATTCATTTTTTGTGGGATTTCTTTCAACCAGGCTTCGCTAAAGACCTCTTGACTGATTTTTTTTTTTTTTTACTAAAATCTTTGCACTTTTAAGTGTGAATTTTTGCTGTGGATGAAGTGTCCATCTCCATACGTTATTTATTAAGCGCGCATTACTCTCAACTAATTCTTTTTGTTTAATCATCATGTTCCAATTTCTAGATGCTTTTTTAAGATTCTTACATATATTTTTTCCTGAACCATATCTAGCTTTCATATAAGTCGCCCACAGACTATCATTCTGTTTAAGCATCCACTAGTTCTTACATGCCCATGACTTGTCCATATCATTTAATTTAATCAAGCCTAAACCTGCCTCCTCCTTTGAGCAGCATATGTCTTCCCATTTTTTCCAATGTAACTTATTTATTTCCTAGTTTTTTACCCCATAGGAAGTTTGCCATTTCATTCTCTAAGATGTTCAAGATCTTCTTTGGTGGCTGTAAGGACATTAAAATGTGTGCAATAGTTCCTTGAAAAACATGTTTAATTAAAGTGATCGTCCCACCATATTTAACATATTCTCCTTCTACCCCGCTATTTTCCCTCTTAATTTGTTCATTAAAAATGTTAAATATTCTTCTTTCATTCTACCCTCGAATATATAGCATCCCAGGTACATTTGTGCCCCTTTGATCTGCTCAAAGCCTGTAATCCTTTTTACCCTTTGAATTGTCCTTTCATGTGCTTTCCTTGAAACCATAAATTGACATTTATTTTTGTTAAGCTGTTGTCCCATTTCTTCCTCTACTGTATCAAATAGCTTCATCATATCCTTTAATGATTTGCTTCCAGCATTTGTAAAAACAATTATATCATCCGTATAGGCTAGGCAGCTTATATTCGGGGTATGTATAGGTTGTTTAAAACTGGAGATATTCCCCTCATTCATTTTCTTTTTTAAACTGGTTATTAGTAATTCTATGTATATATTAAATAATAACGGAGATAAAGAGTCCCCCTTCCTAAGCCCCCTAACTGGCTTAAATTCACCACCTACCTCCCCATTAATTAAAAGTTTAACCCATGCACTAGAGATACATCTATACATTAAATCTATCCAGAATAATGAAAATCCCATTTTCCTCAATCATGTAAGCATTGTTAAAAATATACCATTCTACTCTATCAAAAGCTTTAGGACAAATCTAATTCATAATCACATTATCACCCCTAACTTTGGCTCCTATTTCTTTCATGAGTTCTGGAGTTAAATTGATGTTTTCCATCATTAACTGTTTGGATAAATCCTGCTGTTCTGCCAAAATGATGGAGGGAATTACCCTATTCATTCTACTATGCAAGTCTTTTGTTAAAATTTTTTAAACACCAAATTACATAAGCTTATAGGTCGATAATCTTCACTTTTTTATGGATTATCCTTCTTAGGTATCAATATAATATATGAGCTGGCCCATGATTTTGGAATCTCTGCTCCAGCAAAGACCCAGGTAATCATGGCTAACAACTCCTTTTTATAATCTTCCAGGTTCATTGGAAGAAGCCATTATTCATCCGTCTGGACCTGCTGCACTATCTTTATTCCCACTAAAGACCGCAAATTTTATCTCCTCCTCACTTGGGGACTCTTCCAGTAGTTTGTTTGTCTTCAGATACTCTTCATTTATTTGTAGTAGTAAAGATTCATCCATTTGTTGGCTATGTCCACCAAGATGACTTTTAAAATAATCTTTCAAAACTTTTCTAAGTTCACATTCCTTGTCTATCCACATGCCCAAGTCATTTTTGATACCTTTTATTCATATCTTTGAATTTTTAATTTCGCCACTACATTAAAATACTTGGGTTACTGTCCCCTTCCTTAAGCCACTTACTTTTGCCCTCTTTTCCAAAAATATTTCTTCCATATGCAGTGATTACTTTAATTCTGCATTTGCTTTATTTAACATAATTCTAAGGAATTCATCTTGATTATTCTAATCTATTTCTAATTTACTTCCATTAAATTTTTTATCGTGAATGTTCTTGTATATATTTTCAAATCTTTCTCTGTTCCATCTGCCAAGTTCAAATCTCAGCATGCTTAATTTTGTAGCTAGAACCTGCATGGGGTTCCTATTTGGTTGGTTTCTGCCAAGAGTTCCTACTACTTCATCAAACTCTTATGCAAGCCCCACATGTTCTGAATTAAAATTTTTTTCCTTTCCTCTTTAACTTTAAAACCTAAAAGGAGGGGGTTGTGATCTAAGCATGTTCTGCTCAATGTTTCACTCTCACCCCACCACATAAATCCACCATTTAATTATAGAGAATCGGTCAAGTCTAGACCAGATTGTTCTCTATTTTCTGGTTATTGCATCATGTAAAATTCAGTCCCAAGTACTCAGCTTCCAAAAGGTTCATTATTACTTACTTCATTGAATTGAGCTATAGCTAAGGAATCAGGCAACTTCCCTTTTTCTCCTTAGCATTTCTAATAACATTAAAGTCCCCTCTTATAATCCATGGAGTATTTTATCTGCTATCTTTCTTTTCTCTCATAGATCTTTTCTCTTTCTTTTGAGTTACTAGATACACCACTGATATAATGTACTCAGTATTATTCTTAAATTTAAAGTTAACAATTTGATCCAATTCTGAAATTATTCTACCGCAATATTTTTTTTCCAAAACAACCAAATCTTACCATTGTTATTAGAGAATGTATTTCTAGTCCTAATTTCTTTTTATATAATTCTAAAATTCTTTATTAACATTAGGTTCCGCAATTGGTACCATTCGGATATTATGAATTTTAATTAATTTTTTTATCCTATTTATCGACGGAGTATTTCCTACTTCTCTTATGTTCCAATATAGGCTATTATACATAATTGGGTCTAGCATGTGCTCTAGTTGTGCATATTGATTCATAATACATATTTAAATATTTTTTTCCTATTTCTTGACCCTTTGTACGAGGTTGTCTTAGCCTGATTATTCTTACCTGCTAGTTTTAATTTGCTTACTTGGAAACTTAATAATTTTAATTCTTCTATCATGCAATCTCTATTATTCGACAAACTTTCTCATTTTTTTGAGACATCCTTTTTGAATCATCTTGTGTCAAAACAAGTCTAGCTTTTGCATTTCTTTTTTCCTTTCCATGATGGGCCAGCTTTTAGCCTTGGTTCACTCTTCCGAGAAAAGAGGTCATCTTCCTCCCCATTGAATTTATTATTTCATTTTCAAGTTCAAATTCTGCTATTTTTACATTATCCTTACGACCTTACCTCTGCCAAACTCCTTCGTCTCTCATTTCTTGGCCTCCTCCTTTAGCCATTTCGTATTCCTATTTACTTTTTCGATCCTTCTACACTATCTCTATCTTTCTCCCACCCCCCAAATCTTTTTCCCTGTTGCCCTCACCCCCTTCTGCCTCCCTTTCCCTCAATACTTCCTGCCCTCTCCCCCACACTCTGCTACCAGCATCCCCTACTGCCTCCTCTCTCCTAGGTCTTCCTTCCTTTTTCCAGCCCTTCCTTCCTGCCCTCTTCCTCCCCCAAACTCTTTCCATCCTCCATCCCCTTACTGCCAGAGCCTTTCAGCTCATCCTCTTCCCTCATCACTTCTGTCCAAATTCCTAATCTCTATTTTTTCCCATTTTCCCCCCTCCCTCAAATCTATTCTGCCTATTTTTCTTACCCCCCCCCCCTAAAAATACAATTCGAAACTGAATGACCCAGTTTCTTACAATTTAAGCAATAATGAGGAAAATTTTCAGCACATACATCCTGCCAATTTCCACCTGAGTGTCCACTGCCTACTCACAGTCTTTTCGGAATAGGGGCAGAAACATCCACCTCCACACACACCCATGCCATGCTCGACCATTTCATGTAGGCCTTGGCTTCATTCATGGAAGTGGAAGAGAAAACCAAACCATGGCGAGTGCTGATTTTCCTTAGGATTAAATTCGGGTGTCCACTTGAACATCCTCATTGGGTATCCCACAATGTTCTACTGCCCACGCAACCATAGGCGGAGGAAATCCTCTCCTTCTTCGCTTGAATCATAATATGTTTTGCGACATACCATGCTATTTTACTGACTCCTGAAGATTCAGGCTTCAAAATGCATAGATATCTTTAAAATCAGGGATCCCATGCGAGAATTTTCTGAGAAGTGTGAGGTGAATGGGGCAGTGAGCTTCTCAATATCCTCCTTCGAGAAACACACTATTGGCGATCTTCCATGAAGCAAACAAGAAATTAAGCATATCAATCGCTTAATGATCGAAGCAAAACTTTTTTTAATTAAATATCTTAGCAAGTTTCCCATAAGTTAAGCTTGAGAGCTTCAACAATGGAGTTTCTCTCTCTACGAATTCCACTTTTCTCTCTAGAATTGAAGAGAAGAGTAATCTTCTTTGTGTCTTCTTATCTTCTAATTCTCCTTATTCTTGTTATTCTCTTTATTCTCCTAATTCTTATTATTCTTCATATTCTTCATATTCTCCATTTTCTATTTATTCTCCTATTCCTTCTTATTCTTATTATTATTTTTATTATTTTTATTATTCCTATTATTTTTATTATTCTTATTCTTATTATTCAATTTTTCTTATTCTTCTTTTCTTCTTATTTTTCTTATCTTCTTATTTTTTTATCCTTGGTATTATTCTTAATCTTCATATTCTTTTTATTATCTTATTTTTTTTTATTCTTTTATTCTTCTTAATCTTCTTTTTTATTTTTATATTTTTTATTCTTATTATTTTTATTATTCTTCTTATTCTTCTTATTCTTCTTATTCTTCTTATTCTTCTTATTCATATTATTCTTCTTATTCTTCTTATTCTTCTTATTCTTCTTATTCATATTATTCTTCTTATTCGTATTATTTTCTTATTCTTCTTAATCTTTTTATTATTTTTATATTTTTTATTCTATTATTCTTCTTATTCTATTTATTCTTCCTATTCATTTTATTATTCTTATTCTTCTTATTCTTCTTATTTCTTATTCTTTTTTTATTATTATGTATTATTATTATTATTATTATATATTCTTCTTCTTCTTTCTAATTCTTCTAATTCCTTATTCTTCTTATTCTTCTTATCTTGTTATTCTTCTTATTCTTCTAATTCTTCTTATTCTTCTTATTTTTGGTATTATTCTTATTCTTCTTAGTCTTTTATTCTTCTCATTCAAAGTTAATCTAGTATATCTTATTATTCTTCTTATTCTCATATTCTTCATATTATTAATCTTCTTATTCTTATTATTCTTCTAATTTCTTATCCTTCTTATTTTCTTATTTTTCTTATTCTTCTTATTCTTCTTATTCTTCTTTTCTTCTCAATCTTTTTTTATTATATTATTCATATTTTTTCTAATTCTTCTTATTATTCTAAATTATTCTAAATTATATAATCTTCTATTATGTTAATCTTTCTATTCTACTTATCTTCTTATTCTTACTTTTCTTCTATTTTGTATTCTACTTATTCTTTTATTCTTCTTATTCTTCTTATTTTTCTTATTCTTCTTATCTTTTTATTCTTCTTATTTCATATTCTTCTTATTCTTATTTCTTCTTATTCTTCTTACCAAAAAATTTTTGATTCTTTTATCTATTTTATGTTATTCTCTTTATTCTTCTTTTTCTTTTGATTCATCTTATTCTTTCTATTCTTCTTATTCTTCTTATTCTTCTTACACTTCTTTTCTAATCTTTTATTCTTCTTATACTTCTTATTATTTTATTATTCTTATTCATTTTATTCTTCTAATTTTTATTATTCTTATTATCTTCTCATTATTATTATTATTATTATTATTATTATTCTACTATACTTCTTCTCTATTTTCTATTCTTCTTATTCTTCTTATTTTCTTATTCTTCTTATTCTACTTATTTTTTCTAATTCTTCTTATTTTTCTTATTCTTCTTATTCTAATTCTTCTTTTCTCTTTTCTTCTTATTCTTATTATCTTATTCTTATTATTCTTCTTATTTTCTTAATCTTCTTATTCTTCTTATTCTTTTTATTAGTCTTATTCATTTATTCTTCTATTTCTTTTTATTATTCTTATTATTCGTATTCTATTATTCTATTTTTATTATTATTATTATTAATATTATTATTCTTCTTCTTCTTCTTATTTTTCTTATTCTTATTATTCTTCTTATCTCTATTTTTTTTATTCATCTATTCTAATTCTTCTTATTCTTCTTATTCTTCTTATTCTTTATTCTTAATCTACATATTATTCTTATTATTTTATTCTAAATTTTTCTTATTCTTGTTATTATTGTATTCTTATTATTCTTCTTATTATTCATATTCTTATTATTCTTCTTATTATTCGTATTCTTATTATCTTCTTATTATTATTTTTATTATTATCTTTATTCTCTTATCTTATTATCTTTATATTCTTCTTATCCTTTATTCTTCTTATTCTTCTTATCTTTTATTATTCTTTTCTTCTATTCTTCTTATTCTTCTTATTCTTCATATAATTTTTATTCTACTTTTTCTTCTTTTTCTTCTAATCTTTTTATTCTTCTTAAACTTCTTATTATTCTTATTCTTCTTATTATACTTATTCTTCTTATTTTTCTTATTTTATTATTCTTGTTTTTCATGTTATTCATCTTATTCTTATTATTCTTCTTATTCATTTTTCTTATTATTCTTTTTAATCTTCTTATTCTTCTTATTCTTCTTATTCTTCTTATTCTTTTTATTCTTCTTATTCATCGTATTCTTTTTAATCTTCTTATTTATCTTTTTCCCTCTATTCTTCTTTTTATTCTTAGACTTCTTAATGTCCTTATTCTTCCTATTCTTTTTTCTTATTATTATTATTATTTTTATCTTTTTATTCTTCTTATTTTTTTTTATTCTTATTATTCTTATCATTCTTATTATTCTTATTATTCTTATTATTCTTATTCTTTTTTTTAAACATTTATTTTTTTATATTAGCCTTCTCTTTTGGCAGAGGAATACCATTTTTACAAACTAAGACTATCCTATTTCCCTTTTACAACCTTTCTCAAAATACAAAAAAAAAACAAAGCAAGTCCAAAATAAATTCCACAAATTTAGATTGTGCCCTATATTGGGCTCTTGGATTTCTGAAAAAACATGTTATCTATCTTTCTCTTATCTTTCTTAGCTTCGGACTTCTTATAGCTCCTTCAATTAGTGCCCTTTATTCTTACTTCCTTTTCCATATTTCTGCTTTAGCTTGACCAGAAACATAAACATAATAGACACTTAACTGACTCTAACTCTACCTACACTTAAAAGACACTTGACCAGAAACTTGACCAGGAACAGACTCTAACCCAATATAACAGACTCTTGTTTCACATAAGCATCCAAAATATCACAGCCAGTAACACCCTTAATTTTTACCCGCTCCCTCATATTCATTTTGGTGCCCAGCCTCTTGTATTTCCATGCTTAACTTGTTTCTTCTAACCCATTTAGTTATCCCATTTAGCTTGTTTATTCTCTCTAATGTAAGCTTATATTGCTGAAAACAACAGTGTACTCTACTTCTTAAGCCTGCAACATAATTTTTTTTACTGGATGCAAAAATAGTGTACTTTTCACGGTAAGTATATTCTTGCAAAATAAAATGTAGGGTCAACCAACATATCAGAATACATAATCTACCAACAGGATCTAAGTGACCTTAATGGCTTCTCCTGCATATAGGATTTGCAAATCAAGTTAAATGAACAAGAGAATTGATGCCACCTACCTGCAACTTATTTTCATTCAATCTTTAACTTTTTGAACTCTAATAGGAAAATCTTAATTTATCTAATTATTCTTCTTATTCTTCTTTTTATTATTATTATATATTATTAATATTCTTATAATTCTATTTATTCTTTTATTCTTTTATTTTTTTTTCTTCTTATAAATCTTTTTCTTCTTATTTTTTATTAATTATTCTTATCTTCTTATTTTTCTTCTTATTCTTTTTATTATTTTAATTCTTTTATTCTTATTATTCTTATCATTATTATTATTATATTCTTCTAATTCTTATAATTTTATTTTTATTATTCTTCTTATTCTTGTTATTCATCTTAATTTTCCTTTTTCTTATTTACTTTATTATTTTTTATCCTTCTTATTCTTCTTAATTTTCTTATCTTCTTAATTTTCTTATTCTTTTTTTTCTTCATATTCTTCTAAATTTTCTTATTATTCGTATTCTTCTTATTTTTTATTCTTCTTATACTTCTTATTATTTTTTATTTTATATTTTTATTCTTTTTATTCTTCTTATTTTCTTTATCTTATTTTCTTCTTTATTCTTTTATTCTTTCTTCTATTATTATTATTTAATTCTTTTTCTACTTTTTTTATTCTTCTTATTATTGTTATTATTTTTAATCTTATAATTCTTTTTATTCTTCTTATTCTTCTTATTCTTCTTATTCTTATTATTCTTATTATTCTCTTTATTCTCCTTATTTTTTATTGTACTTTTTCTCCTTATCCTTCTTATATTATTTTTTTAATTATTTTATATCTATACTTTTATTCTTCTTATTTTTATTTTTTTTTCTTTTTTTTCTCATTCTTTTTTTCTTCGTATTCTTCTTATTGTTTTTATTTTTCATATTATTCTTATTCTTCTAATTTTTCTTATTCTTTTTATTCTTCTTATTCTTATATTATTATTATTGTTATTATTCTTATTATTATTATTCTTATTCTTCTTATTCTTCTTATTTTATTCTTGTTATTCTTCTTATTCTGTTATTCTTCTTATTTCTTATTCTTCTATTTTTCTTATTCTTCTTATTCTTCTTATTCTTCTTATTCTTCTTATTATTTTATTTATTATTCTTATATTCTTCTTATTCTTCTTATTCTATTTATTCTTCTTATTCTTCATATTATTATTATTATTACTATTCTTCTTCTTCTTATTCTTATTATTTTCTTATTTTCTTATTCTTCTTATTCTTCTTATTCTTCTCATTTTATTATTCATGCTAATCTAGTTATTCTTGTTATTCTTCTTATTATTCTGATACTTATAAGTCTTCTTATTCAAATTATTCATCTAATTTTTCACTTCCTTCTTAATTTTCTTACTCTTCTTATTCTTATTATTCTTATTATTCTTCTTATTCATCTTATTCATATTTTTTATTCTTCTTTTCTTCTCATTTTTTTTCTTCTTATTCTTCATTTTTTCTAATTCTTCATATTCTTCTAAATTCTTCCAATTCTTCTTATTCTTATTTTTTTTTATTCTTCTCATATTTATTATTCTTCTTATTTTTTTTTGTTTTATTTTATAAATATTGACCCTCACTTTCGGGGAGGAATACCATTTGTACAGCCTACTTGCTTTCTACTCGTATCCCTTTACACCCATATTTATCTTTAGTTACATCCTATCAAACTATTTATTCTTTTAGGCACATATTTAGCTAGTAATAAGTTTTACTTACTCAGTTTTTCGTGCATTCTTTTTCCTATTCTGATGATGCTATGAATCTAAGCTTTGCCTTTTTTTGATCTCCTTAGCTCCCTTCATGCTACTCCATAGCATTTTTTCCTTATAGCCTCTATTGCTGCCACCCCATTGCCTCTTTTGCTGTAACTTTTGTCTCTTTTCAGCTACTATTCTGCACAATAAATATCATACGAAATATATTATGCCCTACTCCTACCCCTTTTTCTTCCCTTTTCCCTCACCCTTAACACATTGTCAATCGATTTACAAGTGAGGCCAAATAAAAGGAAAAAATAAGGAGTGAGAAAGTAAGTAGACAGCTTCGGGTGGTAGGCATTCCATCATGTCGTTGGGTGCTATCTTCATTAGCTTTGCCATCATTTGCCTTTATCATTGAGTGCTTTTTCTTCCCTTCCCTTTCTCCTTCATTTGTCTCTGTCTTCATTAGCTTTACCTTCATTGCAAGGAATCTATACAGCCATAAGATGAGCCAAGATTCTGTTTTCCTTTGGATCTTTTAACTCTTGAGTCCCTATCTTCCTCTTCAAAATTGGGGCCAGGCTTCTCATCTACTTAGCATACATAGGCCTAACGCAAACTGAAGTATTCTAAGGGCCGACACAGCCTACCTTTCTATGTAATAGACCCTGACTCAAACCCTAAACAAAGTGTAAGTAATCTAAAAAGCTGTTACAGCTTACAAAAAAAAACAGCACACAATTAACTGACCAACGTTACAACAGCTAGACCCACCATATGAAAGACCAACAATAGACCATTTTATTCAATCATTTACAATTACTGTAAACTTCACCACTACTTATAATTTACTGGATGAACAGATCCAAATCCCAGCTTCTGCTACTTTCGGTTGGCAGTAAACTGTGCTAGCTTTCCTGAAATTAATGAGCAAACTTCCTACCTATCATATTAGTGTTAAATTACCTTCGCCTGGCACCTTCATCTGCTGATCTGTTAAATAATTCAAGTCCAAAATAGTTTTACACCTTAGTTCATTAATGTCCCTACTAATTATTATTATTATTATTTTTCAGCTTAAGGTCTTTCTTTTATGCCCGCCCCTCAGGACCAGGGGGCTCTTTTCCTGCTCCAGACCTTCACCTGAAATACTTATAACCACATAACAACAAATCAAGCAGAATAATTATTTCTACTCTTCCCTCCAAGTATTCTAAGCCTAAATTTTAATTTTTTTTGAACTGTAATATATGGAAATCCTATTTTATCTAATCTTATTAAGCCTTTTACTTTTCGGGAATATTATTACTCTCAAATTCTTGTGAGCCCCTTATTACTCCTTCATCAGCTAATTTATCCGCTAATGCATTAGCCTTCCTGAATATGTGCATGATTTGTCCTTTTAATTCATACATTAATTTTTTTATATTGAATATATCCTCTTCAAATTGTCACATTCTATCTTATCTGTTACTAGATTTACCAAGAGATTCGAATCTACCTACACTTGAAGATTTTGGAGATTATTATCCTTGCATATTTGTAATCCCTTTTTAAAGCCATAACCTTTGTATGCAATGCTGAAGTAGCAGAGGCTTCATTGTAAACGCTTTTAAACAACTGTACCTTCATTATTTCTTATAATGCCTCCTCCTCCTTAAGCTCTCATCTCTCTCTTAAAGCTACCATCCATGTTTAGCACTAGACCATTTTGTGGGGGCTTTTTCCCATCTAATAATTTTTATCTCTGGAATCTTCTTTATTCTGTTGAGAGGCCCCATTCTTTTCTTTATTCTCATCCATTCCAAGACTTCTCAACTTAATAGGGCTACAAGCCGAAATAAATGCACATTCATTCTTGATCTCTTCTAGTATATCTATAATTTTCATATGAGTACATTCAGATCTGCTTTTATTTCTAGCTTTCCATATACACCAGACTACGATATGTGGTATGTAGTTTCTTATCCATTTTAGTATCTTATTTTTTGTTTATTTCTCCCCCAATTCTTTAATCTTTCTATAAGAGTTTCATGGCATTTTTCTAGGTTCTGCATCCTTTTCTAATCTACCCATAACTTTTCAGTTATCTTTCATGTTGAGATAAGTGATCCAAACTCTTGATTTCTTGATTGCAACATTCACATCTGGACGCTAGTTTTATTCCTTTCTTTTGGATATTCTCGTCGACTGGAATAGCTTTTGAGATCAGTTTCCACATAAAGATATTCATCTTTTGTGGAAGCTTCTTAGCCCAAGCTTTTTCATAAATTTCTTGAGAGATTTTTTTATTTTCTCACTATTCATTTTATGCTTTTTAATGTAAATCTTCCTTGCACATCTAGGGTCCATTTCATCCACTCTTAGTTAAGATAGAATGATTCTCTACTATATCTAGTTGTTTGTACATTAGTTTCCAGCTTTTTGATGATCTTTTTTGATTATAGAAGGCATTGTTACCAAGGCCATATCTAGGTTTTATGTAATCTCGCCAAAGGCTTCCATTTTTGTTATCTTTTATCTTCCATCAGCTTTTACAAGCCCAAGCTTGGCTATATCATTCAATTTTGAAAAGCTCAATCCAGCTTCTTCCACTAGGTAACATAATTCTGACCAATTTTTTCCAGTGGAGTTTATTTTTACCATCCTTTTTACCCCATAGATAATTCGACATTTTCTTTTTCTAATTTGTTTGTAAAGTCCTTGGAGGCTGTAAGGACATTAAAACATGCACCAACGGACTTTGCAGTAACATGGGTAATCAATGTATTCTTCCTGACATACTTAGCAGGTCTTCCTTCCAACCTGGAAATCTTATGTCTAATCTTTTCTACTAGGAAAAATAAGAAATACCCTCATAAATCGGGCACCCAAGGTACATTAATGCACCTTTATTTGAGTAATTCGTGATTATTTTTTATTTTTTGGGCAATGTTTTCCGTGGTTTTTTTCTACTATCATAAATGACATTTATTTTTGTTCAGTAGCTGCCCGGTTCTTCTTCTAGGATATTTAGAAATCTCATCATGTTCTCATGGAGCAGCTACTAGCATTAGAGAAAATTATAATATCATCCGCATATGCCAAGCAGCCACATGATAGGGGCATTTCTGGTTGCTTATACATGAGGATTTTCCCCTCACTTGTTCTTTTTTGTAAATTTACAATGAAGAGTTCCAGATATATATTAAATAAAGAGGGAGAGAGAGAGGGTCCCCTTGTCTAAGACCTCTAGAAGTTTTAAATCACTACCCTCTTGTCCATTTATAAGTATTTTAACCATGTACTAGAAATGCATCTATATATTAAATCCTTCCAGAAATTTCGAGAATCCCAATTTTCTCATTAAATAGCATAATATTTCCCATTCAATTCTATCAAATGCTTTAGACAAATCTAATTTCAGGATTAAGTTATGGCCTCTAGTCATAACTCCTAGTTCTCTAATAATTTCCGAGGCAAGATTGATGTTTTCCATCATCAGCCTATTTTTAACAAACCCTAATTGTTCTACTAAAATGATAGTTGGGAGAATCATGCTGAGCCTATTTTGGAAACTGTTGCCAAGATTTTATAAGTTGTATTACATAAACTAATTGGCTTATAGTCCCTCCTATTTTTGGATTTTCTATTTTAGGAACCAGAACAATGTAAGAATTGGCCCATGCCTTGTTAATTTCTGTCCTGGAGAAGATCCAGGAGATGGCAGCAACTAATTATTTTTTAATAATAGGCTAGCTGCGTTGAAAGAATCCATTATTTCACCCGTCGGGGCCTGCCGCACTATCTTTATTTGAGATGAATATTGTTTCTTTTACCTCTTCTTCCGAAGGGTATGCTTCTAATAATTTATTATCATCTTCTGAGACTCTTTTCTCAATGTTTTGAATTAATGTATCTCTTCTAGTTCTATATGGCTCGCATAAAAGTTTTTTAAAATATTCTTCTAGAATGTTTTTAACTTCTTCTTTATCCATCCATTTTCCATTTGCTTCTTTTAATCCCTTTATGTTTTGTTTCTGTATTCTAATTTTAGCCATCGTATTAAAGTATTTCGTATTTTTGTCTCTATCTTTTAACCACTTGATTCTTGCCTTTTGTTTCCAAAAGACCTCTTCCATATGCAATTTCATCCTTAATTCTGCTATGGCCTTATTAACTTTCATTCTTGAGGTATCATCCTGATTTTGTTCATATTCTATTTCTATTTTGGCCACTTCTTGTTCTGTTTCTTGAATATTTTTATTAATATTTCCAAAAACCTTTTTATTCCATTTGCATAATGTCAGCCATAGATTTCCAAGCTTCTTAGCTAATATTTGCATAGGATTACCTGAAATGGGTTTTGCCCATGCATCTTTGATAATATCATCAAATCCTTTGTGCATTCCCCACATATTTTGAAATTTTAAACCTTTGGACCTCCCTTCACTTTTTTCAGATGTTATCAATAGCGGGATATGATCAGAGCATGTTCTACTTAGATGTTTTACCCTTATTCCTCCCATCTTGTCTATCCATTTTGTGTTGAGTAAGACATGATCCAGCCTCGACCATATGGCTCCTCTTCTCTTCCTGTTATTACTCCATGTGAAGTTTGAGCCAAGGTAGCTTTCCTCCATTAAACTAGCACAGGCTATAACCTCATTAAAGTGTGCAAGCACCGACTGATCTGGAGGCCTTCCTCCTCTTTTTTCATTGGAGTTTCTAATTACATTGAAATCTCCTCCAATAATCCATGGAAGCTTTAATGCCACTAAAGATAGCATTTCCTGCCATAATACTTTTCTATCTTCCTTTATGTTGCTCGCATACACCACTGAGATAATCAACTCTGATTGACTTCCTAATTTGAGATTGATTATTTGTCCAGCCTCTGCAATTATTTCAATTTCTATTGAGTTATTCCACAATACCCATAAGTTACCCTTTAAATTAGAAAAGGCTTTATCTAAACCAATTTTCCTTTTGTATTTATCAAGCTGTGTTTTTTTTACCATTGGTTCTACTAAGAAAGCTATTTTAACCTTATAAATTTTAATTAGTTTTCATAATCTATTTAGCGTAGGGGTGTTAGCCACTCCTCTTAAATTCCAATATAGAGTATTAAACATTTTTAGTTATATCTTGTTTGTGCTCTTGTGGTACGTTTCGTATCATACTTCATTTTTATATGTTTTTTCATGCTTCCTTGTGGTTTGCTAGAGCTAGGTGGGGCTTGCTCTAGGTAGCTAAACATCTATTTTTTTCTAAGCTTTTCCCCATTTATCTGATTTTATCCAAAGCTTTTTCTCTATTTAATGAGCCTCTTTTTGTTGTTTCTTATCCTTCAAGTTTGAATCATCTTGTGTGATGTTCAATATCAGCTTGGTCTCCTCCTTCGGTTGCTTAAGAATGGCCAACTTCTGGATTCAGATTCCACCTCAGAGAGAAGGTCATCCTCTGCCCATATTATCTACTATCGTTTAATCCTATCTTACTTCTCCTCTCTCTTTTCTTTTCTCTAACACCCAGTACCCTTCTATGTTCTGAGTCTGCTGTCTCTATCCTATTTACTTCTTTTGCTGAATCTTGAAGCCACTTCCTAATACATTGGATTTTTAAACTCATCTCTAGTATACCTTCATTTTCATGCATCAATTCTTTTTCTGATGTTCCTTCATCCACTAATTTATTCTTTTCCTTCTCAGTTAAGCCCACTTCTACCCCCCCACCTCTACTCTTCTTTATTACTCTCTACACTCTTACTCCTTTCTAGCTCCACTCCTACCTCCCCTGCTCTATATTCTACTATTTTAGAGCTCCTTCCTTCCTCTTCTCTGTTCATCCCCTATCTCCTACGTTATGTGCCTTCTTTATTCATTCACTGCCTATCTTTTTCCTCCCCTCCTCTCTATGACTTCCCTGCCCCATCTTCTTCCCTCCAACCATGCATGCTGCCACAACATGTCCCATCATGCTACAAGTTGAGCAGTAGGGTGACATGGATTCTGGAAACACCTCTTGCCAGAATTCATTAGAGAGGTGTGTTCCAACCCAAACTCTATTCGGCAGAGTGAGTTTTAGATCAATTTCCACACAAATTCTTGCAACACTCGGTCTAGTAATGCACGCCGTAGCTTCATCTAGTATCCATGGTTTGCCGAAGCATGAAGCAATTGAGTAGATAGATGACTTGTTAAAAAATGCAAAGTGAGTTTCGCTAATTAACCCATACTAGGGCACGAGAGGGTTCTTCATGAGGTGTGAAGCTTGGTGATCACTTAAAGACCCACATGGGGAAACCCTTAATATCCCACTGCACTCTAAGCCAAATGCGTAAAAATCTTCCTCTTCCTTGAACTAGAAGAAGGGATGTTTTCCATCGCACCATACTAGCTTCCCCACTGCCCGTACCTTTAATGTCACGAAAAAATCATGTAGAGCTTTGAATCCAGGGCGACCATGAGAGAACTTCTTAATTAGGGTGAGGTCGAAAAATTCTTCGAGCTTCTATAATTCTTCCTTTGAAAATAGTACCAGCAGGTGCTTCATGTTTAGTATCAATCATCGGGAACAACCTCTCGGTCCCTTTGAATAATGAGGAAAATGATTTTTTTTATTGGAGAGCAATTAGGAATTCTCCATTCTTGGCTTCTATTTGAGCTTAGAGCACTCAAAAATGAAGATTTCTTTCTCTAAAAATGCATTTTCTCACTCTAGAAGTTGAGAGCGTTCTTTGTTTATCTGTCTTATTCTTCTTATTCTTCTTATTCTTTCTTATTCTTCTTATTCTAATTATTCTTCTTATTCTTCTTATCATTCTTATTCTTCTTATTCTTCTTTTTATACTTTTTATTGGTTGTATTCTTCTTATTCTTCTTATTCTTTTTATTCTTTTTATTATTTTTATTATTTTTATTCTTCTTATTCTTCTTTATCTTCATTTCTTCTTATTCTTCTTTTCTTCTTTTTCTTCTTATATTCTTATTTTTATTATTCTTCTAATTTTTTTTATTCTTCTAATTATTCTTATTCTTATTAATCTTATTATTATTCTTATTATTCTTATTCTTCTTTTTTTCTTATTCTTCTTATTCTTCTATTCTCCTTATTCTCCTTATTCTTATTATTCTCAATATTCTTCTTATTCTCCTTTGTCTACTTATTTTCAGAGGGTTTTGTTATTCTTGTTTACTATTAGGGTTTTGTTAATAGTATATTGATAATAGTATCCTAATAGTATATCCTCTGTCTATGCGTACTTATCTTCTTATTGAGAATAGAGAATATGGTTAATTTAACAAATTAACCATAGTGTCACTACTCAACAAAACCTTCTTATTCTTCTTATTCTTATTATTGTTATATTATTTTTATTCTTATTCCTTATTTTCTTTTTATTCTTCACTTCTTCTTAGTCTTCTATTCTTCTTAATCTTCTTATTGTTTTTATTCTTCTTATTCTTGGTATTATTTTTATTCTTCATATTCTTCTTATTCCTCTTACTCTTCCTATTCTTCTTATTTTTCAATTCTTTTATTCTTCTTATTATTTTTATTCTTATTATCTTTTTATTCTTCTTATCCTTCCTTATCCTTCTTATTATTCTTATTGTTTTTATTCTTCTTATTATTCTTCTTATTTTTCTTATGCATGTTATTCTAATTATTCTTCTTATTCCTTTTGTATTATTCTTATACTTATAATTCTTCTTATTCTTATTAT
Source organism: Sapria himalayana (assembly GCA_029783825.1). Taxonomy (NCBI): domain Eukaryota; kingdom Viridiplantae; phylum Streptophyta; class Magnoliopsida; order Malpighiales; family Rafflesiaceae; genus Sapria; species Sapria himalayana. The sequence continues at coordinate 23,527 of JAREIK010003652.1, forward strand.
TCTTATTATTCTTCTAATTCTAATTATCCTTCTTATTTTTCTTATTCTTTTTATTCTTCTTATTCTTCTTATTCTTCTTATTCATCGTATACTTCTTATCCTTCTTATTATTCTTATTGTTTTATTTTCTTGTTCTTCTTATTCTTCTTATTCTTCTTTCCTTCTCAATCTTTTTTTCTTATTATTCTTCATATTTTTCTAATTCTTCTTATTATTCTTATCTTCTAAATTCTTCTAATTCTTCTTATTCTAGTTTTTTTTGGAAAGTTTATCTTATTTTTCTTATTTCTTTATTCTTCATATTCTTCTTATCTTTTATTCTTCTTATCTTCTTATTCATCTTATTATTCTTTGTCTTCTATTCTTTTGATTCTTTTATTCTTTTTATACATCTTATTTTTCTTATTTTTTTTTAGTTTTTTTATTTCCTTATTCTTCTTTTTCCTCTTATTCTTATTATTCTTTTTATTATTCTTATTCATCTTATTCTTCTATTTATTCTTATTGTTCTTATCCTTCTTATTCTTGTTATTCTTCTGATTCTTATTGTTATTCTGATTCTTCTTCTTATTCTTCATTTTCTTCTTAATCTTCTTATTCTTCTTATTCTTCTTATTCTCCTTATTCTCCTTATTCTCCTTATTCTTATTATTCTCCATATTCTTCTTATTCTCCTTTGTCTACTTATTTTCCTTATTCTTATTATTCTTATTATTCTTATTATTGTTATTAATATTTTTATTCTTATTCTTCTTATTCTTCTTATTCTTGGTATTATTCTTATTCTTCATATTCTTTTTATTCCTCTTATACTTCCTATTCTTCTTATTCTTCTTATTATTCATTTTCTTTTATTCTTCTTATACTTCTTATTCTTCTTTTATTTTTATTCTAATTATTCTTCTTATTCGTCTTATTCTTCTTATCCTTATTATCCTTCTTATCTTCTTATTCTTTTTATTCTTCTTATTCTTCTTATTCTTGTTATTCTTGTTATTCTTCTTAGTCTTCTCATGCATGTTTTGCAAGTTATTCTTCTTATTCTTATTATTCTTCTAATTCTAATTATCCTTCTTATTTCTCTTATTCTTTTTATTCTTCTTATTCTTCTTATTCTTTTTATTCATCGTATACTTCTTATTCTACTTATTCTTCTTATTCTTCTTTCCTTCTCATTCTTTTTTTCTTCTTATTCTTCATATTTTTCTATTTCTTCTTATTATTCTTATCTTCTAAATTCTTCTAATTCTTATTATTCTGGTTTTTTTGGAAAGTTTGTCTTATTCTTCTTATATTTCTTATTTATTTATTCTTCTTATTCTTCTTATTCTTTTATTCTTCATATTCATCTTATTTGTCTTTATCTTCTTATTCTTTTGATTCTTTTGATTCTTTTGATTCTTTTTATACATCTTATTTTTCTTTTTTTTTATTTTTTTTATTGTTCCTTATTCTTCCTTATTCCTCTTATTATTTTTATTTTTTTATTATTCTTATTCATCTTATTCTTCTATTTCTTCTTATTGTTCTTATTCTTCTTATTCTTGTTATTCTTTTGATTATTATTCTTATTCTTCATATTCTTCTTAATCTTCTTAATCTTCTTATTCTTCTTATTCTTCTTATTCTTCATATTCTTCATATTCTTCTTGTTTTTCTTATTCTTCTTATTCTTCTTATCATTCTTATTCTTCTTATTCTTCTTATTCTTCTTATTTATGTTATTCTTATTATTCTTCTTATTCTTCTTATTATTCATATTATTATTATTATTTTATTCTTCTTATTTTCTTATTTTTCTTTTTCCTTCTTATTCTCAATTTTTTATTCTTCTTATTCTTTTCATTCTTCTTATTCTTTTTTTCTTTTTCTTATTTTTCTTCTTTTTCTTATTTTTCTTATTTTTCTTATTTTTCTTATTTTTCTTATTTTTCTTATTTTTCTTCTTTTTCTTCTTTTTCTTCTTTTTCTTCTTTTTCTTCATTTTCTTCCTTTTCTTCTTTTTCTTCTTTTTTTCTGGTTTTCTTCCTTATCTTCTTTTTCTACCTTTTCTTCTTTTTCTTCCTTTTCTTTTTTTTCTTCCTTTTCTTCTTTTTCTTCCTTTTCTTTTTTTCTTCCTTTTTCTTCATTTTCTTCCTTTCTTATTTTTCTTATTTTTCTTCTTTTTCCTTTTATTCTTCTTTTTCTTCATAATCTTCATATTCTTCTTATTATTTTTATTCTTCTTATTCTTTTTTTTCTTCATAATTTTCTTTTTCTTATTATTATTTTTTTTCTTATTATTCTTATTATTCTTCTTATTCTTCTTATTCTTCTTATTCTTCTTATTCTTCTTATTCTTTTTAATCTTCTTATTCATCTTATTCTTCTTATTCTTCTTATTTTTCTTATTCTAATTATTATTCTTATTCTTCTTATTCTTCTTATTCTTCATATTTTTCTTAGTCTTCTTATTCTTCTTATTGTTCTTCTTCTTCTTATTCTTCTTATTATTCTTATTCTACTTATTCTTATTATTCTTCTTTCTTCTTATTCTTCTTATTCTTCTTATTCTTCTTATTCTTCTTAATCTTCTTATTCATCTTATTCTTCTTATTCTTCTTATTCTTCTTATTCTACTTATTCTTCTTATTCTTCTTATTCTACTTATCTTCTTATTCTTCTTATACTTATTATTGTCATATTCTTTCTATTCTTTTATTATTCTTATTTTTCTTTTATTCTTTTTCTTCTTATTCTTATTATTCTTATTATTCTTCTTATTCTTATTATTCTTATATTTCTACTTATTCTTCTTATTCTTTTTTATTCGTCTTATTAATCTTATTCTTTATATTCTTTATATTCTTTATATTCTTTTTTTTTCTTCTTATTCTTTTTATTTTTCTAGTTCTATTTTTACTTATTCTTATTATTCATGTTATTCATTTTATTCTTCTTTTTCTTTTTAATCTTTTTATTCTTTTTATTCGTCTTAATCTTCTTATTCTTCATATTTTTTTTATATATTTATTCTTCTTATTTATTTTATTCTTCATATTATTTTTTTTTCTTCTTTTCTTCTTTTCTTCTTATTCTTCTTATTCTTCTTATTCTTCTTATTCTTTTTATTCTTCTTATACTTTTTTTTCTTTTTTTTCTTATTATTCTTCTTTTTCTTCATTTTCTTCTTTTTCTTCTTATTCTTCTTATTCTTCTTTATCTCCATATTCTTCTTATTCTCCTTTTTTTTAAGGTTTGTTTTCTTTATTATAATAGCCCTCTCTTTTGGTAAAGTAATACCATTGTTACAATCTAAGATACTACCCTTTACTCCCTTTTAAGTAAATTAAAAAAAATATTGCAAGCAATTGAAACTGTCCTCCTCTCTCTATTAAGCCGAAACTCTAACTCTTATTCCATAGGATTTTCCTATTTTCCATTTTTATGAGACTTAACAAAATTAAAAAACTACTTGTGCTTTCTGCTTGCCTATCATGTATAGACTTTCTACTTGATTTTTCTACTTGAATTTTCTGTTTGATCTTTCTTCTAAAGCTTTCTATTTCAGCATTCTGCCTGCCTATCTTCTCATATCTAAATTACTTATATTTTTTTGCTTTTTCCTTTGCACCTTAATCAGCATCTCCTGCAGCAACTTTGGATATACATCCACTAGTTACTACCTATATCTTTGTCCACTTGTATAGCTCCTACCTTTGGCCACTCTCTTGCTATTGCTTTCCTTTCTAAACAACATTCCTACTACTACCCTGGTTTGCTCCTTTTAGTGTCTTCCTAACTCTCTGTGCACTTGTATATCTTCTGCCTTGGCTGTCACCTACAGCCACAGATCACAGCAAACAAACAATACAATCCTAGTTATTATTGTCTGTCTGCATATATGGTGTTCTCCTCTGTTGTTTCAGTCCGCGTATAGAAACAGTTACTATCAGTTTGCTGGCTGCATCTTGTTTCTGCTATTATTATAGTGCTCCTTCTAGTTACTACCAGGTTCTCTACTACTTCTAGAGCTACTTCTCTTCCATTCTTTTTCCTTGTTGTAGACAAACAAACAAAGAATAAAAAAACAACCAAGTTACATCTTCTTCTCTACTTCTGTCTATGTGTCTTTATCAACCAAAGCCATAGAATAATCTGACCGTTGGACCAGTTTCATTTGCCTCTGCCATCTGCACTTTCAGAAAAATAAACCAAACAAACAAATATACAACCATCACCTTCTCTCCCTTGCTGCTGTCTTTCTAGCAGCAACATGTCTCACCACCCCCACTTGCAATAATATTCATTCCAAATTCTAACAAACAAAACCCTCTGTTACTTCTCTTAGCAACACACTAATATTTATTCCTTGAATTTAACAAATTAACACAACCTACCGACAGACCTCCATAGGAATTAAGATAGATACTTGTAGTATATCCCCTGCATGGGCCCCTAATAGTAAACTGATATATAATTTTTTTTAACCTGATTAAGCATATTATCAATATACTATTTCACTTCTTATTCTCCTTATTCTTCTTATTCTTGTGGTATATTTTAAGAGGGTTTTGTTATCAATATACTATTAGGAATATTTATTCTTGTTATTCTTCTATTCTCAGTAAGAGGAATTAAGATAGATACTTGCTGCTGCCATCTGCACAGGACCAGGATACTATTATCAATATACCTGTAGTGACACTATGGTTTATCTTCCAAAAAAAATTATCTTGTGAAAGATGAATAGGAACTACGCATGTCTACTGGTTTTCCTTATATTAGGATGTATAGAATGCCACAACAAAATAAAAAATGTAAACTTTCAAGTTAGTTAATTTATTACATATTATGGGAACACCCAATTTTATCTGCTTTTATACTACCTTTTAAATCTGTATTATAGAATGGTTTTTATTGAGATTTGCTTCCTATAGGAGTCTAGCAACTACTCACAATTAGAACTAATTGTTAACTTTCTGATATATAGAATATCCTATTTCATCTAGTTTGAGTAGACCTATATATTTAGCTCGCATGTTTTGTGCATCGAAGTCATGATTTTCTAATTTTTTACCTTCTTTAGCTAGCTTATCAGCTACATGGTTCACTTCTCTAAATATATGCATTATACTACAGTTTAATTGTGGACTAATTGTTTGATTTCTTTTATATCATTTATATGATTCCATAACAATCTATGACCTTTAATAATACCAACTAACTTAAGTGAGTCAGTTTTTTTGAATTTTCTTTATTTTCCTTTTTTTGCATATCTTTAAGCCAGATATAAGGGCCTAGATTTCTGACTACATAGGAGTATCAGCTTTCAATTTACTAGTGAATGCCCAAATCATCTTTCCATCAGAGCCTCTCAGAATCCCTCCACCTCCTATTGTGACTATTTCTCTTTTAAAAACTACAATATGTATTAAGAGCCATATTACCTCTTGGAGATTTATTCCATTGTATACTCGTAAAGCTTAATGATTTGGTCTTTGAAACATTAGGTGCCACCTATCTATATATTCTTTATTTTCTGAGTAGATTATATTCTTTATAGGATAAGCTTCTGAAATGATGTTTAGGTCTTTTTTAATTTCACATACTATATCTTCTACATTCATTTCAATACCCTCATATCTACTTTGTTTTTGGCTTTCCAAATACACCATATTACCAAAGTGGGATAGTATTCTTAAGCCATTTATGTACTGATTTAAGATTAGGCACACTCATCCCTTTCTGAATTCTTTTTTTGAGAATTTGGTTTTATACTTTAAGCTCATTTCTTTTTCAAATTTTCTCTTATCTTTGAAGCTATTATACCTTGTGAAAATAGGTGATCTGAGGGTTCTATTCTCATTTTGTAGCAATCACATCTAGAGGCTAGATTTATGCCTTTTTTTGTATGCAAGTATCTAGTGGTATAATGTTAGATATATATTTCCATATAAAATGTATTTTAAGCAAATTATTGTTTGTTCATGAACCATTCAAATAAATCTTGTGGGGGTTTTATATTCCTAACTAGGTTCTTGGGCTGATTTTAAGGAAAATAAGCATTCCTCATTTAACTTCCATTTCCAGCCATACTTTGTAAGCACATTGTGTGTATCCACCATTTCTTTTTGCTTTAAAGTTTGTTTCCAAATTTGAGTTTCACTACTAATCTTGTTTATCCTGTTAGTGTCATTGTTAAAAGATATTTTTCTCTCATATATGAAGCCCAAAGATTATTGTTCTCTTTTAACCTCCACCATCTCTTGTAGGCCCATGCTTCAGATATCTTTTCTAGCCTAATAAATCCTAGACCCACTTCTTCTTTTGGAAAGCAAAGATCTTTCAATTTAATCCAATGAAAATTTAGTCTACCATTTTTCTTTCCCCAAATGAAATTAGCCAGTTCTCCATTTATTTTTTTATGAAAAAATTTGGGAGTTGCATAACCATTAGATTGTGCATTAGTATAGTTTGAAGTACATGTGTTATGAGTGTAATTCTTCCGCTCATGTTCAACAATTCAATTTTTCAGCCCACAATCTTGTGCCTAAGCTTAACAAGCAAGAAATCTAGGTGTTCTAATTAAAATCTGCCTTCATATAATGGACACCCAAGATAAGAGAGAGCTCCTTTCATGTAAGAGAAACCTTTGTTCTCTTTTATCCTATGTATTAAGCTGGGAGGAGCTTTCTTTGATATTTTAAATTAGCATTTATTTCTATTTAGTACTAGACCCATTTCTTTTTCCATTGTTTGAAGAATTTTCATTAAATTTATTATAGATCTATTATTACCATTGGTGAATAAAATGATGTCATCTGCATATGCTAGACAACTAATTTGAGGAGTGTCTCTATATTAGAGGTGTCAACCGGGCCGGGCCGGGCCGGCCCGACACGTTTTTAGACCGTGCCCGGGCCTGTGCCACGGCACGGCACGGCGGCACGGGTTCTTCCCTTGCCGGTTTCACACGGGCACGCGTGGGCGTGACCCGGCCCCTCCCGAAAAAAAGATCACAGGTCGGGTCTGATTGGATCCCGACCCGCGGTCCCGACTCCCGGCCCGGCACGGCACGGCCTGCCGTGCCTACATGCCGTGCCGTGCCCGGATGTTTTTAAACCGTGCCGGTCCGGGCACGGTAGCACATTCGTGCCCTAAAAAAACGGGCCGGGCCGTGCCGGGCCGGCCCGTTTGACACCTCTACTCTATATTGCCTAAAAGTGTATATGTCCCCTTTATCTATTTTAAATTTCAAGTAAACTAAAAATAATTCCAAATATATGTTAAAAAGAGGTGATATGGGATCTCCTTTTATTAACCCTCAGGTGGGCTTAAACTCTTTCCCCTTTTTCTCATTTATAATAATCTTGAACCAAGTACTAGAAATACATCTAAAAATTAAATCTATCAATGCTTCTGCAAAACCCATTTTTCTCATGGTAAAGCATAAAATCTACCAATCTTCTCTATCAAAAGCTTTCAATAGGTCTAATTTAAAAATTACATTATGCCCTCTAGATTTGGATGATAACACTTTCATGAGCTCTTTAGCTAGGCACATGTTCTCCATAATCAATCTGTTTTTCATAAAACCTGATTGTTCATTTAAAATAATTTTAGGAAGAATAAGTCTGAGTCTATTTTGTAATGGTTTCGCCAGAATTTTATCTAAGAAATTGCATAGGCAGATGGGTCGGTAGTCCTCTCCTTTTTGGGGGGTTTTCTTTTTGAGAATAAGGACTATATGAGTTAGTGCCCACTTTTTATTAATTTTTGCTCCACATAAGAACCAATGAATAACATGAATAATATCTTGTTTAATTATATCCTAGCAAGCTTGGAAAAACATGGAATTTCTATCGTCTGGTCCAACTGCACTATCCTTATCCATGCTAAAGATTATGTTTTTGATTTCCTTCTCTTATGGGAATTTCATTAGCTTCTTATTATCCTCATCATTAATTTTATTATTTATGTTTTGTAAAAATTTATGCACTTTCATCCTATTATTATTGCATAGTAATGTTTTATATATGCCTTCAAAAGTATGTTTAGTTTCTATCTTATTTTCTAACAATATTCCTACATTATTTTTTATTCCATTTATCTTGTGTTTTTGAATCTTAATTTTCGAAGCCAGTTGAAAAAATTGTGTTTTGGTCTCCCTCTTTTAACCATTTTACTTTTGTTCTGTGTTTCTAGAAAATTTCCATGTGTAATTTTAGTTTAAGTTAACCGTGTACCTTATTAAGCTTACAAGGATGGCTTATGCTATGATTTCTATCATATTCTTGTTCCAAATTATCAATTTTCTATTCTATCTCTATAATGCTCTTGTTGATATTACCAAACTTATTTTTATTACAGTTAATTAAACATGATTTCAGCCTATCTAATTTAACAATGAGTATCTGATTTGGGTTACCTTTAATTGGCTGCAACCAAAACTCTTTCACCATGTCCTGGAAGTCGTCATGCAGGAACCACATGTTCTAAAAATTAAATGCAGTGTTTTTATTTCTTGTTTTTTGATGGAATATAAGAAGAGGGTTATGATCTGAACCAAATCTGTTCCGGTGTTTGACCCCTATGTTTCCAAAGGAATCTAGCCACTTAGAGTTGAAGAGGACTCGATCTAGTCTAGACCAGATAGCACCTTTCTTTTTACTGTTGTTTGTCCATGTAAAATTTGAACCTAAAAAGTTAGATTCTAGTAAATTACATCTAGTGATTGCTTCATTGAAGTGATCACTAGCTTGTAATTTTATAGGCATGCCTCCTTTTTTTCGGATGCATTTCTAATAGTATTAAAGTCTTCTCCAATTTTCTAGGGTGTGTTTTGAATGTTATATCCTCCATGGTTTTTCCGAGTTCTTTTCTTTTTTCTTTAAAGTTACTAGCATAAACTATTGATATGATTACAAGTTTACATTTATTTAGGCTAAGATTTATTATTTATTTGTATTTCTCAATCTTTGTGATATCCAAATAATCCTTCCACATTACCATTATTTTATTGGCTTTATTGGAGAATGCATTAATGAAACCTAACTTATTCTTATTTTCTTCCCATTGATTTTTATCTACCATTGATTCTGCTAAAATTAATAGTGAAATTTTATTTAATCTTATCATTTTTTTAACTGGTTTAACGATGGGGAGTTGGCTATTCCCCGAATATTCCAGAATAAGTATCTAAACATTATTTGAGGATTTTAGTTGAGCTCTAATTTTACACTTTGTATCATAGGTTTTGTTTAGGTGTTTTTATGTATTGCTTGTTTTTTTTGTGAGATCAGGACTTTGAATTAATTCAGACCTTCCCCCCTTGTCTATAATAGGCAATTGCAGACTTATAATCTTCAATTCCTCTAAGGCCCTTTCTTTTTTAATTATTTTTGATTTCTTATTTTCAATATCTATGTCATCTTTAGACTAAATAGGGTAATTTATATCTGAACTAGTTATGATATCATCGTAGCTTTTAATTTCTACATCAGTATCAGCTTCAGAACTAGAAAACCACCCCTCTATCTCTTCTGTATTTGTATATTTTTTAGGTTTTCTGATTCTAATAACCAAATCTTTAATTTTATCCATCATAGTTCTAATTTTTTCTTCCTCTGTTTTATTTTTATTTTGGACAGAATTGTTATTAGCAGTTTCTGTTAATGGGGGAAGAAGTTGTATTAGTGTAACAGATTTAATAGAATTTTTAAATTGATTACCCATACCCTCCTCATTGATTTTCTCGTGCTTATTTATGGGACTATAAACCCATTTCTCCTATTTTTTACCCAGGTTCTCAGAAATTAGATTAACACTAGACATAGCAATACATTTCTCTGTTGAGTGTCCCCTTTTTTTACATTGTCCATAGTAGTTAGGAAGCTGTTCAAAGATGGTAGAATGCCAGTAGCCTATTTCTTCATTTAGTCCAACCCATATCCTTTGCGGGATAGGAAATTGTAAGTTAACCTCAATGCAAATTCTTGCCATAATTGGTCTAGAAAGTGTGACAGTGGCCCCATCCATCAAAATAGGATTTCCAATAATACGGAGATGAAGAAGAGAGACAATTTATTGAAGAAATGAATGGGTAGTTGAGGTAGGAGAAACAATATCGGAAAAAAGGGTTTTCTTCCTTCGTGTTGAATTCTGCCATCCATTTGAATGTTCACATAGGGAAACTAGAGATATTCCAGTTATCTTTAGTCCATATGTGAAGGTAGTTCTCTTCTGTGAAAGGTTGCATCGACATGTGTTTGTTGTCAATAGCTCCCACCTTGACCAAGCCTTTGAGTTTTAGGGAAGAGAAGAAGACAAGTATTTCATTGATGAGGGAGTGCCCATTGGAGAATTTTCTAATGAGTGCTAATTTGTGAGCTTCGAGAGGTTTTCAATTTCTTCAAGGAAGAAAAAAATTGGGGGTTCTCCATTTTTATCCGAGAACTTCTTGTTAGGAGGAGCAGAGAAATGGTATGTGTTTGGAAAATGATTTTTTATATGCAAGATAATAAATTTCTTCTATTTTTACTTCTTATTCTCCTTATTCTTCTTATTCTATTTATTCTTCTTATTCTTCTTATTCATATTATTCTTTTAATTCTTCGTATTCTTCTTATTCTTATTATTCTTATTATTCTTCTTATTCTTCTTTTCTTCTAATTCTTTTATTTATTATTATTATTTTTTCTTATCCTTTTTATACTTCTTATTCTTGATATTTTTTTGAAGCTTAATATTCTTCTTATTCTTCATATACTTCTTATTATTCTTATTCTTCTTATTCTTTTTGTTTACTTAGTTTATCTTATTTTTCTTATTTTTTTTCTTATTATTCTTTTTATTCTTTTTATTCTTTTTATTCTTTTTATTCTTTTTATTCTTTTTATTCTTTTTATTCTTTTTATTTTTTTATTCTTTTTATTTTTCTTTTCTACTTATTCTTCTCTTATTCATGTTATTCTAGTTATTCTTCTTATTTTTCTTATTATTCTTATTATTCTTATTCTTATTATTCTTTTTATTCTTCTAATTCTTTTTTTCCTTCTATTTCTTCTGAATCTTTTTATTCTTGTTAATCTTTTTATTCTTTTTAATCTTCTTATTCTTTTTATTCTTCTTATTCTTCTTATACTTTTTAATCTTCTTATTCTTCTTATACTTTTTATTCTTCTTATTATTCTTATTCTTCTTATACTTCTTATTCTTCTTATTCTGCTTATTCTTCTTATTCTTCATATTTTTCTTTTCTTCTTATTCTTCTTCTCTTCGTATTCTTCATATTTTTCTAATTCTTATTATTTTTCTTATTATTCTAATTCTTCTAATTATTCTTATTCTTGTTAATCTTGTTATTCTTCTTATTCTTCTAATTATTATTATTATTATTATTATTATTATTATTATTCTTCTTCTTCTTCTTCTTCTTCTTCTTTTTTTTATTTTTCTTATTCTTCATATTTTACTTATTCTTCTTATTTTTTTTTATTCTTCTTATTCATCTTATTCTTCATATTTTTCTTATTCATTTTTCTACTTATTCTTCTAATTCTTCTTATTCATGTTATTCTAGTTATTCTTCTTATTCTTCTTATTATTTTTATTCTTATAATTCTTCTCATTCTTATTATTCTTCAAATTCTTCTTATCCTTCTTATTTTTCTTAATTTTCTTATTTGTATTAATCTTCTTATTCTTCTTATTCTTCTTATTCTTCATATTCTTCTTATTCTTTTTATCCTTCTCATTCTTCTCATTTTTTTTATTTTTTTTATTTTTCTTATTCTTCTTATTCTTCTTATTATTCTTATTCTTCTTATTTTTCTTTTCTTCTTATTCTTTTTTTTCTTATTCTTCATATCTTTCTAATTCTTTTCATTCTTCTTATTCTTCTAATTGTTCTTATTCTTGTTATTCTTTTTATTCTTTTTATTCTTTTTATTCTTTTTATTCTTCTGATTCTTCTAATTATTCTTATTCTTGTTATTCTTATTATTCTTCTTATTCTTCTTATTCTGATTATTCTTCTTTTTTTCAAAGTTTGTTTTAATAATTATAAATGCCCTCTCTTTTGACAGAGGAATATCATTGTTACAAGCTAGAGAACTACCCTTTTCCCCTTTTATACCCTTGATAAAATAAAAACACCGAACAATATAGCTTTACAGTCAAGCTCTAATTGAAATAAAATAGCTTTGAGTTTCTCATTGATCTAATTTGCATGATGTATAACATGCTTTGTTTTGTCTTTTCTTCTCTTTCCATTAAACCTGCATACTTGCTTCTTTTCCCAGCTATAGCCACTTACTTTCTACCAGCATATCTTCTACCTTTTAAATAAAAATTTTGGGAACCTTTTTGCTATTTTATCCAATTATAGCATAGTTTAGTTATCCCTATGCTTTAACTTGTTTTTTTCTTGTGTTACTAGATCATTTGGCAGCTTCAAGCCCTGTATTCGAGCAAACATACAAAACAATGGCAAAACAGAGCAATACATAGCAGTATATATAGTCAGCCTCTTCCTTAGCAGCATAGCCTCGGTGCAGTAGGCCTTCTACTTTCTACTTTCTGATATCTTCATTGATCTTTATCATAACTTTCAATTGTTGTTTTTATTCTTCCATCATCCTGATTTGTCCGCCACTCTGCCTCTATTTGGAGCCTCGATGCTCTTGCTGAAAGTATAACCCCTAATACAGCCCCTAACAAGTGGCCTTCTGACTCTACTAATTTACATACCAGCCAAGACACGGTCCCTTCAAAGTTATACATTAATTCTCAAACATACAAACCACAATCACATTTAGTTAATATAAACATTCAATGCAGCACTTAACAACATATATATAGAGTAGGCTAATGCAGAACATTAGCACCTTCTACCTCTTTGATCCCTTTGCAGGTTCCCTGCATCTTTTCTCTAATGCACTGACAGCACCCAATCCTGCCCCCTACAAAAAACACTAACAACACCCTCTAGAGAAGGATGACTAAGTTCTTCCCCCTATACTCAAATCCTGCACAAAAAATCTACAAACCATATTGAATAGAAATAGCATTTTAAACATTTTCAGTAGCTCTCATATCCTACCTTTTTTAATCCTTACATATGGGAAAGCAATCCTATATAGTCTAGTTAATCCTTTTAGTTTTTCTGGTAAAGTTTCTTCATCATACTCATTTTCTCCTTTAAGTAAATTTATCCTTGCGAAATTATCTACCAATACGTTTGCTATATGTGCGATATCGATGCATTCAATTCTACCATGAGGTTTATGATTATCTCAATCTCCTCCTCATACCTCCATAAAGTTATTCTATTATCTACCAGATCCACCAGTAACTTGGAGTCTACCTGAATTTTAAATTTTTTAATCCTAAATTATTACAAACATGTAGTCCTTTTTTAGTGCATAGATTTCAGAGTGGAGAGTCGAGGAGGCATTGCAGGGAAGAGTAAAAGCTTTAATGATATTCCCTTGAGGATTCCTTATTACTCTTCCTCCCCCTATTGCCCTTATATCTCTGTTAAAACTACCATCTGTGTTAAGAAAAAGTTTACCTGTAGTTGACTTGTTCCATCTTATGCTTCTTACCCTATTAATCTTAATCCTTTTAGTAGCTAGCTCCTATGTGTTCTTGACTATTCTATCTTCTTTCATGTCTTCAATCCTAATAGGCCTTGTACAAGATATATTACTAATTTCTTTCTAATATCTTTTAAAATTCTAGTTGCATCCATCTTTATTCCCTCAAATCTACTTTTATTTCTGGCTTTCCATAAGCACCAAATGACTACATGTGGGAGATTTTTAATAAGTCATTTCCAAATTGGGCTTCTTGAGGATTCCCTGTCCCACTTGTTAATTCTATCTACTAATCCTACCTCTTTGCCACTAAATTGATTATATTTTTTCAGTTCCTTCCAGACTTTTGTTGTAATTTTCCCTTATGAGAATAAATGATCTATAGTTTGTATTGCCTCAAAGTAGCATTCACATATGGATACCATCTTTATGCATTTTCTTTGAACATTTGTATCAACTGATATAACATTAGCAATAACTTTCCATGCAAATGAGTTCATTTTATGTGGGGTATCTGCCTTCCATGCCCAATTAAATAGTGATTGTGCAGGTTTTTCTTTCTTATCAATTCTTTCGCCGATTTTAATGTGAATGTTCCTTGCGGGTTAAGTGTCCATTTCCAGTCGCTTTTTTCAGTGTCAAGTGTGCTTCAACTATCTCTTTCAGTTTTGCCAGCACTTTCCAATTATCTGAGGTCTTCTTCAAACACTTGTCCTTATCCCATCCATATTTAGCTCTCATATACTTGGCCAATAAACTATTATTTTTTTAATCTCCACCATCCTTTACAATCCCATGTGGTGGACATATCCTATAAACTAATTATTCCTAATCATACTTCATCTTTTGGATAACAAATATCTTTCTAGCTCTTCCAATTGAACTTCAGCCTTTTGTCCTTTTTACCCCATTAAAAATTAGCCATTTCCATTTCTAATTTCTTAATGAAGCTCTTCGGAGGATTAATGACTGACAAGATATGAACCATCGTGCTTTAGAGCACGTGAGAAATTAAAGTGATTCTACCCTCAAATCACAATAATTTTTTTTTCCAGCCTGCTATTTTCTTTCTCATTTTATCCTATAAAAAAATTAAATGTTTATCTATGAGTCTGCCCTCATATATAGGACAACCCAGATACATTAAGGAACCTTTGTTTTGTGTGAAACATGTGATGTTTTTAATCTTATTAGCCACATTCTCTAAAGATTTTGCTGCTAACTTGAATGACACCTATTTTCATTCACTTTTTTTCCCATTTCTATTTCTAACGTTTGCAAAAGTTCCATTAAATTCATCAAAGATCTTCTACTGGCATTTGTGAAAATAATCATATCATCAGCATAGGCTAAATAGCCTATTCTTGGAGTGTTCCTTGGTTGCCTGAAAGAAAGTATTTTTCCTTCCAACATTCTTTTGTTTAAACTAAGAATTAGTAATTCAAAATATATATCAAATAATAAAGGAGATAGTGGGTCACGTTGTCTTAACCCTTTTTTCAGCTTAAACTCTTCTGCTTTCTTACCATTCACAATAACTTTCACCCATACACTCGAAACACACCTATATATCAATTCAATGCATGATTCTGAGAAACCAAATTTCTTTAGGACATAGCAAAGTATATCCCATTCTACCTTATCGAACACCTTGGATAGATCTATTTTCACTACTAAGTTATTTCCTCTAGTTTTAATTGCTATTTCTTTCATCATTTCTGAAGCTAATCTTATATTCTCAATCATTAATCTATTTTTAACAAACCATGTTTGTTCCTGTGATATTATATCTGGCAGAATACAACTTAATCTACCATGCAGGATCTTTGCCAGGAACTTATAGACCGCATTGCTCAAACTAATTGGTCTAAAGTCTTCACATTTTTGTGGTGATTCTCTTTTTGGAATTAAAATAATAAAGGAATAAACCCATGGCTTAGGAATGTCTGATCCTAAAAAAAACTTGAAACTACAGCCACAATATCATTTTTAATAATATGCCAACAAATCTGGAAACAATAATTATTCCAGCCGTATGGCCCAGCCGCACTATCCTTATCCAAGCTGAAAACTACATTCTCACCTCTTCTTCCTCCGGGATGATCTCGATCCTCTGATTTTGTTCAGTTGTGATAATTGCCTTAATTTCTTTCAATAGAGAGTCCCCTTCATGTCGAACCTGTCCACATAATACGTTTTATAAAAATTATCAAAGGAGACTCCTATTTCTTTTAATCTTCCACCCAAGCACCCTCACCGTTCTTTATGCCTTTAATCTTATTTTTTTATGTTTTAATTTTGCTCATATTATCAAAAATTTTACTATTTCTATCACTATCTTTTAACCATTTAATCTTTGCATGCTGTTTCCAGTAGATATTCTCCATATGCAATCCGAGCTTCAACTGACCCTTAACCTGACTTAGTTTATGTCTAGTTTCCTTATTCTGAATGCTGTCATACTCTAATTCAAGCTTCTCCACCTCTTCCTCCGCTTGCTTTATCTTTTGGATAAAATTCCCAAAAACTTTTTATTCCATTTTTCCAAGCATCTCTCTAGTTTGTATAGCTTAATTATTAGAACCTGCATAGGTTTTCCTAATGTTGGCTCTATCCATGACTCACTTATGCAATCCGAGGTAATAAATGACTGTATTTCATTCGCACGAGGTCTACCATGGGAAAACTTTTCTATTAACGTGAGCTTGAAGGGCTCTGTAAGCCTGTGTACTTCTTCTAAAGAGAAGTGTATGGCGGGAGTCCCATCATTATTTCCGAACAATGGGGAAGGAGGCGCGGGTTTAGTAAATATTGAAGAAAAGGACTTCTTATTTGACAAGAAGTCTCTTTGCTCTATTGAGCTTGATATCAATTTGAATTGAGCAGCAATGAAGATTTCTCACTCTAAAAATGAGAATTTCTCTTTCTAGAAGTTGAGAGAGTTTTCAAAGATTATTATTATTATTATTCTTTTTATTCTTCTTATTCTTCTTATTCTTTTTATTCTTCTTTTTCTTCTTTTTCTTTATATTATTCTTATTATTCTTATTCTTTTCTTATTCTATTTATTCTTCTTAATTTTTTTATTCTTCTTATTCTTCTTAATCTTCTTAATCTTCTTATTCTTCTTATTCTTCATATTCTTCTTATTCTTATTATTATTCTTATTCTTCTTATATTATTACTCTTCTTATTCTTCTTATTATACATATTTTTCTTTTCTTTTTATTCTTCTTATTTTTCTTTTCTTTTTATTCTTCTTATTGTTCTTATTTTTGTTTTCTTTTTATTCTTCTTATTCTTCTTATTCTTCTTATACTTCATATTATTTTTATTCTTCTTTTTCATGTTATTCTTGTTATTCATATTATTCTTCTTATTCTTGTTTTTCTTTTTATTTATCTTATTCTTCTTATTCTTCTTTTTTTATTCATTTTATTCTTCTTATTCTTCATATTATGCTTATTCTTCTTATTCTTCTTAGTCTTCTTATCCTTCATATTATTCTTATTCTTCTTATTCGTTTTATTCTTCTTTTCTTCTTATTCTAATTATTATTCATATTCTTATTATTATTCTTATTCTTTTTATTATTCTTATTCTTATTATTTTTCTTATTCTTCTTATTATTCTTATTCTTCTTATTATTATTCTTATATACTTATAATTCTTTGTATTCTTCTTATTCTTCTTATTCTTCTTATTCTTCTTATTCTTCTTATTCTTCTTATTCTTCTTATTCTTCTTATTCTTCTTATTCTTCTTATTCTTCTTATTCTTCTTATTCTTCTTATTCTTCTTATTCTTCTTATTCTTCTTATTCTTCTTATTCTTCTTATTCTTCTTATTCTTTTTATTCTTCTTATTATTTTTATTCTTCTAATTTTTCTTATTCTTTTTATTCTTCATATTCTTCTTATTGATTTTATTTTTAAAAATTTTATTATTCTTATTATTGTCCTTATTCTTTTTATTCTTCTTATTCTTCTTATTCTTCTTATTCTTATTATTATTCTTTTTCTTTTCAATCTTTTCATTTTTCTCATTTTTCTCATTCTTTTTAATCTTCTTTTTCTTTTTATTCATCATATTTATCTTATTCTTCTTAATCTTCTTTTTTTTCATCTAATTCTTCTTGTCCCTTTTAGTCTTCTTATCCTTCATATTATTCTTATTCTTCTTATTCTTTTTATTCTTTTATTCTTCTTTCTCTTCTTTTCTTCTTTCTTCTTATTCTAATTATTCTTCATATTCATATTATTCTTCTTATTCTTATTATTTTCTTATTTTTCTTATTCTTCTTATTCTCTTATTCTTCGTATACTTATTATTCTTTGTATTCTTCTTATTCTTTTTATTCTTATCATTCTTCTTATTCTTTTTTATTCTTCGTATTCTTCTTATGCTTCTTATTCTTTTTAATCATCTTATTTTTCAAAAATTTCTTATTCTTTTTATTGTCCTTATATTTCTTATTCTTCTTATTCTTTTTATTTTTCTTATTCTTCTTATTCTTCTTATTCTTCTTATTCTTCTTATTCTTCACATTCTTCATTTTCTTCTTATTCTTCATATTCTTTTTATTCTTATTATTCTTCTCATTCTTTTCATTCTTCTCATTCTTCTCATTCTTCTTATTCTTTTTATTCTTCTTATTCTTCTTATTCTTCTTATTCTTCTTATTCTATGTATTCTTTGTATTCTTCGTATTCTTTTTATTCTACTTATTCTTCTTATTTTTATTATTCATGTTATTCTAGTTATTCTTCTTATTCTTTTATTATTCTTATTCTTAAATTTCTTCTTATTCTTATTATCCTTCTAATTCTTCTTATCTTCTTTTGTCTAAATCTTCTTATTCTTCTAATTTTCTTATTCTTCTTATTCTTCTTATTATTTTTATTATTCTTTTTCTTCTATTTCTTCTTATTCTTCTTATTCTTTATATCCTTCTTAATCTTCTTAATCTTCTTATTCTTTTTTTCTTTTTATTTTTCTTTTCTTTTTAATCTTCTTATTCTTCTTAATCTTCATATTCTTTTTATTCTTTTTTATTTTTCATATACTTTTTATTCTTTTTATTCTTCTTATTCTTCTTATTCTTCTTATTCTTCCTATTCTTCTTTTTCATGTTATTCTTGTTATTGATCTTATTCTTCTTAATTTTCTTAATCATTTTATTCTTTTTATTCTTCTTATTCTTTTTATTCTTCTTATTCTTCTTATTATTCTTAATCTTCTTATTCTTCTTATTCTATTTAATTTCATATTCTTCTCATTCTTCATATTCTTTTTATTCTTCTTTTCTTCTTATCTTTCTTATTCATCTTATTATTATTATTCTTCTTATTCTTCTTATTATTCTCATTCTTATTATTCTTCTTATTCTTCTTATTATTCTCATTCTTATTATTCTTCTTATTCTTCTTATTCTTTTTATTCTTCTTTTTTAAAAGTTCATTTTATTATTATAACCACCCTCTCCTTTAGTGGAGGAATACCCTTTTACAAACTACTTACTTACTATCCTTCTCCCAGTTACACCCATTTAGCACTTACTAACTAAATTTACATATTTGAATTTAAAGAGAAAAAAATATTGAGCTCTTTAAATCAATTGTGACCTATCCCCCATGCTAGCTTTCCTTCTACTTGTGAATGTCAATCTAAGATGTGTGATCCTTTCCCCCGCTCTTCCTTGATTCTGCTCCTTTTCATATCGACGAGGTTAGAATTATGCTCTACTGCAAAACTAGAAAAGCATAGCCTCCTACCCATTTCATTATCCCCTCATATTTGCATTACAACTTAAAAATTATGTTTGAATAGGTCCAAAAATTTAACTACATAAGTGATTGCACTTCTCCTTTGCTTGCCTCTTCATTCCATGTACTTCCATGCTGACCATTTTTTGACTGCCTGCTGCTGCAGAACTCATTTCTGCTACTGATTACTTAAGCCTCCACCTTGCTTTAATTCAGTTACACCATTGGCCTTCTCCAAATAGTCCATAGCCTGCCTGCTGCTACTCCTTTCAGTGACACTTACCGCTTCCTACAGTAGAGACTTGAGTAACCAGAGGCTCTAATGTCCAATAATAATATAGTTTGCTGCAAAAAACTGACATTCCATATAATTTAATATAACTTCCTACCCATTTACCCTTCCCTCCCTTATTAACTTTACACCTCAATACAAACCGAAAAATAGAAATCACGAAAAATAGAAATATCCTTCTGCTTTCATCTTATGCCTCTTCCCCTACTCTACAACAAGAACCTTCTACCCATGCCCAAACATGATCTACCTGCCATTCACTCGCAGAAACCCTATACAAAATACAAGCAACTCTTGGAGCTAGCATCTTTTCCATTTTTAGTAGTGCTCTAGACCTGCAAAATAGCAAACAGAAAAAAATCTATGTGCCCCCCTTCCTAAACAATTCTACCTCTCCTTCTCTTCCTAGTGACCCCTCTCCCACCAGCTCTCATATCCTAGCCTTTTTAACCCTTAGATAGTGGAATGCTAATCTATCCAGTCTAGCTAATCCTTGTAACCTAACTGGCAAGGATTCTTCATCAAAAACTTTAGCCCATTTAAGGAGACCTATTCTGGCTAAAGAGTCAGCAAGCACATTTGCCTCCTTGTAAATGTGCTGAATAGATGCCTTCAGCTCCTTCATAAGATCTATAATCTCTCACTCTCCTCTTCATATTTCCATAAAGATATTTTATTTTTTGCTAAATCTACTAGCAAGCTAGAGTCCACCTGGATTTGTATGTTTTTCAATTCATGCTCCTTGCAGACATGCAACCCTCTTGCAAGTGAGCTAATTTTTGAGTGTATCACCGATGTAGTCTTGCATGACATAGAGTAAGCTTTAATAATTTGCCCTTGTGAATCTCTAATTATGCCTTCGCCTTCTGCCACCCACATGTCCTTATTAAAAATTCCATCCGTATTAAGAAATAAATGTCATGTACGAGGCTTATTCCAACTTATGCTCTTTACACTCTAAGGCTTCACCTTACTCATTACAAACGCCCATGAATTCTGTAATGCTTTTTCTGAATCTATATTTTCATTTCTTATTGGCTTCATTAAAAATATATTAATGATCTCTCTCCTAATATCTTTTAATATATCCACTGAGTTCATTCTTTTATCATCATATCTACTCTTATTTCTAACTTTCCATAAACTCCAGATAACCACATGTGGAAGATTTTGAGTAGGCCATTTTTTGATTGAACTTTTAGCAATTTCTCCTTCCTATTTCCTAACTCTTTCGATTAATCTTGTCTATTTAATATTTATTCGAATAGATTTTTCGAGCTCCTTCCAAACCTCAGCTACAATTTTACCTTCAGAGAATAAATGATCTGTAGTTCCTGTTGCTGCAAAGCAACAGTCACATCTAGATAATAGTTTAATACCCTTCATTTGCACATTATTATTATCCATCGATATAGCATTATCCATCTCTATTCTCTTCATAAACTTTTTAGGAGGGTGAATAACTGACAAAATATGTAATAGTGTACTTTGAAGTACATGAGAAATCAGAGTAATCCTACCCCCGAATCCCGTTAAATCTTTCTTCCACCCTACAATTTTCCTTCTCATTTTTTCTTGTAAAAAGCTTAAATTTTCCTCTCGTAATCTACCCTCATATATAGGACACCCAAATATGTTAAAGCTCCTTTTAATTTGCTTAAAACTTGTAATATTTTTAACTTTTGTAGCCACTTTATCAGTCATTTTAGATCTTAACATAAATTGAGACTTATTTTTTTCACTATTTTCACTCTCAGTCTCAGTCTCGAATCTTTGCAATAACTCCATTAAATTCATTAATGATCTTCTACTAGCATTTGTGAAATTTATTAAATCATCCGCATAAGCTAAATAGCCTATTCTCAGAGTATTTTTAGGTTGCGTGAAAGGAATAATTTTACCATCCGACATACTGATGTTTAAGCGTAGAATTAGTAAATATAGATATATATCAAATAATAAATGAGACAAAGGATCCCCTTGCCTTAAGCCTCTTCTTAGCTTATATTTCTCTCCTTTCTTTCCATTCATGATGATCCTTACACATGTGCTAGAAACACATTTGCATATTAAATCTATGCAGAACTCTGAAAGCCTAGCTTTTTCATGACAAAGCAGAGTGTGTCCCACTCTACCCTATCAAAGGCTTTAGACAAATATAGCTTTATTAACAGATTTTCACCTCCAATTTTTGTAGCTATTTCCTTCATCATTACAGATGTCAATCTTTATTTTCCGTCATTAATCTGTTTTTGACGAACCTCATTTGTTCTTTATAAATTATCTCTGGTAAAATACAGCCTAGCCTACTTTGCAAGATTTTTGTCAAAATTGTATAAACTACATTACATAAGCTAATTGGTCTAAAATCCTCACATTTCTCATGAGATACTTAGGGATTAGCACAATAAAAGAGTTTGCTCATGCTTTTGGAATATCCGCACCTGCAAAAAGGCTTGAAATAGCCATTACAAGATCATTTTTAATAATATGCGAGCATAACTGAAAGAAATAGTTATTCCAGCCATCTGGGTCTACCGCACTATCTTTATCTAAATAAACACAGCTTCTCTAACCTCTTCCTTCCTAGGATCCTTTCCATTCTTTGATTATGTTCATTTGTGATAATAGTTTTTAAATTCTTTCAATAATGAGTTTCCTTCATGTCTAGCTTGCCTGCATAAATGACTTTTAAAAAAGTCCTCAAAAATGGCTGCTATTTCTTTACCTTTTTTTACCCATGTTCCTTCCCTATTCTTGATATCCTTAATCTTATTTCTCTATGTTTTAACTTTTATCATATTGTGAAAAAATATTGTATTTCGATTCCGTCCTTCAGCCATTTAATTTTGCTCTTTGTTTCTAGAAAATTTTCTTCATCTGCAATCTGAACCTCAATTTTACTTTAGCCTAACTCGGTTTAAGTCTGGACTCCTTACTCTGATTACTCTCAAATTCTAGTTCTAGCTTCTCCACTACTTCTTCTACTTGCTTAATCTTTACATTTAGATTTCTAAAAATTTCTTTGTTCCATAATTGCAAATAGTTTTTTAATCTACGTAACTTGAACGATAGTACCTGCATTGGTTTCCCAGATGCTGGTTCTTTCCATAACTTTTTCACTAACATTTCAAAATCCTTGTGCTTTGCCCACATATTCTGAAATTCAAAGCTCCCTACCAACCGATGATTTTTATGAATAAAGAATAGCAATGGACTATGATCCAAGCATGTTTTATTTAAATGTCATAGTCATGTAACCCCTTGCTCAGAAACCCACTTAGCATTACACATAACCCTATCTAGTCTGACCCAGATTGCTCATCTTTTATGTCGGTTGTTACACCAAGTGTATCGAGATCCTATAAAATCCACTTTCATCAAGTTAGCTCTTGATATTTATCATTAAATAGTGTCAAGGCCACAATATCAGAAGTTTTACCTCCTTTCTTTTCTTGTGCATTCCTTATCACATTAAAATCTCTTCCAATGATCCATGGAGTATCCTTGATAGCTATGTCCATCTCCTTTTATAACTCTAATCTATCTTTCTTAGCATTTTTTGCATATACCACTGATATTATTCCTTATGCTTCTTTATTAATTTTAAAATGAACTACCTACTCCGTATCTTTTAGAATTATAATATCTAGTTTATTGTTCCACATGATCCAGAGCTTACTTTTTAGATTAGTATATGCGTTATTAAAACCTAAAATCTTACTATATTTATTTAACTGATCCTTATCTATCATAGGTTCCGCAATAATAACTAAGTTGATTTTATGTATTTTTATTAACTTCTTTAGCATATTAATTAAGGGGTTATTGGCCACATCCCTTATACTCCAATATAGGCACCTATCCATAAAATCTAGATTTGGCTTGAGCTCTCGTAGTACATTTCGACTCATATGTCTTATTTAAACATTTCTTCCTGTTTCTTGACTATTTTTCGCCGCACCAAGAGTAATTTTTTTTAATTCTCTATATTTAGGTTGCTGCCCAAGTTGCATTGCCATTTTTCTTAAAGGGTTCCATAGAGTGATCCCTAGTGAGCTTCTCTCAATCCTCCTCATAGAGCTCTAAATCATCCTTCACCTTTTTCGTTTCCCCTATCTTTTCTACTTCATCCCTACCTAATGAGGGACCGCTGAATATGTCGGAGTCTACTTCTAGAAAATCCAGAAGATCCTCATCCATCCAGCTATATTCCTACCCCTTCTCCCTCAAAACTCTCCTAGACTTTAATTTTTTATCCCACTTTCTCTTCCCTTTCACCTCCATCTAGCCTTCACCCTTATCAACTTCTGGCCATTCCTCCCTGCTCTCTGTGCCCTTACTGCCATACTCTTCTACTCTTTTAGAATTGCCTCCCCCTTCCTCTACTAGCCATATCCCTCCTGTGTTACTGCTCATTCCTTCCTTCTTCCAGACATCCATATATGAACCTTTTGTAAGATCTAGAAGACCCACTACCCTTGCCTTTTCCCCCCTCTCTTTGCCTTCAGCAATGCATAAAACTACCTCTAATGAATTTCCCTCTCTCATTCCTGCCCCATCTTGCCTCCTAATCCATAACTTCTTTTCCCTTGCCCATCCTCTACCTTCTTTCCCCCTCTCCCTGCACTTCTTTTCTAGCCCAAGACTACATTCCCCCTTGTCATTCCCTAGCCTCTTACCTATATTACAATTGGATGGTAGGTTTTCTGGCATAACAGGTTGCTAGAAACCTAGACTCTGGTCTTTCTCCCCACTACCTATCCAGATTCTTGTAGGCGGATGTGCAAGCAAGTTATACTCAACACATACCCGAGCCTTACTCAGCCTAGTCATGTTTACTGTCGCCTCATCCCGCATCATAGGAATACCCAAGCATGAAGCAATAGAGTGAAGAGAATGCATATTATACAGAAATATTGGAAGGTTTGGGAAAGAAAACCATACCAAGGCTATCGAGGCTTCCTCAAGTGGATTGAAATTTTTTGACCATTTCAATATTCACATAGGGTAGCCATTAACATTCCATTTCCCCCCTTAACCAAATATGCTGATAATCCTCCCCCATCATGCATTGTAAAAATATGTGTTTAGCATCAAAATCGGTGAACTTAACCGTTCCTTTGAACTTAAGTGAATAAATGAAGGTCTGTATCTCGTTCTAGTGAGGTCTGCCATGGAAGAGCTTCCCTATTAGCATGAACTTGAAGACCTCTATAAGCATCTGTAATTTTTTTGATGGGAAAAATATCGTGGGACTTCCATCTTTGTTCCCAAAAAATGGAGGAGATAGCACGGGTTCATTTAAAATTGAGGCAAAATACTTCTTAATTGATAAGAGGACTCTTTGCTCCATTTTGAGCTTGCAATCGGCTTGGATTTAGTAGGAATGGAGATTTATCTCTCTAGAAAAATTGAAGTTTTCTCCCTCTAGAATTGAGAACATTATTGAAAAGAAGAAGATGAAGTAAGTTTTCTCTCATTCTTTTTATTTTTCTTATTTTTCTTTTTTCTTATTCTTATTACTCTTCTTATTCTTCTTATTTTTATTATTTTCTTATTCTTTTTATTTTTCTTATTCTTCTTATTATCCTTATTCTTCTTATTATCCTTATTCTTCTTATTCTTGTTATTATTATTCTTCTTCTTTATCTTTTTATTCTTCTTATTCTTCTTATTCTTTTTATTTTTCTTATTCTTCTTATTCTTTTTTTCTAAAAGGTTATTTTATTATTATAACCCTTTCTTTTTTGTAGAATAATACCATTGGTACAATCTAAGAAACTACCCTTAACCCTTTTACAACATTCTATTCAATAGAATTACAAACAGAAAAATCACAAATAATAGTGGACTTAGGCATTTATCTTTTAATAGTCCTATTCTATTTCTTCAAAGTTAATCAAGCAAATTTCTTCTACTTGCAGATTGTCCATACTGCTTTATAAGAAATTCTGCCTTTCCTATCTTTAGAGTCTGGCCATGTGCATCTTGTTTTACTTTCCTCAGTTGCGGTCTTATACCCTCCTTTGGTGACAGCATTCTGGTTCCTACTTTGACCAATTAGCATTTGCTCCCTTTAGCTTCTACCCTTCTCTAAGAGAGGTTCTTGGCCTTGTATATATCCTTGGTCTTTATAACCTCTTTTTTAGTTTCTCCTGACTTTGACTTCCAGCTATTTATAAAAGCACAAAACAAAATAAACAGACATTAACATTGATAGCATATTGCCTCCTGCTTTGTCCTTTTGTGATAAGCCTTTCCTTCTTTTAGCTCCTACCCTCTTCTATCACTATTACATTACTTTCTTTGTCTTGTTCCTATTCTTATAGTAAAAGAACCAAGTATAAAAAGCAAAAATATCCATTATATCAAACAACAGCTCACAGCAAACACACTGCTATAAACCTTAATAAATCCAGAATGCCCAAGCCCCTACGCTTTCTTTATGCTTTCTCAGTAAACATACCTCTAAAAGAGGTTCTTGAGCTAAATCTCTTATTTTGAGAGTTATAATAACAGAGCACATCCCATAAGGCCGGTATGAGCTAAACTTGTAACATGTTCTGATGAGTTCATCTAGAGGTGTCAAACGGGCCGGCCCAGCACGGCACGGCCCGTTTTTCACGTGCCCAGCCGTGCTGCCGTGCCGTGCCGGGCACGGCACGGTCACTGTACCGTGCCGTGCCCGGCACGGCACGGTTTTTAATATTCGGGCACGGCACGGCCCGTGGGCACGGCTAGGACGTGCCGTGCCGTGCCGGCCCGCTCGGGCACGGGCGCACGGCAAGGCAGGGCAGGCGGGGCGGGGCGGGTCGGGTCTGTTTGGACCCGACCCGCGGTCTTTTTACCGGGGGCGGGGCCCGGTTGGGTCACGAGTCACGACTCAGTGAGTCGTGACCGTGAGTCGTGAGTCGTGACTCGTGACTCGTGAGTCGCGACTCACGAGTCACGACTCAGGCACGCGGGGCGACGTGCCGTGCCAAGGCGCGAGTCGTGCCGTGCCAAGGCACGAGTCGTGCCGGGCCAGGCACGGCACGGCTCGTGCCGGGCACGGCCCGGCACGTGGTTCGTGCGGACGGGCCCGGCACGGGCCCGGGCACGTTTTTTTATCGTGCCGGGCCGGCCCAGGCACGGCCGAACAGTGCCGTGCCTCGTGCCGGGCCGGGCCGGCCCGGCCCGTTTGACACCTCTAAGTTCATCCCACAGGACCAGGATGAGCACATTCTATAGCACATCCTACAGTACCGAGATGTGTTGAATCGAGGTTTCACCTTTCATGCATGAAAAGCAATTTGTACAATAGATATGGTAATATAAAAGATTCATGTTTATCCAACAGATATGATAATATATGTTAATATATATGATAATATATAAGGTTGTAATGGCTTCTCCCGTTGGCCATTAACTATTATCTTTAACTTTCCTAATTATAGGAATATTGTTTCATCTAATATGAGGATGCCTCTATATTTATTTGTGATGTTATGACCTTTAAATTCTTCATTTCCTATTTTTTTACATCTTTAGCTAACTTATTGGTAGCTTGATTGCAATCTCTAAAAATATGTTCTATACTGCTAATTAATTTCCTCTATCTCATTTATATATTTCCATAGTGATTTATGGCCTTTAATTATACTACTTAAATTAATGAGTCAACTTGAATTTGTAGATTTTTATGTTTTTAATTTTGCATAATTTTAGTCCTATCAGGAGAGCAAGAATTTCCGCTTGTAGGTGTGTGTTTGCTGTAAATTTTTTAGTGTATGCCCATAGCACCTTGCCTTCGGAGGCTCTCAGTATTCCACCACCTCCAATTATACCCGTTTCTCTTTTAAACTCCCATCTATATTAAGAGCCAGATAGTTTTTTTTTTTGAGGGTTTGTTCCAGTGAATATTCATAAACTTTAAAGGTTTAGGTTTTATGAATTTTAATTGCCATCAATCTATATATTCTTTGTTTTCTATATATGTAAGATTTTTTAACAGGAAAGCTTCTGATATGGTAATTATTTCTTTTTTTATATTTCTCTCTATATCAACTATTTTCATTTCTATATTCTCATACCGGCTATTGTTTTTGGTTTTCCATATGCGCCATACTATTAATGGTGGAATGGTGTATTGGAGCCATCTTTTTGTAGATTTGACTTTAGTCCCCTTCATCCTTATTTGAATTCTACTTTAAGGGTATAATTTTAACATTTCAAGCCCATTTCCCTTTCAAATTTTTCCCATATCTTTGAAGCTAATTTTATTTGTGAAAATAGATGATCCGAGGATTCTATATTTATTTTGCAACAATCACATCTAGAAGCTAAATTTATGCCTCTTTTTTGTATAAATATATCTAATGGAATAATGTTAGTTAGTGTTTTTCATAAGAATAGGGGAGTTTTAAATGAGTTATTATTATTCCAACACAATTTCCACATTTATTGTAGAGGTTTTTTATTCCTAACTAGATTCTTGGCTGATTTTAAGGAGAATATACCTTCCTCATTTAATTTCCATTACCAGGCAAATTTAGTTAAGACTGAGTGCTTATCTACTTCTTTTTGTTTTAGTGTTTGTTTCCATATTTGAGATTCATTTCTTAACTTTTATATCTTGTTTTTGTCAAAAATTTAACAAAGTATTTAGATCTCATATATCTTGCCTAGAGATTGTTATCTTCTTCTATCCTCCACCATCTCTTGCAATCCCATGCTTCTGCTAAAAGTTCTAAACTAGAGAAACCAATTCTTGCTTACTCTTTTGGGAAGCATAGATCTTCCCATTTAATCCCATGTAGTTTATGCTTATTATTCTTTTTGCCATGGAAGAAATTAGTTAATTTTTTCTCTATTTTTTTATAAAGTATTTAGTTGGCTACATAATCATTAAATTGTGTATAAGTAGACTTTTCAGTATGTGAGTGATGAGGGTACCTCTCCCATTCATGTTCAATGATTCAACCTTCCATCCCGCTATCTTATTTCTAAGCTTACCTAAGAAGAAATCTAGGTGGTCTAATTTAAATCTACCTTTGTATAATGGACAACCAAGATACAAGATAGCTCCTTTCTCATTAGAGAATACTGTGTTTTTTTAGTATGTGAATGAAACTGAGAGGTGCATTCTTTGAAATTTTAAATTGATATTTATTTCTATTTAACCTTAAGCCCATTTCTTCTTTCATTGTTTAAAAAATTTCCATTAAGTTCTATATAGATTTCTTATTCTTGTTTGTGAATAATATGATGTCATCTGCATATGTCAGACAACTTATCTACGGAGAGTCTTTATGTTTCCTAAAAGGGAGTATTTTTCCTCTACACATATTACTTTTTAGATATCCAATAAATAATTTCAGATATATGTTAAAGAGTGCAGGAGATAAGGGATCTCCTTGTCTTAACCCTCGAGTAGGTTTAAACTATTCCCCCTTATCCCCGTTTATGATAATCTTAAACCACGTGCTCGAAATGCATCTAAAAATTAAATCTATCCATGCTTCTGTAAAACCCATTTTCCTCATGGTAAACCATATGACTTGCTAGTCTACTCTATCAAAGGCTTTCGATAGGTCTAGTTTAAATATAACATTTTGGCATCTAGTTTTGTATGATAAATCTTTCATGAGTTTATTAGCTAGGCATATATTTTCCATGATTAGTCTATTTTTCATAAAACTTGATTGTTCATTTGATATGATTTTGGGAAGTATAAGTCCTGCTCTATTTTGCAGAAGTTTTGCTAGAACTTTATAAATTGAATTACATAAACTAATGGGTCAATAATCTTCTCCCCCTAGGGGGTTTTTCTTTTAAGGAATAAAGACTATATGGGTTAGCGCCCAGATTTTGTTAATCTCTACCCCATAGAAGAACCAATGAAGAGCCTGAACAATATATACATTAATGATATCCCAGTATGCTTTAAAAAAAATTGTTATTCTATCCATCTGGACCAGCTGCACTGTTATTGTTCATGCTATAGATAGTTTTTTTGATTTTTTCCTCCTCTGGAAATTCCATTAGATTTTTATTATCTTCATTATTAATTAAGTTATTTATGTTTTGTAAACGGTATTTTCCTTTAATTATACTTTTATCACATAATAGTTTTTATATATATCTTCTAGTGAATCTTTAATTTCTTATTTGTTTTCTAACCATATTCCTTTGTTTTTATTTTCCTATAATTTTATGTTTTTGATTCTTTATTTTTAATAAAGAATCAAAACATAAATTATCCATTTTACTTTTGCTCTTTATTTCCAAAAATGTCTTCCATGTGGAATTTTAGTTTAAGTTCACTTCGTGATTTATTTTGGGCACGGAGATTGTACGTACTCTGATCTTTCTCATATGACTCTTCTAATTCATTGATTTTTGTTCTATTTCTATGATACATTTATTAATATTGCCAAACCTTTTTTTGTTCCTCTTTATTAAACATGTTCTTAATATATTAAGTCTTGCCATGAGCATCTCGTTTGGGTTGCCACTTACTGGTAGCGACCAAGATTCTTTCACATTGTATTGGAAGTCCTCATGTAGACACCACATATTCTGGAAGTTGAAAGATATATTTTTGGGTTCATTTTTAAGAAAATTAATAAGTAGTGGCTTGTGATCTGAACATGTGTTGTTCAAGTGTTTGACTTTTATATTTCCATAAAATTCAATTTCTTTGGCATTAAAAAGAATTTTATCTAGTCCAGACCATATAGCTCCTTTTTCTTGTGGTTATTAGTCCAGGTGTAGTTTGAGCCTAAAAAATTTTCCTCCCGTAGGTTGTAGTTGGAGATAGTTTCATTTAAGTGTTCACTAGCCTGTGAATTCATTAGTCTCCCCCCTTTTTTCTCTGATGCTTTTCTGATCATGTTAAATTCACTTCCTATTAAGCATGGAGTTTTTTTAACTAAAATATCCTCCATGATTTTTTATAGCTCCTTTCTTTTTATTTATAGTTATTAGCATAAACTACTGAAATTATGCCTTCTATGCCATTATTTATACTAAGATTAATGATTTGGTCGTATTTTCAATGCTAGTAATATCAATGCAATTTTTCCTCATGACCCATATTCTATTCACTTTATTGAAGAAAACTTTACTGAATCCTAGTTTGTTCTTGACATTTTCTAATGACTTGTATCAACCATTGGCACTGCTAACATTAGCAGTGAAATGTTATAGAGTTTTATCAATTTCTTTAATCTATTTAAGGATGGGATGTTGGTTATTCCCCGAATGTTCCAAAATAAGTAACTAAACATTATTTGAGGATTTTAATTGTGCTCTTGCTTTGCACTTTTATTCATGTGTTAAATTAAAAAATGTTTTTTAGTGTTTCTGGTTTTATTTACTATGTTATGTTCTTTGGATTCTTTATTTTAAGCATTTTATCCATTTGTAGACCTATAATATTTAAGTCCTTTATAGCCTTTTCTCATTTATAGGCTGTCACTCAACTTTTTTTTATATCAATATCTTCTTTAGATAGTTCTTGTTTTTCATTTCTATTTCAGTTAGAATGTTATTACATAATTTAATGGATCCAGAATCTAAACCCTTTTCTAAGGTAGAAAACAAATCTTCTGTATTTTTTTATTTGCTTAATTATCTTTGGTTTTATAGTTCTAATCACTATCTCTTTAATTTTGTCCATTATTATTCTTATTTTTTTTTCAAAGCATTGGCATCCTGTGCAGGTTGTTGCACATGATCTATCTTTGTTTATATGTCAGTAACCTTAAGAACATGAGATTTTGGATTAACCATTTGTCTGTCTACCTCATTATGTTCAATATGATTTTTCATTTTTTCTTCCTTTCTAGCCAATCAACATCCTATTTGGTATAGAGAATTGAAGATTTACTTTAATACAAACTCTGGTCATGCTAGGACTCAAGAAATTGGCAGTGGTTCCACCCAATAATAATGGTTCACCTATGAGATTAGAGATGGAGAAGAGTGTAGTTTTGTTAAATAAATGAATGGACAGAGAGGAAAGAAGAAAACAAACCCACAAGAGAGGGTTTTCTTCCTTGATGTAAAAATTTGGTGCCCATTTGAATACTCGCATTAGATAACCCAAAATATTCAAGGTCTCCTTCATCCATAGACATAAGATGTCCTCTTCTGTGAATAACTGAACCAGAACTAGTTTGCCATCAATCGCTCCCAGCTTAAGCTAACATTTGATTTTTAAAGAGAAGAAAAAATATCTTATTTCTTCCATTCATGGTCGCTCATGGGAAAATTTTTCAATGAGAGAGTGTTTCTAAAGAAAAGAGAGGTTTTGAATTCTTCGGGGGTAAATAATACTATGGGTTCCCCATTTTTCTTCAAAAACTATTTATTAGGGAGCACTGTTAATTGATAAATATTAGAAAAGGATTTATTATAAGCAAGATAATCACTTTCCTACATTATTTAGATTTAATTCACCACTTTCTTCCCCAAATTGTGGTTTCTCTCTCTAGAATTTCAAATTTAACTTTCTAGAACATAGAGCTATGGGAAAAAATACTTATTCATCATCATCAAATTCTTATTTTTAATTTTAATTCTTATTCACTTCTTATTCATATTAATCTTCATATTCTATTTATTCTATTAATACTTATTATTCTTCTTATTATCATTTTTTTATTCTTCTTATTCATCTTATTTTATTATTGTTTTTTATTGTTTTTATTCTTTTTATTCTTTTTATTCTTTTATTCTTTTTATTCTTTTTATTCTTTTTATTCTTTTTATTCTTTTTTATTCTTTTTATTCTTTTTATTCTTTTTATTCTTTTTATTCTTTTTATTCTTTTTATTCTTTTTATTCTTTTATTCTTTTTATTCTTCTTATTGTTGTTATTCTTATTATTCTTCTTTTCCCCATATCCTTCTTTTCCTTCTTATCCGTCTTATTCTTATTATTTTTCTTATTATTCTTATTATTCTTTTTATTTGTATTATTATTATTATTATTATTATTATTATTATTCTTTTTTGTATTCTTTTATTCATCTTATTTTTTTATTCTTCTTCATTTTTTATTCTT
Organism: Sapria himalayana; assembly: GCA_029783825.1. Taxonomy (NCBI): domain Eukaryota; kingdom Viridiplantae; phylum Streptophyta; class Magnoliopsida; order Malpighiales; family Rafflesiaceae; genus Sapria; species Sapria himalayana. The sequence continues at coordinate 56,217 of JAREIK010003652.1, forward strand.
GTAATTCTTAATATTCTTCATATTCTTCTTAGTTTTCTTATTCTTATTATTCATCTTATTCTTCTTATTCTTCTTATTTTTTTCTTGTTATTCTTCTTATCCTCCTTATTGTTCTTATTCTTCTTATAATTCTTATAATTCTTATTATTCTTCTTATTCTTCTTATTCTTCTGATTTTCTTATTCTTATTATTCTTCTGATTTTCTTATTCTTATTATTCTTCTGATTTTCTTATTCTTATTATTCTTATTATTCTTCTTATTATTTTTATTCTTCTTATTCATCTAATTCTTATTATTCTTCTTATTTTTATTATTCTTATTCTTTTTTTCTTATTTTATTAATATTCTGTAAATTCTTCTAATTATTTTTATTCTTCTAATTATTCTTATTATTCTTATTCTTCTTATTCTTCATATACATCATATACTTTATATTCTTTATATTATTTTTATTCTTTTTATTTTTCTTATTATTCTTATTCTTCTTATTATTCTTATTCTACTTATTTTTCTAATACTTTTTAATCTTCATATTTATTTATTCTTCTTATTTTTCATATTCTTCTTATTTTTCATATTCTTCTTATTCTTAATATTTTTCGTATATTTCTTATTATTCTTATTCTTCTTATACTTCTTATTCTTCTTATTCTTCTTATTCTTCTTATTCTTCTTATTGGTTTTATTCTTCTTATTCGTTTTATTCTTCTTATACTTAATATTCTTCTTATACTTAATATTCTTCATAAACTCCATATTCTTCATATTGTTATTATTATTCTTATTCTTCTTAATATTCTTATTCTTATTATTCTTGTTATTCTTCTTATTTCTTATTATTCTTATTGTTCTTATCTCTTCCTTATTATTCTTATTCTTCTTATTCTTTTTATTCTTCTTTTTATTCTTCTTTTTATTCTTCTTTTTATTCTATTATTATTCTTCTGCATCTTATTCTTCCTATTCTTTTTATTCTTCTTATTCTTCTTATTCGTCATATTTATTATTCTTATTATTCTTCTTACTCTTTTTATTCTTCTTATTCTTCTTATTCCTTCTTATTCTTATTATTCTTCTTATTCTTCTTATTCTTATTTTCTTCTTATTCTTCTACTTCTTTTATTCTTCTTATTTTTCTTATTTTTCATATGCTTCATATTCATTATATTTCTTATTTTTTTATTATTATTATACTTCTAATTATTATTATTATTATTATTATTATTATTATTATTATTATTATTATTATTATTATACTTCTTATTCTTCTAATTCACCTAATTTTTCTTAGTCCCCCTAATATTCTTTTCTTCTTATTAAAATTTTTCTTATTGTTTTATAAAAAGAAGTAAAAATTTAAAAACAAAAAATTATTATTTAGTAATAAATTTTACTTTGATTCTGAATCATTTTAGGTTTTGTAATTATATTTTAATTTATATCTATCATATTAATAATAGTTTATTATTTATTTTTTGATAATTGATATCATATCTATCAATAAAATTATTTATATTATATATAATTATAATGATTATATTACTAAATATTATATTCACATTTTTAAAAATTTTTAAAATTATTATATATCAGAGGTTATATAAGCTATGTAAATGTGAAAAAATATCAAAAAAATTTTTTTGTTATTTCATTGTTTAAACCAAACATATAAACCACTAAATGCCTAAAAACATAAATTGCTAAAGTCCTAAACGACAAAACCTCTAAATACGTAAAATATTAAACTGGTATACATTAATTATTAATTCATAAATCTCATTTTAATTTTTATTCAGTATAATTATAAATTTTATTTTAATTATTTATCAGTTTATTTTTATTGAAATATTAATTACAAAATAAATTATTAGTTAAACAGATATAATTTAAATTAAACTGTTATACCCTAAATAATAAAGAATAAATCTCATTTTTTTCATTATAATTTAAAATATTCATTTTAATTATTTATTTATTTATTTTTATATAAATATTAATTAAAAAATAAATTATGATTTAAAATATTAATTAAAATATTCATTATAATTATAATTTAAAATATTTTATATAAATATTTATTTTTATATAAATATTAATTAAAATTTTTCATTATAATTTAAAATATTCATTTTAATTATTTATTTATTTGTTTTTATTCTACTTATTAATCTTATTTTTCTTATTCTTATAATTCTTCTTATTCTTCTTATTCTTCTTATTTTTTTATTCTTCTTATTCTTCCTGTTCTTCTTATTTTTCTTATTCTTCTTATTCTACTTATTCATTCTATTCTTCTGATTCTTATTTTTAATATTATTCTTGTTATTCTTCTTATCATCGTATTCTTCTTATCTTCTTATTCTTCTTATTTTTTTTATTATTCTTAATTTTTTTATTCTTCTAATTCTTTTTTTAAAGTTATTATTATTATTATTATAACTCTCTCTTTTGGCGGAGGAATACCATTTTTACCAGCTAATTCTACCATTTCCCCTTTTACACCCACTTTGCAAAATAAAAAACAAATAAAAGGGCATAGGCTATCTTAAGGTTGCAATAATATGTTATCTCGATTTCCTTATAAAAGCTGGATTTTGAAAATACGCTTTCATGCTGGCCCAATGAATTTAAGCCATTCTTTAGCAGCTGAAACTTGATTCTTCTTAGATTTACTTCCACCCCTCATCTTCTTTTTCATTCCTGAGATATCTCCTCTATCCATTTATCCATGTTCCTTCTGTAAATTTAATCTTGTCCTATTCTAGAAAAGCAAGAACACAACCACTAGACAGATGTAGACTGACTTTCACAGACACTTGTATAAACAGACATGAAACTTACATTGACATTTATGCAAACACCTGGCAGACTGCCTACAAACCAACCACATCAGATAGACTTTAACATAAGTTCGACCTATAATTATAAACTCATCTGCAACATGCACAAAACAGTCACTTTATAGTTTATCCTTGAAACATTTTTAACCCCTTATTTCTTATCAATAACTGAAGGAGTATCCCCAATCGTTCAGACCTAGAAATCTGCAAAAAAAAAGATGCCTGCCAAACTATATATTACCTTACCTATTTAGTATGTAAGCAGTCAAGAAAGTTATAACAACATTTCCCACTTCCCTATTTCTGCAACAACGAATCAGTTACAATAAAATTGCCAATCCTAAGAATAACATTAACTCACAGAGCACCTTACCAGACCAATCATCTGGAAAAACTTGCAAAAATAACAAGCCAGTCCAAACACATATTGCTTATATATATATAATAGGCTAAGGTGCAGAATATCTGTATCCATGCTAGAAATAGCCATCCCCGGCCTTCCTTTTGCTTCAACATGCGTGAATTACAAACTCAAACCGAATTAAACATTTAATTATTTTTGAAATTAGAAAAAATAACAGCCAACTGATAGCATTACTTCTCCTATGCCAGACCAACACCTTGTTAGAAAAAAAAGCAAAAATGTCCCAAGAAGCAGTCATCAAAGATTATTAAACACTATTAAATGTTTAATCAAAACTAGTTTTTGCAGATCCTGCCATATGGAAATCCCAGCATCCAGCCTTGCCAGGCCTTTGAATTTATCTGGAAGATCGCTTCTACCAAAAACCTGTTCTCCAATAGACTCACCCTCCTTGGCTGACCTATCCCCTAAAGTATTTGCCTCTCTATATATATGCTTAATGGTTGCATTCCCTTCTTCCATATAATTTTTTATAGACTCTATATAATCTTCATATTGCTAAAGATTTAAATCTTTATTTTCTAGGTCAACTAAAAGCTTCAAATCCACTTGAATCTGAAACTCTTTAATATTGAGCCCACTACAGATTTGTAGACTACTATGGAGGGCTTGAATCTCTAAATATAGTGCTGAGAAACCTTTTAAATTCATCGTAAATGCTTTAAGAACTCTTCCTTGTGAATCCTTTATAACTCATCCTCCCCCTGCTACCCCCATATCTCTGTTAAAGCTACCATCCATATTGAGCGACATTTTACATTTCGGTGGTTTCTCCCACGTGATACTTTTTTCCCTCAACTCCCTTTATTCTATATATGACAAGCCCCAATGATTTATTAAATCCATTACTGGCTTATCTTTTCTCATTTTAATAGGATTTGCCCTCGAAATACTAGTAATCTCTCTTCTAATATCTTTAAGATATTCTCTGAGTTCATACGAACATTTTCAAAATGGCTCTTGTTCCTCGCCTTCCAGATACACCAGATTACTACTATCAGGATGTTTTTCCTAAGGCAAGATTAAACTTTATTCCCAAGGCTAAGACTTTACCAACTCAGTAATCTATCTTTAAGCCTCCTTACTTGACATGGCTGACCAAAGTGAATCTGGCTCCAAACTTCATCTGCAATTTTACCTGTAGAAAATAAATGATCTGTGTTTTCAATTTTAGAAAAGTAGTATTCACATCTAGAGGCTATTTTAATACCTTTTGTTTGTAAATTATTATCCACAAGGGTAGTTTCTTGATGGGTTCTCCACAGAAAGAATTTTATCTTTTGTGGAGAATAATTTTCCCATCCCCATTTAAAAATCAACTGCACCCGCCTCTTGTTTCTTATATGTTCCTTTGTAGATTTCAAGGTGAAAACACCTTGAGGATTGGGAGTATACTTCCACCCACTCTTATTAAGTTTAGATTGAGATTCTACTAGATTTTTTTTGATTCAATAACACCCTCCTCTTCTTATTCTTTTTATTTTTCTTATTTCCTTATTCTTCTTATTCTTCTTATTCTTCTTATTCTTCTTATTCTGCTTACTTTTCTTATTCTTCTTACTCTTCTTATTCTTCTTATTCTTATTATTCTTCTTATTCTTATTATTATTCTTATTATTAATATTCTTCGTATACTTCTTTTTATTGATTTTCTCTTATTCTTATTATTCATCTTATTATTCTTATTATTCTTATTCATCATATTCTTCTTATTCTTCTTATTCTTATTATTCTTTTTATTCGTCGAATTCTTCTTACTCTTCTTATATTTTTATACTTCATATTCTTCATATACTTCATATTATTTTTATTCTTCTTATTCTTCTTATTCATATTATTCTTCTTATTTATCTTATTCTTATTATTCTTATTATTCTTCTTATTCTTCTTATCATTCTTATTCTTCTTATTCTTCTTATTCTTCTTATTCTTTTTATTCTTCTTTTTATTCTTATTGTTATTCTTCTACATCTTATTATTATAATTTTTTTTTATTTTTCTTATTTTTCTTATTATTCTTATTATTATTATTATTATTATTATTATTCTTCTTCTTCTTATTCTTTTTATTCATCTTATTCTCATTTTCTTCTTATACTTCTTATTCTTCTTATTCTTTATATACTTCAAATTCATTATATTTCTTATTCTTTTTATTATTATTATTATTATTATTATTATACTTCTTATTCTTCTAATTATCCTAATTCTTCTTATTCCCCATAATCTTCTTTTTCTTCTTGTTAGTATTTTTTTATTATTCTAACTCTTCTTATTCTTTTTTATTCTAATTATTAATCTTATTCTTATTATACTTCTTATTCTTCTTATTATTCTTATTCTTCTTATTCTTCTTATTCTTCTTATTCTTCTTATTCTGCTTATTCTTATAATTTTTCTAATTCTTGTTATTTTTGTTATTTTTATATTCTGCTTATTCTTTTTATTCTTCTTATTCTTCTTTTTCATATTATTCTTCTTATTCTTCTTATACTTCTTATTCTTTTTATTCTTCTTATTATTCTTTTTCATATTATTCTTGTTTTTCTTTTTATTCATCTTATTCTTCTTATCTTCTATTCTTTTTATTCTTTTTATTCTTCTTATTCTTCTTATTTTCTATTCTTCTTATTCTTTTTATTCTTCTTATATTTCTTATTTTCTCATTCTTCTCATTCTTCTTATTCTTCTTATTCTTCTTATACTTCTTATTCTTCTTATTCTTCTTATTCTTCTTATTCTTCTTATACTTCTTATTCTTCTTATTCTTTTAATTATTCTTTTTCTTCTTATTCTTCGTATTCTTTTTATTCTTTTCATTCTTCTTATTCTTATAATTCTAATTATTATTTTAATTTTTATTATTCTATTTATTTTCCTTTTTCATCTTATTCTACTTATTCTTTTTATTATTCTTATTCTTCTTATTCTTTTTATTCTTCTTATTCATCTTATTCTTCGTATTCATTTTAATCTTTTTATTCTTATTATTCTTTTTTTTAAAAAGGAGTTTATTAATATTAACCCTCTCTTTTGGCGGAGGAATACCATTTTTACAAACTAAAATCTACCCATTCCCCACTTACAACCTTTAACCTTTAACATCAAAATTAAAATTAAAATTAAAATTGCTAGTCATCTATCCTAGAGAATAATTTGCAATGAATGCACTTATTTGAGGTTAGCTTTAAATTTCTTGCGTATTGTTTTAACATTCCTTGATATAATCTTTGGCATCCGATTGAGCTCCTACTTCTTCGTGGGGTTTCCATAAGTTTCTACCCTCTTAGACTCCCTGTTTATGCTTATTTTATATTGACTTTACTGATTTCCTACAAAAGAAAGCAACATGTCTACATACTCATTCATTCATCTAGTTTACCTTATGGCTACTCTTGCTTCTTGCCTTTGATGTTATCTTTTTCTCTTTAACCTCTTTTGATCCTGCTTAATAAAGCAATCAAATTGCTCCAAGTGATTACTTCTGCACTTTATCTTGTCTCCATTTCTGCTTACATCGGTGCCCCTTTAAACACTCATAAGCTGATTCTTCTAGCTTTAGATAGCAGCCAGACCAGTCTCCTATTCTAGACACTTACAAGTCCAAATAAACTATAAACTACCGTAAATTAACACATGCCTTTTCACAACATTCACACATAGCCACTTAACTTAAACATTAAAACGGACTGTAAACCATCAATAACAAAACAACATATGCTCTAAGATTCCAAAATTCCAGTAGCTACTGGATTTTCTCGTTATTTTTACAAGGTACTTCGCTGCTAAGAAAAGAGAAATAACAGTAAAAATATGCTAACAACTAATATCTTACTTTACCTTATTACCTTCGCCTCCATAATGTTCATACCTGTTTACCTGCAGAGATAGAAATTCCCCTGCACAGAGGCTACCATAGTACCATATCAATTAACAGCTTATATTCTTATAATTCTCATATTTTATTCTTTTGTTAATACTACCCTTCCTAAATATTAAATAAGGAAAGGCCTTCCTATCTAATCTCACTATTCCTTTTAGTTTTTCTGGCATCGAAACCTCATCAAATTCATGTTCTCCTCTTATCGAACCTAATCTTGCAAGGCTATCCGCCAAAGTATTGGCTTCTCTATATATATGTAAGATTGATGCATTAAGCACTTTAATGAGGTTCAAAATTATTTCCATTTCATCTTCATACCTCCAGAGAGTTATTTTTCCACTTACTAAATCTACCAATAGCATAGAATCTACTTGAATTTGTATATTTTCTAAATCTAACTTTTCACAGACATTTAATCCTATATTCAAAGCTTTGATCTCCGAGTGGAGAGCTGAGGATGCTTCAGTAGCTGATGTAAATGCTTTTATAACAATCCTATTTGAGTCCCTTATTACCCCCCCCCCCCCCCTCCACCTGATATACCAGTGTCCCTATTGAAGCTACCATCCGTGTTTAGTGATATGTTACCTTCCGGGAGCCTATTCCAACTTATACTCTTTACCCATCCCTGTTTAGTATTTGTAATAGTGAGGCCCCAGATCATTCCAGCTGCCTTATTTAAACATAAACCATCAACTTTTATATGGTTTATACTAGATATATTCCTGATTTCTTTAATTATATCTTTTATAATTTCATTTGAATTCATTCTTATGCCCTCAAATTAACTCTTATTACGAGCTTTCCATAGGCACCATATTACTATATGAGGTAGATTCTGAGTAAGCCAATTTTTGATATGACTACTAGAGTTTTCATTCTCCCAATTCTTAATTCTATCAATTATTCTATCCTCTTTTTTACTTATTTGTTTCAGGTCTCCTAATTCCCTCCAGACTGCTGCAGCGATTCTTGCACTTGAAAGTAGATGATCCATTGATTCTTCTTCTGCAAAGAAACATTCACATCTAGAAGCCATTTTAATACCTTTTCTTTTCACATTAGTATCCACAGGCAATGCGTTTACCAGAACTTTCCATGCCAGTGAGCACATTTTCTACGGAATACCTGCTTTCCAGGCCCATTTAAATAAAAATTGCACGGGTTTTTTCTTTCTAATCAATTATTTTACTGACTTTAACGTAAAATTACCTTTTGGATTAAGGGTCCATTTCCATCCTGATTTTTTCAGTAATGAGTGAGCATCTACTATTTTCTTTTGTTTTTCCAATGCTTTCCAGTTATTTAATTTCTACTTAAGGCGATTGTGTTTTTGTTCTAGATATTTTTCTCGCATATATTTTTCCCAGAGGGAATCATTTTCTTTTATCCTCCACCAACCTTTACAGTCCCAGGCAGTCTCCATGTCCTGTAAATTAATGATGCCTAACCCTGCTTCCGCTTTTGGATAACAGATATCTTCCCAATTTTTCTAATGAATTTTCTGCTTTCCGTTTTTTTACCCCATAAAAAATTTTCCATTTCCATTTCTAGTTTATTTGTGAATTTCTTAGGTGGGTGTATGACTGATATAATATGTACCAGTGTACTTTGAAGAACATGGGAGATTAATGTAATCCTCCCCCCAAACCCTAATAGATCTACTTTCTAACCTGCTATTTTCCTTCTCATTTTATCTTGTAAAGGCGTTAGATAATTTTCTCTCAGCCTTCCTTTGTATATCGGGCAACCTAAAAATACTAAAGCATCTTTATTATGTTTAAAACCCTTTATGTTTTTAATTTTTTTTACCACTTTTTCCGAAGATTTTTTTGCTAACATAAATTGACTTTTATTTTTATTAAGGGCTTGACCTGTTTCCTTCTCAAATAATTGTAGAAGGTCCATAAGGTTCTTCATTGAACTTTTATTCGCATTTGTGAAAATAATAATATCGTCTGCATAAGCTAAACAACTTATTCTCAGAGTATTTTTTGGCTATCTAAAGGGGATTATTTTGCCCTCTGACATTCTTTTATTTAAATTAAGAATTAACAATTCTAAGTACATATCAAATAATAAGGGCGATAATGGGTCCCCCTGTCTCAAGCTACGTCTTGGTTTGAATTCTTCACCTTTCATTCCATTTACAATGATTCTAACCCAAATGCTTGAAACACATCTATATATTAAATCAATGCAAGTTTCAGAGAAGCCAAATTTCCTCATAACGAAACAGAGTGTATGCCATTCTACTCTATCAAATGCCTTAAATAAATCTAGCTTAACTACTAAGTTACTTCCCCTCGTTTTAAATGCTATTTCTTTCATCATTTCTGATGCTAATCTGATATTTTCAATCATTAATCTATTCTTAACAAACCCTGTTTGCTCATGTGATATTATAAATGGTAAAATATTACTTAGTCTGTTTTGAATTATTTTATCAAGGATCTTATAAATTGCATTACATAAACTTATAGGCCTAAAATCCTCACATTTTTGTGGTGATTCTCTTTTAGGGATTAGCACTATGAAAAAGTTTGCCCATGCCTTAGGAATGTCTGCCCCTACAAAAAAACTGGCAATTGCAGGAACACGATCTTTTTTGATAATGGGCCAGTTTAACTGAAAAAAATAATTATTCCAGCCATCTGGCCCTGCTACACTATCCTTGTCCAGATTAAACACTGCATTTTTAATCTCTTCTTCCTCAGGGATCTTCTCCATCATTTGATTTTGTTCTAGTGAGATGGCTGTGTTGATCCCATCCATTAATGAGTTTCCTACCTGAGGAGCCTGTCTGCATAGATGGCTTCTATATATTTCCTCAAAGAGGATTCCTAGCTGCTTGTCATCTTCAACCCATGTTCCCTCATTAGTTTTAAGGCCCTTGATTTTATTTTTTTTGAGCCTTTATTTTTCACATGTTAAGAAAAAATTTAGTGTTTCTATCTCCATCTTTCAACCATTTAATTTTTGAACACTATTTCCAATATACTTCCTCCATATGCAACTTAAGCCTCAAATCCCCTTTAGCCTTATTTAGTTTCTGTCTTATTACCTCTTTTTTATTATTATCGTATTCTAATTTTAGTTTTTCTACTTTTTCCTTTGCTTGCTTTATTATTTGATTTAGGTTTCCAAAGACTTCTTTATTCCATATTTTTATACATTTTTTTAATCTATGAAGCTTAACCATTAATACTTGCATCGATTTCCCCATTGCTGGCTCCATCTAGGATTCAGTTACCAATTTTTCAAAGTCAGCGTGATTTTCCCACATATTCTGAAATTTAAAGTTACCTAAGACTCGGTTATTCTTATAGATTGTAATGAGCAATGGGCAATGATCCGAACAGGTTCTATTTAGATGTCTAAGCCCTGTAACCCCATGCAAAGCTACCCACTTAGCATTACACAATACTCTGTCCAGTCTGGCTCAAATTGTGCATCTTTTACTCCAGTTATTACACCAAGTGTAACATGAACCTGTGAAATCTATTTCCATTAATTTCGAGCTTGAAATCGCCTCATTAAATTGTGTCATTGCTATTGGATCTGGGGTTTTACCTCCTTTCTTTTCTTGAATGCTCCTAATTATATTGAAATCACCACTTATAATCCAGGGTGCATTCCTGGTTGCAATATTCTGCATTTCTTCCCACAGTACTAACCTTGATTTTTTATCATTTTTAGCATATACAACCGATATTATTTCATTTGTTTCTTTATTTATTTTAAAATGCACTACCTATTTTGTATCTTTTAAGATTTCAATATCTAAATAATTATGTCACATTATCCAGATTTACTATTTATATTAGCATATGCATTGTTTAAACCTAGTTTTTTGCTGTAGTTGATTAATTGATCCTTCTGGATCATAGGCTCCGCAATGACTACTAGAGGAATTCTATGGATTTTAATTAATTGTTTTAACCTATTTATCGAGGGATTATTAGCAAACCCTCTGATGTTCCAATAAAGTCATCTATCCATTAATTCCTAGCTTAGTTTGGGATCTAGTTGTACACTTAGTCTCATATTTTTTGTTTAAATATTTTTTCCTATTCTTTGGGGTCTTAACTGCATTTGAATTTACTTGTATTTTTTCATAATATTTATCCTGCCACCCAAGCTGCATTGCCATTATTTTTATGGCTTCCTTGGCTTGAGTTCTAGTGAGCTTTGTCCAATCTTCCTCATAAATATCCAAATCATCCTTCCCCTTTTCTATATAAAATGCATGATCTTCTTCTTCTCTACTTATTGAAGGACAGCTAAATACCTCTACATCTTCCTCTGGGAAATCCAAGAGGTCATCCTCTATCCAGTTATAGTCCTCCACCTTTTCTTTTAAAATTATTCTAGTTTTAATTTTCTTGTTCCTCTTCTTTCTACCCTTTACCTCTTCCCATTTTTCTTCAACCTCTAGCTTATATCCTTCCTCCATGCTTCCGTAATGAGTTATTCTGTTACTAGCCTCTCCCTCTCCTAATAAATGACTCACATTCTTTCTCATATACCCCTCTTCTTCCTCCATTAAACCTGCCTCAATTACAGGTTTCTCTCCAGCCCCTCCCTCCTTCCTAATCCATCTTTCTACCATTCTTTTTCTACCTTCTAACCCTTGCACATTTTTTGATTGTTCCGTACCCATCTTACACACCCCCGATCCATGCCCAAGTCTCTTACATTTTATGCAATAAGTTGGCAGATTTTCGGGAATAACAGGTTGCCAAAACCCATTATTCTGCCCATCTTCTCCATTACCGATCCAGATCATACTAGGTGGCTGAGTGAGTAGGTTGCACTCTACACACACATGTGCCTTGCTTGGCCTTTCCATATAAACAGTAGCTTCATCACGAATAAAGGTTTACCCAAACAAGATGAAATTGCGTAGAGAGATTGAGAGTTAAACAAATATAATGGGAGATTCGGTAAGGAAAACCATACCGGGGCTAGAGGCACCTCCTCCTGTGGACTGAACTCCTTCGTCCACCTCAAGACACGCATGGGGAAGCCGTTCACTTGCCATAGACCTCTATGCTAGAAGCGATAGAAGTCCTCAATCATAAAACACTGCAGGACGACGTGCTTTGCGTCATAGTCGGCTAGCTTCACCCTTTTCGTAAGCTTTAACGAGGAGATAAACTGCTGTATTTCCTTCGGGCGAGGCCTTCCATGAGAAAACTTACCAATAAGCATATATTCAAAGGGCTCCATGAACTTGCGCATCTCTTCTGTTGAAAAAATAATCATGGGACTCCCGTGTTTGTTTTCGAAGCTACATGAGGGAGGCACGGGCTCTCTTAATATCGATGCAAAAGACTTATTGTTTAGTAATAAGTCTTTTTGCTCCATTTTGAGCTTGAGAGGAGCTTGATTTGAGCAACAATGGCGAATTTATCTCTTTAAAAAGTCATAATTTCTCTCTTAATATCGATGCAAAAGACTTATATTTATTATTCTTATTATTCTTCTTATTCTTCTTGTTCTTCTTGTTCTTCTTGTTCTTTTAATTATTCTTATTCTTCTTATTCTTCATATTCTTTTTATTCTTTTTATTCTTCATATTCTTCTAATTCCCCCTATTATTATTATTATTCTACATCATATTCTTCTTATTCTTTTTTCTTTTTCTTTTTCTTCTAATTATTCTTATTCTTACTATTCTTCTTATTCTTCTTATTCATCTAATTCTTATTTTCTTCTAATTCTTCTAATTCTTCTAATTCTTCTTATTCTTCATATTCAAATTCATTATATTTCTTATTCTTTTTATTCTTCTTATTCTTATTATAATTATTATTATTTTTATTATTATAATACTTCTCATTCTACTAATTCTCCTAATTCTTCTTATTCCCCCTAATCTTGTTTTCTTCTTGTTAGTATTTTTTTTATTGTTCTGACTCTTCTTATCTTTTTATTCTACTTATTAATTTTATTCTTCTTATTCTTATTATTCTTCTTATTCTTCTTATTCTTATAATTCTTCTAATTCTTCTAATTCTGCTTATTTTTCTTATTTTTTTATTCTTCTTGTTATTCTTATTCTTCTTTTTCATATTATTCTTCTTATTCTTCTTATTATTCTTATTCTTTTTATTCTTATTGTTATTTTTCATATTATTCTTGTTTTTCTTCTTATTCATCTTATTCTTCTTATCTTCTTATCTTCATATTTTTCTTATTATTCTTATTCTGATTATTCTTCTTATTCTTCTTATTCTTCTTATTTTTCTTATTCTTTTTATTCTTCTTATTCTTCTTATTATTATTATACTTCTTATTCTTCTAATTCTATTTATTTCTTCTTAATCGACATTTTCTTTTTATACTTAATTTTCTTATTCTTCATATTTTTTTTATTTTTTTATTCTTCTTAATCTTTTTATTTTTGTTATTCTTCTTATTCTTCTTATTCTTCTATTTCTACATATTATTTTTTTTCATATTATTCTTGTGATTCATCTTATTCTTCTAATTCTTTTAAATCTTCTTATTCTTCTTATTCTTTTTATTCTTTTTATTCTTCTTATTCTTCTTATTCTTCTTATTCTTCTTATTCTTTTTATTCTTCTTATTAGTCTTATTCTTCTTATTCTTATATTTCTTCTTATTTTTCTTATTCTTCTTATTTTGTTTATCCTTCTTATTCTTCTTATTTTGTTTATTCTTCGGTATTCTTCTTATTCTTATTATTCTTATTATTTTTCTTATTCTTCTTATTCTACTTCTTCTAATTATTCTTATTTTCTGCTAATTGTTCTTTTCTTCTTTTTCTTCATATTTTTTTAATTTTTTTATTCTTCTAATTCTTCTTATTCTTTTAATCTTCTAATTCTTCTAATTCTTCTAATTCTTCTAATTATTATTATTCTTTTTATTTTACTTATTCATATTCTTATTCTTATTCTTCTTATTTTTATTATTATTTTCATTCTTCTTATTATTTTTATTATTTTTATTCTTTTTTTATAAAGTTTATTTATTAATTATAACCCTCTCTTTTGTCGGAGGAATACCATTTTTACAACCTACTTGCTTGCTACCCATATCCCTTTACACCCTTTTCACCTACACTAAACATTAGTTATTGTAAATATGATAAAAGTAAACGTGGGGAAATAATTGCTCATTCTAATCCATCTAGAGAATAATTTTGAGTTACTGTTGGGATTTTAAACATTGTTGCTGCCTGCACTTTGTTGCTAGTTGTGGGATGAATCTTTATCCTTCATTCCCTTTCTTCCAACTAGCTTCCTTTCCCTTCCTGGCGGGCCTTTAATTCTGTCCAGCCACTTTATTGAGAGAAGGCTCTATTAAAAGTGGTGCTATCTCTTTAAATCTTTAGCGGACACTCGTATAATCTGTCCAGCCACTTTTATTCTTTTTATTCTTCTTATTCTTTTTATTCTTTTTATTCTTCTAATTCTTTTTATTCTTTTTATTCTTTTTATTCTTCTAATTCTATTTATTCTTTTTATTCTTCTTATTCATTTTATACTTCTTATTCTTTTTATTCTTTTTATTCATCTAATTATTTTTAATATTCTTATTATTCTTATTATTCTTATTCTTCTTATTCTTCTTCTTCTTCTCTTCTTCTTATTCTCTATTCTTCTTATTCTTCTTATTCTTTTTATTCTTCTTATTCTTCTTATTCTTCTTATTCTTTTATTCTTCTTTATTCTTCTTATTCTTCTTATTCTTTTTATCTTTTTATTCTTCTTATTCTTCTTTATTTTTCTATCTTCTTATACATCTTATCCTTTTATTCTGATTATTCTTCGTATTCTTATATTCTTCTTATTATTCTTATATTTTATTTTCTTATTATTTTTATTCTTTTCTTTTTATTATACTTCTTTACTCTTCTTATTATTCTTATTCTTTTTCTTCTTTTCTTCTTATTATTCTTATTATTCTTATTCTCTTTCTTCTTCTTTTCCTTCTTTTTCATCTTCTTAATCTTCTTATTCTCCTTATTATACTTTTTCTTCTTATACTTCGTATTCTTCTTATACTTTCGTATTCTTCATATTCTTATTATTCTTTTTAATTTTCTTATTTTGCTTATTCTTCTTATTCTTCTTATTCTTCTTATTCTTCTAATTTTTATTTTTCTTCTTTTTCTTCTTTTTCTTGTTTTTCTTCTTTTCTTCTTTTTCTTCTTTTTCTTCTTTTTCTTTTTATTCTTTTTATTCTTCTTATCCTTCATCTTTTTATTCTTCTTATTTTTCTTATTTTTCTTATTTTTATTATTCTTAGTATACTTCTTATTCTTATTTACTTCTTTTTTTTCTAAATCTTTTTAATCTAGTTATTTTTGTTATTATTATTATTATTATTATTATTATTATGCGTTTTATTCATCTAATTTTTCTAATTGTTCTAATTTTTTTTATTCTTCTTTTTTTTATTCTAATTATTATTCTTATTATTCTTATTCTTCTTTTACATATTATTCTTGTTATTTTTCTTATTCTTTTTATTCTTTTTATTTATCTTATACTTCTTATTCTTCTTTTTCATATTATTCTTGTATTCTTCTTAATTTTTCTTATTCTTCTTATCTTCTAATTCTTATTATTTTTCTTATTCTTATTATTTTTCTTATTGTATTTATTTTCTTATTGTATTTATTCTTCTTATTCTTTTTATTTTCTTATTCTTTTTATTCTTATTATTCTTCTTATTCTTATTATTCTTCTTATTCTCCTTATTATTCTTATTCTTCTTATTCTTATTATTCTTCTTATTATTCTTATTTTTCTTATTTTTCTTATTCTTCTTATTCTTCTATTTATTCTTTTTTATAGTTTATTTTGTTGTTATAGCCAGCTCTTTTGGAAGAGGAATATCATTTTTTCACTCTAAAATCTACCATTTTCCCTTTTACACCCTTTCCCAAATTAAAAACAAATAACAATTTAAAAGCCTCATAATTTCAGTTTCTAAATTGGGCCATATATTGTGCTAGATTTCTTTGGAATTCACGGCTACAAAAATCTGTTTTTCTATCTATCTCGTGCCCTCCTCAGCTCCAACCTTTCGTGAGCTCCTCCAAGATCTGTGCTTTAGTCATGCTTCCTTCCTTAACAATGTTCCTGCTAAAACTTGACCAAAAACCTTGAAGTATAATAGAAACTTAATTGACTCAAACCCAATAGACACTTAACACACTCTATCCCAAAAATTTCTAACAAACCCCCCACTTACCTGACCTTACTACAAGAATAACAGACTGCTTACCTAATAGGCTACATTCCTTTTAAACCTTGAAGCCTACCCTTACTATCCAAAATCCATGCACAATAAACATCATTTAAAAAAATTACAGACAGTAACACCATCAATTCCTACCCAATTCCTTCTACATTTTAGTCCCGGCCTCTTGCATCGACATACTTGCTTGCTCTTGAAGATAATGAATCTGCAAAACAAATAACCAGCATCCTTACATTCTATATGTTCAATACTCTTCTTATCGTTCTTATTCTTCTTATTCTTCTTAATCTTCTTATTTTTCTTATTCTACATATTCTTCATATTCTTTTTATTCTTCTTATTCTTATTATTCTTCTTATTCTTCTTATTCTTTTTTTTAAGTGTTATTTATTAGTTATAACCCTCTCTTTTGGCGGAAGAATACCATTTTTACAAACTAACATCTACCCTTATCCCTATTACACCCAATATTTAAGAAAATCTTTAACATTTAGATCAAACTAAGCGTATAAATTTAAAGAGAAATGCTTTTGAGGTTCTTGAGTTCTTCCTTTAAGCTTTGAGAAGTTAATTCTTTCTAATGATACCATGGCTGAATCTTTATTCGTATAGTAAAGATTAATGCAGTCTTTATCAAGAGTCCATGTCTCTTCCATGCCTTGTAAGGTGAGACCTTTGATTCTTCATGTTGAAATTCATGTTGAAATTCATGTTGAAATTCTGCTTTGCTTCTATTAAATTCAACTGGAAATCTAATATATACTGGAATTCATCTTGTAATGTTGCTCTTTGAGAGATGCTAGAATGCTATCACTTTTATAGAGTATCCCGCCTTGAATATCAGCATTGCATCTTTTAAATTCTGCTTTATATCTATAAATATTATGCCAGATGTGCTTGGTAATCAGCAGCTCTTAACTTTACTGCTTAACCTACAAACATTCCAGCCTGCATAAAATCAAGGGCATCATATCCATATAAGATGAAAACCCATTTACCATCAATTTCTGGAAATTTCAACCAGAAAAACTAGAAAATTCAGCAGCAGACTCCTTGGTTGTATCATTAATGTATCCTTTTGTTGATCTTCAGAATATTTCTAGCAATTTCTGAACCCTATCTTAAGGTGTAAGAGTTCCCTGCTTGGCTGCCTCCCTCCATGCTTTTTAAACTTTGATCTTCATTTTCTCTACTATTGCTTCTTTACATGAATTACATACTTAACACATCTCAACTAAAAATTTACAGACTTCCAGCTTTTCTAAAATAACACAGACTTCATAAAAACATAGCTTCTACTTATATCAAATAACACAGACTTCCAGAAAATACAACATTCTAAAAAAAAAACAGACTCCATACACCTATAATAAGAAAAGAAAACTAAAAGACAGCAGGCACTATGTCCAGCTTTATATCATTTTCATCTACTTAGTTACCTGCAAGAAAGATCTACATGCATATATATAATCTACTCTATTATTAAATACCCCGTCTTGATCCTTCGAATTAGCCCTGCAATGTTACTGTTCATTTTTTTTATAAGCCTGTAAAACAGAAGCTGTACTGTAATTTTGAGCCCCCTAAACCTGTAGTGTTATTGTTTTTTAATAAGCAACCTGCAGTGCATGAAAGTACATTTCTGTTTTAATAAGCAAAAAATACCCCTAAACCTGCAGAAAGTTCATATCTGTTTTTAAAACAGAAACATTGCTTACTAAAACCTGCCGTGTTACTGTATTTTTGAGCCCCCTAAACCTGCAGTCTTACCAAGCTGTACTAAAATGTATCCCAACCATCATAGCAACATCCCTCAGGACCAGGATGAGACTATGAAGATATGAACTTTATTCTGTTTATGCATCATATATAGAATACCAAAATAAACACAAGAAAATCCTTGTAACTAAAAATTATTATTTTTAATTTTTCTAATATAAGGGAAATCCTTGCTATCTAATTTAATAATACCAAAATACTTGTTTGGTAAATTATCTTCTTTATACTCGTGATCTCCTCTCTTCCTACCATCTTTAGATAATGCATCAGCCAAAGCATTAGCTTCTCTGAAGATGTGTTTTATAGTGAAATCTAATGAATTTATATCATGTAGAATTTCTTCTATCTCATTTTCATATTTCCACATAATTGACTGTATTTTAATTAGATTTACAACTATTTTTGAATCAATTTGAATATCTACATTCTTGATATCTAAGTTTTTACATATTCTTATTCCTTCTTTTAGTGCTAATATCTCGGCATGTAAAGCCGACGATGCTTGCAATCTTCTAGTGAAAGCTAAAATTAACTTCCCCTCCGAGTTTCTAATTGCTCCCCCTCCTCCAGCTTCCCCCATATCTCTATCGAAACTACCATTTGTATTTAAAGTAAACACACCTCTTGCAGGTTTTTTCCCATTCTATGCTAATTGTTTTAAACTGCTTAAGTGGTTTTTCTTTTAGGTTCCAAAACTGTAAGGTATCCTTATCCATCTTTGAACCTTGTGTTTTTATAGGGCATATCTCTGAAATTTTTCTTGTTTCCTCTTTTATTTCTTTCCAGATATCTTCCACATCATATTATACCCTTCGAATCTACTTTTATTCCTAGCTTTCCAAATGCACCAAATGACTATTGGTGGAACATTACTTTTAATCCATTTCTGTGCCATGCTAGGAACATTTGAGTTACACCATTTTTTAAACCTACAATTTAGAGGGAGATGTTCATATTTATCTGCATTTCTGATGCTAATCTTTTCCATATTTCTGCAGCTACTTTCCCTTCTGAAAAGAGGTGATCTAATGTTTCGATCTCATTTAAGCAACATTCACATCTAGAAACTAGCTGAATACCTTTCTGCTTTAAATTATTATCAATTGGGATAATATTAGATAAAACTTTCCACATAAAAGTTTTAATTTTTTGTGGATTGTCATTATTCCAAGCCTATTTAAATAATATTTGTTCTTTTTTCTTTTTTCTTAAGACATTTTTCACTGTTTTAAGCGAAAATGTGCCCTCCGGAGATAAGGTCCATCTCCATCCTTTTTTCGTCTGTTTAGAGTAATTTTCAACTAAATCTCTTTGTTTAAGCATTTGATTCCAAACCTGTGAACTCCTACTTTTATTTTTTTATTTTATTAATGTCATCCTTTATGCAGTACTTTGCCCGCATAAATTTAGACCATAAACTTTCATTTTCTTTTAAATTCCACCATCTCTTGCTAGCTCCTGCTTTGGCTAAGTCAATGATGTTAACAAAGCCTAAACCAGCTTCTTGGAAAGGATAACATAAATCTCTCCATTTTTTCCAATGAAGTTTGTGTTTACCCTCTTTTTTACCCCACAAAAAATTGGCTAATTCTTTTTCAATTTCTTTTATAAATTTGATTGAAGGCTGCGTGATCATAATATTATGCATTATTAAACTTTCTAAAACATATTTTATAAGAGTTATTCTGCCCCCCATACTTAGATATTCTACTTTCCATCCTGCATTTTTCTTTTTTAATTTATTTATTAGAAGCGCTAAGTATTCTATCTTGAACTTTCCTTCATAAATCGGGCAACCTAAATAAATCATTTCTTCTTTTTTGTGAGAGAAACCTGTGATATTTTTAATTCTATGTGATAATGCAGTTGGGGCTTTATAAGATATCATATATTGACATTTTCTTTTGTTAATTTTTGACCTGTTTCTTCCTCCATGCATTTTAATAAATCTATCAGATTACTTAATGATTTACCGCATCCATTAGTGAATATCATTACATCATCTGCATATGCTAAACAACTTACAAGAGGGGTGTTTTTTGGCTGTCTAAAAGTACTTATAAGACCATTTAACATTTTATTTTTAAGATTAACTATCAAGAGTTCTAGATAAATGTTAAATAGTGATGGCGATAGCGGGTCACCTTGTCTTAAACCTCTAACTGGCTTTATTTCCTTTCCTACTTTCCCATTTGTTATAATTCTAGCCCATGTGTTTGATATACATCTGTAAATCAGATCTATCCATGTCTCAGAGAAACCCATTTTTCTCATCGTTGAACAGAGAATACTCCATTCAACTCTATCAAATGCTTTGGAAAGATCTAGCTTAATTAATACATTATTACCTCTTGTTTTTGTACCTATTTCTCTGCACATTTCTTTTGCCAAGCAGATATTATCCATAATCAATCTATTTTTCATAAAACCAGTTTGTTCTTCAGAAATAATTTTTGGTAATAGCAATGCTAATCTATTTTGTAGAATTTTGGCTAAAATTTTATATATTGAATTACAAAGACTAATTGGCCTAAAGTCCTCTCCTTTCTGTGGATTTTCCACTTTCGGAATGAGAATTAAATGAAAACTACCCCATTTCTTACCTATATCAGCTCCACAGAATATACTATTTATGGCTTTTTCTAAATCTTTTTTTATTATTTCCTAGCAAACCTGAAAGAAGCAATTGTTCCAACCATCTGGGCCAGCTGCACTGTCTTTATTCATACTAAAAATTGCATTTCTAATTTCTTATTCTTCAGGGAATTTTGTTAGCATATTATTATCATCTGAAGAAATTTTATTCTCAATGTTTTGTATAAGTGTGTTACCTTTTAGCTCTATTATTCCACCTAAGTGATTCTCAAAAAACTTTGTAAAGTAATTTTGTATATCTAAGTCTTTTTCAAGCCATACATTTTCATTGTTTTTTATTCCCCTAATTCTATGTTTATGATATTTTAGTTTAGCCACTTTTTGAAAAAATTTTGTGTTTTTATCTCCTTCTTTCAACCATTTAATTTTCGCTTTTTGTTTCCAGAAAGCTTCTTCCATTAACAGTTTTAATTTTAATTCCGCTTGTGCCTTGCTAAGAGTTATTCTATTGATTATACTTTGGTCTATTTCAAATTCTAATTCACGTTTTAGTACTAACTCTTCTGCATCTTTTGTATTTTTAATTATATTTCCAAATGTTTCATTATTCCATTTTTTTAATTCAACCTTTAGTCTACTCAATTTATTATTTAGAATTTGAATCGGATTTCCTGAAACCTCAAGATTCCAGGAGTCCTTTATCTTATTCAAGAATTCATGATGTAAACACCAAGAATTTTGAAATTTAAAGGAACCTCCTGTGTAAATTATTCTTTTAACAGAAATCAATAATGGACTGTGATCAGAGCAGGTTCTATTTAAATGATTAACCTCTGTAGAGCCAAACTGTTCTAACCATTTAAGGTTAAATAAGACCCTGTCTAATCTAGCCCATATTGTGCCCTTCTTTTTCCAGTTATTGCACCATGTGAAAGATGAGCCATTAAATTTGGCTTCTATTCGATTAGTATTATTTATTGTGTCATTAAATTGAGCCATCCCTCTCTTATTTGGTGATCTACCACCCTTCTTTTCATTAAAATTTCTAATCGTATTGAAGTCTCCACCTATTATCCAGGGCTTATTTTCCAAGGTAGTTTTTCTCATTTCCTCCCATAATTCTTTTCTCTCCTCTTTTTTATTTTTGGCATAAACTATCGTTATTATTTCATTTTCATTTTGACTTAGACTCAGGTTTATTAATTGATTAGTATCTTTTAATATTTTTATGTCTAAATTATTTTTCCACAATATCCAGATTTTACCGTTATTATTAGAGTAACCATGATTAAATCCTAAAATAGTTTTATAGTATTCTAGTTGAGTTTTTCCACCATCGGTTCAGCTATTAAAACAAGATTAATTTTATGCATGTATATTAGTTTTTTCAATCTATTCCTTGAAGGGGAGTTTGCAATTCCCCTTATATTCCAATAAATGTAATTATACATTCTTTATGGATTTAGCTTGCGCTCTTGTAGTGTATTTGGTCTCATATATTTTATTTAAGTGTTTTTTCATTTTCCTTGGTTTTTTAAATGAGCTTAATTCTCCTCCTTTCTCCACTTTCCATTCTCTATTTACTTGGATAGCCATTATTTTTAACTCCTCAATTGCCCAATCTTTATTTCCCATTTTTTGTTTTGTTTTAGAATTTTCTATATTTATATCATCTTTAGTTGTTCTTTGCTTTAGCTCATTTTCCTCCACATCCGTATAGAGGGAGGTCAAACTTTTTATTTCAAATTCATCCTCAGAGTCCTCTTCAGCAAGGACAGCCCAGCTTTTATTTGTTTGGAATTTAGTTTTCATTTGAACTCTAGTTCTTTTATTTAATTCTGAAATTTTTCTAATCAACTCCCTCCTCTTACTCTCTTCTATTTCTGCCCTTTCATCTTCTATATTCGGTTTGTTATATTCAATTAATTTTAGTTCTTCTACCTTACCATTCTGAATTTCTAATTGAGCAGTGTGTGAATTCTATGGTTTTATTTGATATCTAATCAAATCTCCTCTTCTACCTACTGTCATTTTTCTTTCCTCTTGTTTTAGCTTATCATCTGTTCTTTTCTTGTTCACAAAACATGCTTCTAAACCATGACCCATCTTTTTGCAGCAAGAGCAGAATGGAGGAAGGTATTCTGGAATGATTTGTTGCCAAAATCCCCCTCCATCTATAGTTCCAATCCAGATACGATTGGGTAATGGTTTCTATAAGTCCAGCTCAACACAAACACGTGCAACACTCGGTCTAGAGAGTGTTGCAGTAGCACCATCAAGAAGAAGAGGAGAGCCAAGCAAACAAGCAATACGGTATAAAGCATACTTATCAAATAGATGAATCGGAAGCATGGGAAACAGCAGCCATACCGGGGCCAAGGAGGATTCTTCCTTCGTCGTGAAGTTAGGGGTCCATCTGAACATTCTCATGGGATAACCCATGATATACCAGACGCCTTTCAACCATAGACGATGGAAATCCTCTTCGGAATGTAGTTGTATCAGCACGTGTTTATCTTCTATAAGCCCGATTTTAATCAAAGCTTTGAGCTTCAAAGCTTCAAAGAAGGAGCGAATATCATCAATACGAGGTCTACCATGCGAGAATTTACCCACAAGTGTGTGCTTGTGAGGTTCAGAGAGCATTCGAAGGTCTTCGGTAGAAAAAAATATCGAGGGTTCCTCGATATTTTTTTTCCTTGAGTGTCCGAGGAAGACGAAGGAGGCACGGTCCTCTTAACAAAATCCGAAAATGATTTCTTATTAACTAAGAAATCCATTGTCTTCAAAATTCGCTTGCAATTTGCTTCTTCCTCAACAAAAATTGCAGATTCTCTCCCTAGGAAGACGAAGGAGGCGCGGTTCCTTCGAAGGTCTTCGGCTTATTCTTCTTATTCTTGTTATTCTTCTTATTCTTCTTATTCTTATTATTATTTTTATTCTTCTTATTCTTCTTATTATTCTTATTCTTCTTATTCTTCTAATAATTCTATTTCTACATATTTTTTTATTTAGATATTCTTGTTATTCTTCTTATTCTTCTTATTCTAATAAATCTTTTTATTCTTTTTATTCTTATTATTCTACTTATTCTTCTTATTTTTTTTCTTTTGTTTATTCTACTTTTGTTTATTCTTTTTATTCTTCTTATTCTTATTATTCTTCTTATTTTTCTTATTCCTTTTTATTCTTATTATTCTTCTTTTTTTCTTATTCATCTTTTTTTTCTTTTCTACATATTTTTTTTCTTATTCTTCTTATTCTTTTAATTCTCTTAATTCTTCTTATTCTTCTAATTCTTATTATTTTTTTATCTTTATTATTTTTCTTATTCTTCTTTTTATTCTCATTCTTCTTATTCTTCTTATTATTTTAATTCTTCTTATTCTTCTTAATTCTTTTTATTCTTTTTATTCTTCTTTTTTTAAGGTTATTTTTTATTATTATAACCATCTCTTTTGACAGAGAAATACCATTTTTACAAGCTAATACTACCCTTTCCCCTTTTACACCCACTTTGCAAAAATAAACAAAAATAGCATAGGCTTTCTTAAGGTTGCAATAATGTGTTCTCTCAATTTCCTTCTAAAAACTAGATATTGAAAAAAATGCTTTCATGTTGGCCCAATGGATTTGAGCCATACTTTAGAAACTTGAATTCTTTCTAAGCTTTACTTCTGCCATCATCTACTTTTCTATTCCTGAGAGACTTTCTCTATCCCTTTTGTCCATGCTCCTTCCACCGAGTAAATCTTGTCGTATTCCAGAAAAGCAGGAAAAACAGAAAAATGCATACCAACACTCACAGACAAAACATACTTTGAATTACACTGACATTAGTGCAGACGCCTGGCAAACTGCCTACAAATCAACCACAGCTTAAGTTGACCCATATTTGTCAGCGAGAAACAAACATGCGCTTTATAGTTTATCCTTGAGTTTATTAACACCATTATTCCTATCAACTTACCTGTTAAGTTCACAGAAACCTTACCAAACCAAAAAGACAGAAAACATTTTCACTTCACTATTTCTGAAACAGCAAAAAATAGCTACATGCCAGTCCTAGAAACTCACAGAAACCTTACTAGGACCGAGAGCATCTGAAAAAACTTGCCAAAAACAAGCCAATCAAAACACATAATACTTATATATATAATAATCTAAGGAGCCGAAAAACTATATTCATGCTCCTAATATTTATTTTCGGCATCCCTTTTTCTTCAGTTGACTTTAATTACAAATTCAAGCCGAATTAAAAACATTAAATTATTTCTGAAGCATGAAAAAACTGCCAACTGACAGCATTGTTCTCCTATGCCAGCCCAACACCCTGCAAAAAAAACACAAAAATTCCACGAAGCAAAGAAATTATGCAACACTATTAAAAGACTAATCTTTTCAAATCCTGACGTATGGAAAACCCAGTTCATCTAGCCTTGCCAGGCCTTTGAATTTTTATAGAAGATCACTTCTACCAAAAACTTGTTCTCCTATAGACTCTCCCTCCTTGGCTAACCTATCCACTAAGGTATTCGCCTCTCTATATATATGCTTAAATGCTTGCATTCCCTTCTTCCATATATTTTATTATAGAATCTATATAATCTTCATATTTCCATCGATTTAACTCTTTGTTTACTAGGTCAACTAGAAGCTTTGAATCCACTTGAATCTTAATCTCTTTAATATTAAGCCCACTGCAGATTTGTAGACCTTTAAGGAGAGCTTGAATCTTTGAATATAGTGCTGAGCAACCTTTTAAACTCATCTTAAATGCTTTAAGAACCTTTCCTTTCGAATCTCTTATAACACCTCCTTCCCCAGCTATCCACATATTTCTATTAAAGCTACCATCCGTATTAAGAGACATTTTATCCTTCAGAAGGTTTTTCCCACTTGAAGCTTATTGCCCTCAACTCCCTTTCTTTTTTATATGATAAACCCCAGTGATTTATCAAATCCATTACTGGCTTATCTTTTCTTGTTCTAACAGGGTTTGCCTCAGAAATACACGTAATTTCTTTTTTAATATCCTTTAAGATATTTTCTGAGTTCATACGAACATTTTCAAATATGCTTTTGTTCCTCGCTTTCCAAATGCACCAGATTACTACTATCGGGATGTTTTTCCTAAGTCATGACTGAACTTTATTCCCAAGACTAGGACTTTGCCAATTTAGTAGTCTATTTTTAAGCTTCTTTCTTTGACTTACCTGACCAATGTAAATCTGGCCCAAGACTTTCTCTGCTATTTTACTGGTGGAGAATAAATGATATGTGCTTTCAATTTCTGAAAAGCAGCATTTACATCTAGAGGCTATTTTAATACCTTTTGTTTGCAAATTAATATCCACCTGAGTAGTTTCTTGAAGGGTTCTCCATAGAAAGAATTTCATCTGTTGTGGAGCATCATTTTCCCATCCTCAATTAACAATCAGTGACACCCTTCTTTTGTTTCTTATCTGTTCCTTTGCTGATTTCAACGTGAAAACACCTTGAGGATTGGGAGTCCACTTCCACTCACTCTTATTGAGTTTGGATTGTGATTCTACAAGATTTTTTTGATTCAATAACATTTTCCATGACCTTGAAGATTTTTTCTTATTATCTTCATTCACCTAGTTATATTTAGCCCTCATGAATCTTGCCCAAATACCCTCATTTTCATTCACTTTCCACCAACCTTTACAAGCCCATGCTTTGGAAGCTACCTCAAGGCTAGTAAAACTCAGACCCGCCTCCTCCTTTGAATGACATAATGAAGCCCATTTCTGCTAGTGGAGCTTAGCTTTACTTTTCTGCTTACCCCAAAAAAAATTAGCCATTTCAGTCTCCAGCATTTTTATAACTTTTTTCGGGGGGTGAATGACTGATAAAAAGTGGGACAGTGAGCCCTGTAAAACATGGGAAATAAGTGTAGCTCTTCCTCCAAAACTTAACATAGCCTCCTTCTAACCTGCAATTTTGCCTCTCATTTTTTCTAAAAGAAAGCTAAGACACTCCTCTTTTAATCTTCCTTCATGTATCAAACATCCCAAATACATCAAAGCACCTTTATTTTGATTGAAACCTGTGATCTCTTTAACCCGTTGAATCGTCTTCTCCGGTATTTTAGATGACATAATAAATTGCCATTTCTTTTTATTCATACATTGCCCCGTCTCCTCTTCTAATCTTTGCATAAGCTCCATCAAGTTTATTAAAGACTTAGTGCTAGCGTTTGTGAAAATAATAACATCATCTGCATATGCTAAGCAGCTCACCAGTGGGGTCCCTCTTGGCTGCCTGAAAGGTAAGATATACCCTTCTTGCATTTTCTTTTTAAGATTAAGGAGTAATTCCAGATAGATGTTAAAAAGATAAGGAGATAATAGATCTCCTTGTCTTAACCCTCTTTTTGGCTTAAACTCATCTCTTTTATGACCATTAATTATAATTCTTACCCACACACTTGAGATACATCTAAACAACAAATCTATCCAGAATTCTGAGAAGCCCATCTTTCTCATGGAATAACATAAAATAGGCCATTCCACCCTGTCAAAAGCTTTTGAGAGATCCAATTTAATTGCCACATTATGTTTTCTAGTTTTAATACCAATATCCCTTATCATTTCAGAGGCTAAGCCTATATTTTCCATCATTATTTTATCTTTCACAAAACCTGATTGCTCAGGAGAGATAATATTAGGGAAAATATTACTTAGCCTATTTTGCAAGAGTTTTGCTAAAATTTTATATACCGCATTACACAAACTAATTGGTCTGAAATCCTCACATTTTTGTTGATTCTTAGACTTAGGTAATAAGACTATGAAAGAAAGGGCCCATGCTTTAGTAATATCAGTGCTTGCAAAAATATAAGAGATTGCAAGTTGGAGGTCTTTCTTAATGATGTGTCAAGTATACTGAAAGAAAGCACTATTCCAACCATCTGGACCTGCTGCATTGTCTTTATTCAAGCTAAAGACCGTTTTCCTAACTTATTCTTCTTCTGGGAATTCTGCCAGCCTTGCATTCTCTTCTGTAGTAACTTGACATTTCAGTACTTGCAATAATGATCGGTCTCTTTGATTTACATTTCCGGTTAAATGATTTTTAAAGTAATCCTCTATATGACTTATTATTTCTTATTTTTCTACTAGCCAACGTCCTTCCAAATTTTTAATGCCTGCTATATGCCTTCTTTGAACATTGATTTTGGCCATATAATGAAAGAACTTAGTATTTTTATCTCCATCTTTTAGCCACTTTATCTTCGATCTTTGTTTCCAAAACAACACTTCCATGTGTAGTTTGAGCTTTAAGGTAGCTTCTGCTTTGCTAAGTTCTTGCCTATTTATAGCATCTTGGTTTATTTCATATTCTTTCTCTTTATGCGCAACCTCCTCTTCCGCTAGAATAATCTTCTCATTAATATTACCAACAGTATTTTATTCCATTTCACCAATGTTAACCTTAGTCTGCGCAGCTTTGAAGCAAGCACTTGCAAGGGATTGCTTGATTAAGGTTCTGACCATGATATTTCTAATAACTTTTTGAAATTAGGATGTAACCTCCACATGTTTTGAAAATTAAAACTTTTTATTACTTTCTGGCTTTTTCGAAAAGATAATAGCATAGGGATGTGATCCAAGCATGCTCTGTTTAAATGCCTCGGAGACATTTCTCCATGTGCGGCCAGCCATTTGGCATTGTAAAAGACTCTAGTTAATCTAGCTCACATTACTCCTTGCTTCTTCTAGTTATTACACCATGTGTAATTTGAACCAAAATTTCTACTTCCAAATGATTTTAATTAGCGATAGCCTCATTAAAATGCGCCATGGCTTCTGGATCTGGTCGTCTTCCTCCTAATTTCTCCTCTCGGGTATCTAATTACATTAAAATCTCCTCCGATGATCCAGGGGAGATCTGTTTGGGCTATCTCCTCCATTTCCTTCCATAGAGACTTTCTTTTTTCTTTGGTATTTTTTACATATATAGTAGTAAAGAAAGTCTCTGAATTTCCTACTTTAAAGTGTATAAGTTGTTCAGTAGATTTCAAAACTGAAATATCTATGCTTCCATACCACATGACCCAAATTTTTCCATTGATATTAGCCGTAGCATTGTCGAAACCCATTATTTTTTTATAGTTTTCTAATTTATGGGTATCTACCATCGGTTCAGAAAAAATGACTATCTTTGCTTTATGAATTTTTATTAATTTCTTAATCCTATTTAGAGAGGGATTATTTTCCACGCCTCTAATATTCTAATAGATACAACTATCCATTAATAGTTGATCTAGCTTGCGCTCTCATTATGCATTTTGAATCATACTTAATATTTAAGTATTTTTTCCTATTTCTCATAGATTTTACAGAGCTAGACCCACTTACCTGAGAACTATTAAAACAAATTCTACCTAATTGAAGGGCCATGATCTTTGCTATCTTTGCTTCTTCCATTGCTTCCTCCCTTATATACAAGTTCCATTTCATTATCGCCATTGTTGCATCCTCGTTTAGCTTGAACATGTGCTTACTATCTTCAATATTTGCTAGAGGGAGATAATCACAGCTCTTAGATTCAAGTTCTATTTCAGAAAAATCAAAAACATCCTCGTCCATCCAGCTATAATCTATTTCGGTGTCCATTGTCGAATGATTCTGCTTGCTTCTTCTAGCCCCCTTCCTTCTCCGGAACTATTTTTTTCTAGGTTTATTTCTTTCTCCCTCCGAAACAACCAACCTTTCACTATCCATTGAGCTTTCCTTCGATTCTCCAAGTGGTTTTGCTTCCTTACCCACATCTCAGCCTTTCCCCTTCCTTTTCCCTTCCTTTCCCCTTTACCTCCCCCAAGATGTCCCTGCCCACCCTACATTCCTATAAAACGTGCCCAAGCCTCTTGGAATTATTACAGAAACTTGGGGCTTGCTCAGGAACAATGTGTTGCCAAACACCAGCCCCTTCCTCAGTACCAATCCATACTTTCAGTGGGTGCTAGACTTTGAGGTTAGTTTCGATACAAATCCTTGCACCATGAAGTCGTGTCATCGAAGCAGTAGCCTCATCCATAAGCATAGGCTTCCCGACGCACGTCACAATAGAGTAGAGTGAAGATTTATTTAAAAACAACAATGAGAGGTTAAGAAAAGAATGCCATACCAGAGCTATCGGAGCTTCCTCCATGGAAGAGAAATTCATAATCCATTTTAGCAGAAGCATAGGATAACTAGAGATGAACCATTGCCCTCTCAGCCACTTTCTATTGTAATCCTCTTCCTCCATGTATTGAAGGGAGACATGTTTCACGTCATAATTTTCTGTTTTTACTCTACCTTTGAGCTTGAGAGTATTGAGGAAACCTCGAATATCATCAAATCGTGGCCTGCCATGAGAGAACTTGCATAGAAGAGTGAGCTTGAATGGATTCTCTAATCTCTCGAATTCTGCCTTGGTAAATATCACTGCCGAGAATTCATTTTTCCTCCCGAGCTTAGGTAAATTAGGCGGGGGTTCTTTGAGGACCGAAGCAAACGACTTCTTCTTGGACAAGAAGCCATTATCCTCCATTATGAGATTGAAATCAAGCTTGAAAATGCACGAAAATAAATTTTATCTCTCTAGAAAAAATTTACTTTCTCTCTCTAGAATTGAGAGAGATATGAGATACTTTATTATTCTTATTTCTTATTTCTTTTTATTTTTCTTATTCTTCTTATTCTTCTTATTCTTTTTATTCTTCTTATTATTCATATGCTTCTTATTCTTCTTATTCTTCTCATTCTTTTTATTCTTTTTATTCTTCTTATTCTGATTATTCTTCTTATTATTTTTATTTTTCTTATTCTTCTCATTCGTCTTATTTTTCTTATTATTCTATTTCTTCTTATTAGTCTTATTATTCTTACTCTTCTTTTAATTTTTATTCTTTAATTTTTTTATTCTTCTAATTCTTGTTATTCTTATTATTCTTCTTATTCTTCTTTTTCTTATTATTCTTCTTATTCTACTTATTATTATTATTATTTTTTATTCTTCTTATTCTTCTTTTTTTTATTATTCATTTTTTTTTCTTATTCTTATTCTTCTTCTTATTCTAATTATTCTTATTATTCTTATTATTCTTATTATTCTTCTTATACTTTTTATTCTTCTTATTCTTCTTATTCTTTTTATTCTTCTAATTCTTCTAATTCTTCTTATTCTTTTTATTATTTTTATACTTCTTATTCTTCTAATTATTCTAATTCTTCATTTTTCTTCTTAATCTTCTTTTTATTCTTATACAAATTTTTATTATTCTTCTTATTCTTTTTATTTTTATTAATCTTCTTATTTTTATATTATTCTTATTCTTATTACTCTTCTTATTCTTTTTTTCTTCTTATACTTCTATTTCTATATATTCTGTTTTTTAAGATTATTCTTCTTATTCTTCTTTTTTTTTAATTTTTGTTTTATTATTATAACCCTCTCTTTTGGCGGAGGAATACCATTTTTTACAAGCTAAAGACAACCCTTTACCCATTTACACCCAATTCTAAAAATAAAAAAAAAACAATACAAGATCAAGACTATATTAATATTCGGATCTGATTTCCTACTAACTCTTTGGAAGTTTCTTACTCCTTCATTTTGCAACTTCTTGGCTCTTTTCCCGCTCCCCTCATCTTGTTCTTCTCCTAAAGTTCCTTCATTTTCCTTGATTTTTTTTTGATCCTCCTCCCTTCGCAGCTCTTATTCTTCTTATTCTTATATATATTCTTATATTTTTCTACTTCATATTCTTTTTATTCTTCTTATTCTTCTTATTCTTCTTATTCTTGTTATTTTTCTTATTTTTCTTATTTTGTTATTTCTACTTATTTTGTTTATTTTTTTTATTTTTTTATTATTCTTATTCTTATTATTAATATTATTCATATTATTCTTCTTATTCTTCTTTTTCTACTTATTCTATTATTCTATTTTTCTTCTCATTCATCTTTTCATCTTATTCTTAATATTTTCCGTATTCTTTTTATTCGTCATATTCTTCTTATTATTTTAATTCTTCAAATTCTTCTTATTCTTTTAATTATTATTATTCTTTTTATTTTTCTTACTCTTCTTATTATTTTTATTCTTATTATTATTTTTATTATTTTTATTATTTTTATTCTTTTAGTTTTTTTTATTTTTTTTATTCTTCTTATTTTTTTATTCTTCTTATTCTTATTATTTTTATTATTCTTTTTATTCTTTTTATTCTTCTTATTCTTCTTATTCTTTTTATTCTTCTTATTCTTCTTATTCTTTTTATTCTTCTTTTACTTCTTAATCATCGTATTATTTTTATTCTTCTAATTCTTCTTATTCTTCTTATTCTTTTTATTCTTCTTATTCTTCTTATTCTTCTTATTCTTTTTATTCTTCTTATTCATCTTATTCTTCTTATTCTAATTATTCTTCTTATTATTCTTATTCCTCTTATTCCTCTTATTCTTCTTATTCTAATTATTCTTCTTATTATTCTTATTCCTCTTATTCTTCTTATTATTTTATTATGATTATTTTTCTTTTTTCTTATTATTCTTATAATTCTTATTATTCTTATCCTTCTTATTCTTATTTTTCTTATTATTCTTATTATTCTTATTATTCTTCTTATTTATTTTATTCTTCTTATTCTTCTTATTTTTCTTATTCTACTTATTCTTATTATTCTTTAATTCTTCTCATTCTTCTCATTCTTCTTTTCTTCATATTCTTCATATTTTTCATATTCTTTTTATTCTTCTTATTGTTTTATTCGTTTAATTCTTCTAATTCTTCTTATTCTTCTAATTCTTACTATTCTTTTTAATTTTTTTATTCTTCTTTTTCTTCTTCTTATTTTCATTGTTCTTATTCTTCCTATTGTTCTTATTCTTCTTATTGTTCTTATTATTCTTATTCTTCTTATTGTTCTTATTATTCTTATTCTTCTGATTTTTCTGATTATTCTTATTCTTCTGATTTTTCTGATTCTTCTTATTCTTCTTATTCTTCTTATTCTTCTTATTATTCTTATTATTCTTATTCTTCTTAAACTTCTTATTCTTCATATTCTTCTTATTCTTCTAATTCTTCTTATTCTTCTTATTATTATTAAACTTCGTATTCTTCTTATTCTTCTAATTCTTCTTATTCTTCTTATTCTTCTTATTCTTATTAAACTTTTTATTCTTCTTATTCTTTTTATTCTTCTAATTCTTTTTATTCTTCTCATTTTTTTATTCTTCTTATTCTTTTTATTCTTCGTTTTCATATTATTCTTCTTATTTTTCTTATTCTCTTTATTCTTCTTATTCTTCTTATTCTTTTTATTCTTCTTATTTTGTTTATTCTACTTATTCATATTATTCTTCAATT
Organism: Sapria himalayana; assembly: GCA_029783825.1. NCBI lineage: Eukaryota > Viridiplantae > Streptophyta > Magnoliopsida > Malpighiales > Rafflesiaceae > Sapria > Sapria himalayana. Next base: position 89,370 of record JAREIK010003652.1, read on the forward strand.
CTTCTCTTTCTTCTTTTCTTCTTATTCTTCATATTTTTCATATTCTTTTTATTCTTCTTATTATTCTTATTCTTTTAATTCTTCTAATTCTTCCTATTCTTATTATTCTTCTAATTCTTATTATTCTTGTTATTTTTTTTATTTTTCTTATTCTTCTTATTTTTTTCATTCTTCTTATTATTCTTATTATTTTTATTCTTCTTATTATTCTTATTCTTCTTATTCTTATTAAACTTATTATTCTTCTTATTCTTATTAATCTTTTTATTCTTCTTATTCTTCGAATTCTTCTTATTCTTATTAAACTTCGTATTCTTCTTATTCATCTTATTTTTCTAATTCTTTTTATTCTTCTTATTTTTTTATTCTTCTTATTCTTCTTTTTCTCTTTATTTTTCTTATTATTCTTTTTCATATTATTCTTGTTATTCTTCTAATTCTTTTTATACTTCGTATTTTTCTTATTCTCCATATTCTTCTTTTTCATATTATTCTTGTTATTCTTCGTATTCATATTATTTTTCTTTTCTTCTTATTCTTCTTATTTTTCTAATTCTTATAATTCTTTTTATTTTTATAATTCTTATTCTTCTTCTTCTTCTTATTCTTATTATTCTTATTATTCTTCTTATTTTTCTTATTCTTTTTATTCTTCTTAATCTTCTTATTCTTCTTATTCTTCTTATTCTTCTTATTTTTCTTATTCTCCTTTTTCTTTTTATTCTACTTATTCTTCTTATTCTTCTTATTCTTCTTATTCTACTTATTCTTCTTTTTCTTCTTATTTATCTTATTCTTCTTATTCTTTTTTTTATAAAATTTATTTTATTATTATAACCATCTCTTTTGGCGGAGGAATACCATTGATACAAACTAAAAACTACCCTTATCCCTTTTACAGCCTTCTAAAAATAAAATAAGATTAAACATAAACGTGGACTTAACCATTTTGAAAGAAAAATATTTCTAAAATTGACTAATCTAGTATTTCCTGCTTTTACTTGTTCTTGCAAATTGAGTTTGCTACTTATAGAGGAGTTTGCTACTTATAGTTTTTACTTCATTTAGATGGTTTGCTCTGCTTTTATGTAAGTGGGATGATCTGTTCATTTTGTTTTGTTCTCTTTCTCAGAGTATCTTTGATGTCATTGTTTAAGATTCTACTATGTTCTTTACAATCTTCAAAGCTGCTTTTGTCTTTTCCAGCTTCAAGAACCTCAGTAATGACAACATGGTTTTTATAATGTTGGCATTTGCTTTTAGATTCTACCCCACTGTTCTACTATTCATGGTAGACGAGGAAGAACTTATATATTTGCTGATTTCTTGAGATGTATCTGTTCAGTGCCTCTTTGGAGCTATTTGAATTTCTATATCTATGATGTTGCCTTTTGCAAAAACTAAAAACATCCATCCACACTATACAATCCTAATCACATGATAGTTACCTTTTCTGTTCATCTGCAAAACCATCCAAGAATGCACAAAATATTTCTTTTTCTTACCCGTGATGGTTTTGATATGCTACGAACCTATATTGTATTTTTTTTTAATTTCAGTTGGCCCTGAACTTTCAAAAACATAATTCCATGTAGGTAGCCTTGTGACATAATTCCTTTGTGCATATTTCTTGCTTTAAATTGTCAACAAGAGGAAGCATAAAATTGTAAACTGCAAGCATGCTTTTCAGGGTTAAATTTCTTTGCTACTCCCCTAACCACTTCTATAATTTGGAAAGCCTATTTCATTTGTTTGAACAAGCCTTTATATTTTCGTAAGTATGTTTATTTTTCCAAAATCCTGATTACCTACTTTAACACTATTTTTGCTAATTTATCTGCAACAAGATTGGCCTCCCTTAATATGTGTATTATTTTGCAATTTAATTCAGAAACTAGATGTATGATATCTTCTACCTCATTTTCATATTTCAATAGATATTTTTTACCTTTAATTAAATTTACTAGTGTTAAGGAGTCCGTTTGGACTTGAATATTTTTATATTGTTACTTTTACATAGTTGAAAACCTATTAAGAGAGCTTTAATTTCTGACTCGAATGGTGTATTTGCTTTGATTATTCTAGTGAAAGCAAATAGGACCTTCCCTTCAGAGTCCATTAATAACCCTCCTCCACCTGCTGCCCTCATATCTCTTTTAAAACTACCATCTGTATTAAGTGCCATAAAGCCTATTGGGAGGTTTATTCCAGCATATCCTAGTAATATTAGTTGATTTGTCTTTTTTATAACTTAGTTGCCATGAATATGTAATCTTTATTTTCATCATGTTTAATATTTTTTAGTGGATATGCTTCTGAAATTGTTTTTAATTCTATTTTAATTTCTTTTACTATATTGTTAGTTTTCATTTCTATACCTTCATATCTACATTTATTCCTGACTTTCCATATATTCCAGATAATTAGTGGAGGTATATTCTTCCTAAACCAGCTATGAGCAGAATTACTGTAAGGCTTTAATTCCTAGCATTGTAGTTTATTTTTGAGGGAATTCCTTCTATACTTGATTTCCATTTCATTACCTAGATTTTCTCATATTGTTGTCGCTATGTCTCCTTGGAAGAATAAATGTTCTAAATTTTTATATTTTCTTTACAACATTCACATCTAGATACTAATTTTATGTCTTTTCTTCCTAAACCATAGGAATAAACATGTTTTAGGTGAGTTATTGTTGTCCCAACACCATTTAAATATCCCATGATGTGGTTTTTTCTTTCTAATTAATTTTGATAGATTTTAAAGTGAATGCGCCTTCTTCGGTTAATTTCTATTTCAATCAATGTTTTGTTAAAATTGTATTTTTATTTATGATAACTCTTTGTTTTATTTTTTGTTTCCATATCTATGAGCTATTTTTAATTTTTTTGTCCTTATTAATATCATTATTTATAAAATATTTTGGTATAATGTAATTGGCCCATAAACTTTTATTTTCTTTCATACTCTACCATCACTTGCAAGCCCATGCCTCTTCTATTTCTACCAAGCTAGAAAAGCTTAGGCTGGCCTCCTCTTTTGGGTAACAAAGAAACTCTCATTTAACCCAATGCAATTTGTGTTTTTTATCTTTTTTTCCCCAAAGGAAATTGGAAAATTCTCTTTCCATTTTTTTAATTATGTTTTTAGGTGGCATCATTATCATAAGAATATGAATTACCATGCTTTGAAAAACATGATTAATTCATGTGATTTTTCCACTCATATTTAGCATATCTATTTTCCATCAAGCTATTTTCTATCTAATCTTAACTAACATGAGATTGAAGTGTTTTATAAGTGTTCATCCCACATATAAAAGGCAACCAAGATAAGTGATTGCTCCTGTTACTTGGGAAAAACCTATAGCATTTTTCAGTCTGAGAGCTAGATTGAAGAGAGCTTTTTTAGAAACCATGAATTGACATTTATTTCTATTTAGTATTAGACCCCTTTCTTCTTCTATGTTTTGGAAAAGTTTCATTAGATTAGATATAGATTTTTTATTTTCATTAGTAAAAATAATTATATCATCTGTATATGCTAGACAATCTACCTGTGGTGAATCTTTAAAATGTTTAAATGAGTGGATAGCTCCTTTTCTGGTTTTATGTTTTAAATTAATCAAAAATAATTTCAGATAGATATTAAAAAGAGGAGACAAAGGGTCTCCATGTCTTAGTCCCCGAGTGGGTTTAAAGTCTTCCCCTTTTTCCTCGTTTATGATAATATTAAACCAAATACTTGAAATACATCTAAAAATTAAGTCAATCCGACCTTCTACAAATCCAATTTCCTCATTACATAACATAACAATATCTAGTCTACTCTATCGAAAGCTTTCGACAAATCTAATTTAAAAACTACATTATGTCCCCTAGTTTTAGTGGAGATTTCTTTAATTATCTCTTTCGCTAAGCAAATATTATCCATGATAAGCCTATCTTTCATGAATCCTGTCTGCTCCTTAGAAATAATCTTAGGGAGAATAAGGCTTAGTCTATTTGCATTAGTTTGACTAGGAATTTATATGTGGAGTTACATAGACTAATTGGGCGAAAATCTTCGCCCTTTTAAGGGTTTTCTTTTTTTGGAATTAAAACTATGAGTTAGAACCCATTATTATTTAATTCAGCTCCACAAAAAAACCACTGTATGGCTTGAATAAGGTCTATTTTGATTATGTCCCAGCAGGCTTGAAAAAACACATTGTTCCAGCCATCAGGATCTGCAGCGCTGTTTTTATCTAAATTGAATACAATATTTTTAATTTTTGTTTCATCTGTAAATTCCATTATGTTTTTGTTATCTTCCTCATTAACATTTTTATTTATGTTTGTAAGAGATTAAACACTGTCTGTTCATTGTTTTTGCATAATAATGCTTTAAGCAGTCTTTCTAATATTTCTTTTATGTCTTTCTTATTTTCTAACCATAATCCTTCATTATTCCTAATTCCTATTATCTTGTGTTTTTGATTTTTTATTTTAGTGATTTGATGAAAAAATTTTGTATTTAATCCTGCCTCTTTTAACCATTTTATTTTTGATCTTTATTTCCAGAAAACATACTCTATGTATAATTTTAATTTGAGTCAGCTTGAGCTTTATGAATGGCCTTAAGATTGTTTGTGTTATTAATTTTTTCGTGTTCTTTTTCTAGTCATCTATATTTTGTTCCATTTCTAAAATAGTTTTGTTAATATTTCCAAATTTATTTTTGTTCCAATCTAATAAGCATGTTTTTAATCTAAATAGTTTACCTAAAAAGATCTTAGCAAGATTACCTACAATTGGAAACTTCCAAGAATTATTAACCATGTCCAGGAAGTCCTCATGTATGCAGCACATATTTTGAAAATTAAATGAGGTTCTACTCACTTCTTTTTTTTGGGGGGAGTAATAAGCAGTTGGTTATGATCTGAGCAGGTCCTGTTTAAGTGTTTTATGCCTATATTTCCAAAAGTGTCCAGCCATCTTGAATTAAATAGAATCCTATCCAGTCTTGACTAGATGGCACCTTTCTTTTTACGGTTGTTTGTCCATGTAAATTTTGATCCTAGAAACTCGCTTTTGTGTTTATTGGCCTACCTCCTTTTTTCTCTGATGAGTTTTTTATGGTGTGAAAGTCTCTTCTAATATTCCATGGTAAATTATTATTAGTTATATTCTTAATGATATTCCATAAATCGTTTCTTTTATTTCTAGAATATTAGCATAAACTATAGAAATAGTGCCTTCTATGTTTTTTTACTAAAACTGAGGTAATAATTTGTTCATCTTTTTCTATTTTGGTTATATCCAAGTTATTCCACATTACCCAAATTCTGCTATTTTTATTGGAGGTGACATTTTTATATCTTAACTTATTTTTTGAATCTTTCTAGATGGTCTTTTCCCCACCGTGACTCAGCTATCATTAGTAATGAAATTTTATATATTTTAACCATTTTAATTAATCTATTTAGTGAAGATGGGTTAGCTATACCCCAAATGTTCCACAATAAGTATTTATGCATAATTAAAAGATTTTGATTGTGCTCTCATTTTATTTTTTAGTTCATTAGTTTTCTCTAAATGTTTATGTGTATTTCTTGTTTTCTTTATATGAGTGAGATGAGTTTTAACTAAAATCACAATTTTATCAAATTTTTTCATTTGAATGTTTATGATTTTTAAACTTTCTAATGCCTTTTCTTTATTTTCTATCTACCATCTTCTTTTCTCAATATCTATATCATCTATAGAGTTCACCTTGTAATTTTCTGTTTTAGTTTGCATAGTGTTATAGCTTTTAATTGATTCAGAATCTGAATCAAATTCTGAACCAAGGAACCAACCTTCTGTGTTTGGTTTCTATTTATGTTTATTTTATGGTTTCTAGTTCAGATTACCAGCTCCTCTACTTTGCCCATCATGATTCTAATTCTATTTGTTCTATTATATTTCCATCTTGAACAGAAAAATTTTTAAAGGTTTCTATTACATTTTTGGGGATGCTATTATAGGTATAGGGTGTACATTATCATCATTAGACACATCCTATATAATCTTGTGTTTTCTAACCCAAATTTTGTGATTTTCTTTTTTAAAATTGACAATGCAATTCCCTATTTTATGGCCTCTTTTTTACATTGAGAGCAATAGCTAGGCATTGCTTAAGAAGTTATAGTTTGCAAAAAGATTGAAAATCATTCTGCTCAATCCATATTCTTTGCGGGATAGGGTATTGGATATTAACCTCTATACAGACTCGTGCAACACTTGGTCTTAGAGAGGTTGGCAGTGGCACCATTCATCAATAGAGGTTTGCCAATAACTTTAGATTTTGAGTAGAGTGAGAATTTATTGAAAAAATGTAAAGGTAATAGGGGTAGAAGAAACAATACTAGAGTAAGTGGATTTTCTTCATTCGTATTAAAATTTGCCGACCATTTAATGTCCTCATAGGATAACCTCTGACATTCCAGTTATCCTTTATCCACAGTCAAAGAAAATCTTCCTCTGTAAAGGGCTACACCAAGAGGTACTTACTATCTATCGAGCCCACTTTTATCAAGCCTTTGAGCTTGAGAGAGAAGAAATTCCCTTATAGTATCAATGGAAGAGCAGCCATGAGAAAATTTCCTGATAAGAGAGAATTTATGAGCTTCCGAGAGAGCCTCAATATCTTCAAGAGAAAAATTATAGTGGATTCTCAATTTTTTCTGTTTAATGATATTTAGGGTCTCGGATGTATAGTGAATGTTAGAAAAAGATTTATTATGGACAAGATAATCCATTCCTCCATTTTGAGCTTGAATTCACCCCTTTCTTCATCATGATGAAGATTTCTCTCTCTTGATTTCGAATTTTTCTCACTAGAATTGAGTGCTTCTCCAACTTCTTTTTTCTATTTTTCTTATTCTTCTTATTCTTTTATTTTTCTTATTTTTTTATTCTTCTTTTGCTTTTTATTCTGTTATACTTCTTATTCTCTTTTTCTTCTTATTCTTCTTATTCTTCTTATTCATATTATTCTTCTTTTTCTTCTTTTCGTTTTATTCTTCAATTTCTTTATTATGCTAAATCTTCTAATTCTTCTAATTCTTTTATTTATTATATTATTCTTATTCTACTTATTCTACTTATTCTACTTATTCTAATTATTTTATTCTTTTTATTCTTCTTATTCTTCTTTTTGTTATTATCATCTTTTATTTTTATTCTTTTTAATCTTCTTATTCTTCTAATTCTGATTATTCTTCTTATTCTTCTTATTGTTCTCATTCTTCTTATTCTTCTTATTTTTCTTATTCTTCTTATTCTTTTTTTTTTAAAAGTTTGTTTATTATTTATAACCCTCTCTTTTGGCGGAGGAATACCGTTTGTACAAACTACATCTACCCTTTACCCTCTTACATCCATTCCCATTTCTAAAGACTAACAATATTATAATCTTCCTAGTACTATCTAAATTAACATAAAAATCTCTAAAAGAGTCATCAATCTTAACTTTACTCTTTACTCAGGGGAACTTCCTTCTTTTATATTCCAAGCGCTCCATGAATCATCTTTCCTGTTCTCTGGTATCCACCCTTTCTATGTTGTATATATCTTATTCCTGCAAAAAATATCAAATATACCCCACTTTGCAAAATACCTTTTCCCCTTGTGGCACTTATTCTGCCGAAGCTTTCCTCTACTATCTATCCTAGGCCTTGTCCCTCTTTATTTACCGATATAGCTTTAGATTCCCATCTTGAGAGCCATTTCAAAACACCTTGCCCTATGTTGATCCTTGTCGAACTCCTAGACTAGACACTTACCTCTCCTAGGACTTTTTATTTAACATATGACACTTGAAATCTGAAAAGTTTCAGACTTCGAAACCCTCTATACATGATTTAAAAGCTGTTAAAAACATACAACATGACTTGACAAAACTTTTACAGACTCTTACTAGATTTCAAACTACCTTTAACCAAAGAACATGATTTGATGGGCCCATTTAGTGCTTTCCTGCAATACAAAAAAACCAGAAACATACCAAAGAAGCAGAAAATTCCAGCCCTTACCTTTTCATTCCCTCATCTTTATGTCTTATGAGGTGAACCTTGTAGAGACAGAAATTCCCCTGCAATTTTCGCTAATTTTTATTTCTAAGCCTAGTTTCTGAGACTAATCTTCTTTAACCTTATATATGGGAATGCCATTCTATCTAACCTTGCCTATGCCTTTTAATTTATGCGGTATAGACTCTTCATCATATTCAATCTCTCCTCTAACTGACCCTATTCTAGCTAAGTTATCCGCTAGAGTATTTACCTCCCTGAATATGTGTGTAATTGAAGCCTTCAATTCGTCTGAAATGTTGAAAAGTATTGCTAAGTCCTCCTCATACCTCCATAGTATTCTTCTATTAATTACTATATCTACTAACACTGTGAGTCCGCTTGAATTTGTATATTTTTAAAATCTAGATTCTGCATATATCTAATCTAGATTTCAAGGCTTTAATTTCTGATTCGAGGCGCCAAAGAGGCTCTACTAGAAAGGGTAAAAGCTTTCTTTGCTATCCTTTAGAATCTCTTATTACTCCTCCTCCTGCTATTTCCAGTGTCCCTGTTAAGCTAGCCATCCGTGTTAAGTGAATACTTACCAACCAAGGGGCTATTCCAATTTACACTTTTAGCTTTTTGTTGGTAACTACTTTATACGTGAGGTCCATGTTTTTTCAACCGTCTTATCTTTCACCTTATCTTCTATTTTAAACATTTTATGCTAGCTATATTACTAATTTCTTTTCTAATGTCTTTTATTATTTCTATTGAATTCATCCTTATATTCTCAATTTACTTTTATTTCGAGATGTCCATATGCACCAGATTATTACGTGTGGGAGTTTTTGATTAGCCATTTCCTAATTGGGCCTTTCGTAGTTAGACTTCTCCATTTATTCACTCTTTCCAATAACCCATCCTCTTTATTACTTATATGTTTTCCATCCGCCATCTCTTTCCAGACTTCCACTACTATTGTACCCATAGAGAATAAGTGATCCGTGGATTCAACTGCTTGAAAGCAGCATTCACATCTTGATGCAATTTTTATCCCTTTCTTTGTACATTCATATCTACCGGAATGGCATTCACAAGAGCCTTCCAAGTAAATGAGCACATTTTATGCGGAACATTTTCTTGCCAAACCCATTTAAATACATTTTGAGTGAGTTTTTTCTTCCTAATCAATTGTTTTACCGACTTTAGAGTGAAATTTCCTTGTGGGGTTAAGGTCCATTTCCAGCCACTCTGTCTCAGTATAGAGTGCGAATCTACTATCTTTTTTTTGTTTTTCCATTGCTTTCCAGTTGTTCGAAGCTTTCTTTGAGCTTCTGAGCTTCTGATCCAATTATTTAGCACGCATATATCTTGCCCATAGATTATCACTCTCTTTAATTCTCCACCAGCCTTTACAATCCCAAGTAGTGGACAAATCCTGTAAATTCATTATCCCTAAGCCTGCTTCTTCTTTAGGGTAGCAAATATCTTCCCAGTTCTTCTAGTGTAATTTGTTTTTCCCATCTTTTTTGCCCCATAAGAAGTTTTCCATTTCTGATTCGAGTTTTTAGTGAATTTTTTAGGAGGATGTATGACTGATAAAATGTGTATCAGAGTACTTTGTAGTACATGCGAAATTAAACGTTATCCTACCCCCAATCCCAGAAGCTCTTCTTTCCAGCCTGCTATTTTTTTCTCAGTTTGTCTTGGAGAGAAATTAGATATTTTTCCTTCAGCCCTGCCCTCATATATCGGACATCCTAGATACATTAATGCTCCTTTTATTTCAGAGAAACCTGTAATGTTCTTGATTTCACTTTTCCAGCCTGCTGAACATTAACGTTATTCTTCTTATTCTTCTTATTCTTCTTATTCTTTTATTCTTTTTATTCTTCTTATTCTTCTATTTCTTCTAATTATTCTTATTCTTCTTATTCTTCTTATTCTTTTTATTCTTTTTATTCTTCTTATTATTTCTATACTTCTAATTCTTCTAATTCTTATATTTCCTTAATCTTTTTTTCTTCTTATACTTATTTTTCGTAATCTTCATATTCTTTTTATTTTTCTTATTTCTTATTTTCTTATTCTTCTTATTCTTCTTTTTCTTTTATATTCTCTATTTCTAAATATACTTTTTATTGATATTGATCTCTATTATTCTTATTATTCTTCTTATTCTTCTTATTCTTCTTAATCTTCATATTGTTTTTATTCTTCTTATTCTACTTATTCTTTTTATTCTTCTTATTCAACTCATTCTTTTTTTCTTCTTATTCATCTTTTTCTTATTATTATTATTCTTCTTCTTATTCTACTATTTGTTCATAATCTTCGAATTCTTTTATTATTTTTATTCTCTTATTCTTCTTATTCATCTTATTCTTCTTATTCTGATTATTCTTCTAATTCTTCTTATTCTTCTTATTATTCTTATATTTCTTATTCTTTTTATTTTTTTTATTAATCTTATTTTTTTATTATTCTTATCTTTCCTATTCTTCTTATTCTTCTTATTCCTTTTATTCTTCTTATTTTTCTTATTCTTCTTATTCTTCTTATTATTTTTATTCTTCTTATTCTTTTAATTCTTTTTATTCTTCTTATTCCTCTTATTCTTATTATTCTTCTTATTCTTTTTATTCTTCTTATTCTTCTTATTCTTCTTAATCTTTTTATTCTTCTAATTATTATTATTATTATTCTTTTTATTCTTATTATAAATAAATAATTTAAAAACTATATAAATATAAAAAAATTTAATATTAATAAAGACTACAATTACTATTAATAAAGATTACAATAACTATTAATAAAGACTACAAACACATTAAATGATTAATTCTATAATTATACAAAATTTTAAAGTTATTTTAAAAAATAAATAAACATACTTTTAAATTTCTACTAATAAAAAGATTAAATAATTCATTGTATGATAAAATATAACATATTTACAAAATATCATAATTACGAAAAAAATAGTAAATATTAACATTATTTTGGGTTTAAAAATTAGTTTTATGCCTAAAGAAAATTTTTAATAAAATAATTACAAAAAAATTTGAAATTTTTAAATTATAAAAAAATTTATTATTTTTCATAATATCTAAATGAAAATAAATTAATAAATTTAAAGGATAAATAGAGAGATGTTTGTCACTACTGAAATTTATAAGAACTATATAATTGAGTTAAATTTATACTATTAGCTTTTAATATTCCATCTTTATTAAATTTAATAAATATAATTTTTTCTTAATAATCATCTCACTTTAATAAATATAATTAACTTTAAAATTATTTCATAATATCTTAATAAAAATTAATATGAATTTTTAAAAATTTATAAACTTAAAATATATATATTTGCATATATTTTTTTAACATAAAGAGTATTTTTAATTTTTAGGAAACTATCTTGAAGACCAATAAATTTTCATGTGTAACTTGTATATTAAGTTTATAAATTTTGTATTCATTTGATTTTTTATTCTATTTGGAAGGCTAAACATCTATTTTTTGAAATTGTTTATATATTTATTGTTTAATAGATTTGATAATTTAAATTTGAAAGGTGTTTACTTTTCATGTGTGTCTTGCTACACGCACATTAATATTTTGAAAATATTTTATTAAGTAAAAAAAATAAGTTGAGTCTTAGGGTGCGTTTGTTTTTTTCGGCTTAATGCTGAAAACAAATTAGTTTTAGTGTTACGCCGAAACGTGTTATATTTTTTTAACACTTTTCACTTTGAATTATTTAAAAAATGCTTTAAGTGTTAATCAAATTTTTTTTTTGGCTTTTCTATTCAGAAATAGCCAAACCAAAATATGCTATATCAAAAAATGCTCAATCCAGCATTTTCGAGTTCCCTTTGGTAAAGAAAAAATCTTTCATCTCTTAATAGAAATACAATATTAAAAAAAACAAACAACTTAATTCTTAATGCTCTTAAGTACCATTAAGCATTAAACTCAAAAAAAGTTCTATTAAGTATTAAGTAAAAAAAACAAACGTCCCCTTAATGTTTTTTATATATGTATGGAATATTAAATATTTTGATAATTTAAAATTAAAACATTAATTGAATTTTAAAATTTAATAATATATATATATATATATATATATATATATATATATATATATAGTTATAGTTATAGTTATATATAGTTATATTTGTGTGTGTGTGTGTGTGTGTGTGTGTGTGTGTATTAAATATATGTTATTATATTTATATATCGTTATGTTTATGTATACTATTTTTATAGTTATAGATATAGTAAAATAAACTTATATAAGAAATTCGAATTATATCAAACATGCATATTGATGTATAGTTATGTTTAAATACACTTATATAAAATACACTTATGTTTATATTTACTGTTTATATATAGTTATGTATATTGATGTAGATATCAAGTCGGCATACCTTATACTGTTTATGTATACTGTTTATGTATATTATTTATTTATACTATTTATGTATACTATTTATATATAGTTATGTATATTAGTGTAGATAAATACATTTATATATAGTAATATGTTGATATACATATTGTTAAATACATACATACATACATACATACATATATATATATATATATGTATGTATGTATATTAAATATAAATTGTTATATTTATATATAATTATGTTTATGTATTAAATTTTTATAGTTATAGATCTAATAAAATGAACTTATATATTTATGCATTATATAGACACTGCCCAACACAAACACCAACACCCATTTTGTGATTAAACTAAGATAAATAGAATATTGTCTAGTGTAAAAAATGGAAATAAAGTCGGCATACCTACTGTGCACCATCAACGTCCATACAATGAGAATGCATTGTATCACAAATACATTAGGTATGTATATGAATAAGTTTTATAAGCAATCCAAGCAAATAATGATGATAAAAGAAGAAAAATTTCTGAAAAAAAAATTAACAGAATCAATACGCAAACTCTTGCATTAAGATAATCAATGAAGAATTCGGGTAGAAAATATATCTCAAATCAATAACAAATTATCGCTTAATCTTCAAATAAGTTTTGATTCATCAGTGAAGAGATAGATGATGGACTGTGGAGGACTTGTGCTTCGCTTGTTAGGGTTGTCTTTGGAGTCTCGACAAGTGATTATATATATTACCAAAATATTTATATTTTTATTATAAAAACATTAAATAAACAATATATATATATATATATAATACAAAAATACTCATTTATTTTATTTACTATCAAAATTTTTTCAACAAAATTAATGTGCATGTAGCAAGGTACACATGAAAAAAAAACCTTACAATTTTTTATTATAATATTAATTAAACAATAATATATAAACAATTTAAAAAATATATATGTTTAGCCTTATAAAAAATATCAAATAGCTACAAAATTAACAACTTCATATAATAAGACATACATAAAATCATGATTTGTCTTCTAGCCACTCTCATAAGAGTTACAAAATGCTATTAATGTTAAAAAATATATAAAAATTTATATTTTATGGTTATAAATTTTTAAGAAATCATATTAATTTTTATGAAGATAATATGAATAATTTTAAAGGCATAAAATTTCATATTATTTGATATCATTAATAATTTTAAAATTCAAAAAATTACTAAAAGTAAGAAGATAATTAAAAAATATATATATTAATTATTTTAATAAAGACTGAATATTAAAAGCTAATAGTAAAAATATTACTCATTTGTTAAATCTTATAAATTTTAGTAGGGGGAAACATCTATGTATTATTTTTAAATATTAATATATTTTCTTTTAACTTTAATGAAAAAATTTATATTTTTTATTATATTTCAAGATATTAAAATTTTGTATTAATTATTTTTTTAAAAGTTTCCTATAATCATAAAATTTTTATATAATGATAATAATATTAATATTTAATAATTTATTCGTCAATTCAGATATTTTTGAAAATATTTTCTATTTATCATACAATGAATTTATTTACATTTATATTAGTAGATATTTTAATATATGTTAATTTAATTTTTAAAATATCAAAAAAAAAAGTATTATACTTATTGAATTAAGTATTTAATGTTACTTTAATACAAATTTTTAAGTTTATTAATTAAAAATTATAGAAAAATCTTTTGTATAATTTTTTTTAAAAATTAATACATCATAAAATAGTTATTTTAGTCATTATTAATATAATTTTTTTGTATTTTTATACTTTTAAAATTATTTATTTATAATATCTTTTTTTTATAATTTTATGAGGAGAATGTATCTTTCAAGTATCGCTCATCTATAGACCATTGACATACATTTAATAAATATAATTAAATAAATATTAAAACTAATAATAAACTAAAAAAAATTAAATAATTAAATATTAGCTAGGAAAATTCCATCACTAAATCTGGCCCTATGTTCGGGATTTAATATGCTAGAGGAAGTTATATCACTAAATTTGTCGCTATATTCCAGATTTAATTAGCTATGGAAGTTCCGTCGCTAAACTCGTTAATATATTCTGGATTTAATTAGCCAGGAAAGTTCCGTGGCTAAAATCCATCGCTATATTCAAGATGTAATTGGCTAGAGAAGTTTTGTCGCTAAAATCCGTCACTATATTCAGTATGTAATTAGCTAGGGAAATTCCGTCACTAAATCTATCGCTATATTTTGGGATGTTATTAGCAAGGGAAATTCTGTCACTAAATCTGTCGCTATATTTTGGGATGTTATTAGCAAGGGAAATTCTGTCGCTATGTTCCAGATGTAATTAGCTAGAAAATTACATCACTAAATCCATCGCTAAATTTCGAATTTTATTAGCTAGAGAAATTCAATCGCTAAATCTATCACTATATTCAAGATTTTATTAGCTAGAGAAATTCCATCACTAAATCTATTGGTAAATTCTCTGCTTTTCTCGAGCAAATTTATGAAAATATTCCGTCGCTATTCCATCACTAATTCGTTGCTAAATTCCCCGCTTTTCTTGAGCGAAATTTATGAAAATATTCTGTAGCTAATCCGTCGCTAATCCTTTGCTAAATTCCACACTTTTCTTGAGTGGAATTTACGAAAATATTCCATCGCTAATATGTCGTTAATCTGTTGCTAAATTTCCTACTTTTCTTGAACTGAATTTATGAAAATAATTAATCGCTAATCTATTACAAATTTTTATTTCAATGAAAAATCATAAATTTTTTGTTGTTCCCTAGCTAATCACTCACAATTTAGCTAGGGATTGATCCCTAGCTAAAATTCTCTAGCTAAATGAACATTTTCTTGTAGTGTACCATAATATATAAATTCATATATATACAAAAGTATATTTGATTATGTATAAATATTGGGCAAAAAACTCTTGGTATTAGGTTACTTCAATGTTTTTATACTATATCGATTATTACTCAATTCACCATGGTTATATAGTGCAATTATTTCAAAAAATTATAAATGGAATTATTTGGAACAATAAGCATTAAAACTCAATCTCTTTATTTGTCCAACAATAAGAAAATCCCAGAATGACTAATGTATGAAATAAGGAGTAATACAACATAAGCTTATGTATGGGAGTAATACCCATTCCAAATTGAGCACAATGAAGAATAATAATCTTTTTACATCACTTTGAAAAAAAATAGAGAAAAAAATAGAAAAAAAAAGTCAATTTATCAATAGTAACCTATACCTATGCTGTGACAAGGGAAGATTCTCTTGCAACCCCAACAAATAAACTCAACTTAAATAGATTGATGGCCATAAAAAATTTAATAGAAACCTAGAGCTCCCTAGCCATAACATCAGATCCATTGCCAATGAGATCACTAGAAACCACAGATTCCAAAACATCAGATATTATAAAATCATAGTGTAAGGGAGGAATGGCATAGGGACCTCTAAAATGTTAGAAATTGAACATTCAGAAATGATCTAGTATTCACTACTTGATAGATCTGTCTTTAACTAGCATATCTAGAAACACATTATCAAATGCAGCATCCTTTGAGAAATTCATTCAATCGTTGAAAAAAAAAACAAGATAATAAAATGAAGCATGCAAATAAGCATCCAAAGCTCAAGGAAAAGCACAATTCTTGCTGCACCAGAGAAAAAAACTCATTTTTGTTAATTTTTTGCAAAAATATCAGTGACAATTGGTTTCTTTTCAAATATGAACCATAAAAATTAAACAAACAATCAAAACAAAATTGAATATTACAAGTCCGAAGCCTAGCATGCAGTACCAAAATCTTATAAAAAAACAGCTTGCATACATCTTGCATCTTTTAAAAAACAAATAATTAGAGCCTAGCATGCAGTACCATAATCTTTTAAAAAATAGCTTGCATACAGCTTGCATATTTTAAAAAATAAACAATTAGAGCCTATCATGTAAGACCAGAATCTTGAAGGTGGCAAACTACATCACCAAAGCAATGCATGAGATCCACTGAACTTCTAGTGCTCTGCAAAAATTGCAAACTCCATTTAGAAAAGAAGTTTATAATATTTCAATTCACAGCATTATAGCACGTTAAATTGAAATCAAATAAAATTAATAACATGATTACGAAAATTGATTTTTCGTCCCTCTAAGGCAGATGATTATTCAAATCTTTATGCTTCAAAAGGCAGCTGCAACAAAACAACAAAAACAAAAAGCCAACAAAAAGTGGAGGACACGTTGAGTGGAAAGGAAAAGGCATCGTGGAGACGGAGAACAATGTGAGGTGGAAATCTGGCACAATAAGCTTCTAGATCATGTTAGGTCATTAGGAGTAACCCTATATTTGAACCGTGGCACCGATGACCAACCAAATAGCTTTCTGATTCGCTTCTCCAAAATTGAAGACTAACAATGATATAAAGATAAAACACATAATTCATGAGACTTTTATCCAAAACTTTTTAAAATGAAAGTTTCATGCAATTTTAATCACACAAAGACTAAATGTACCAAAAGATTACTAGCATCGTACCAAAATACAAGCACTATTTTGTGCCAACTATGTGGACACTACTGACATAGATCACCATTTGGTTCTAGATTACAAGAATCACATCATCACACATCAAATGGCCACACCATGCCCAACCATCGAGGAGTCTCTAGATACTAGATTTTAGGTGCTAGGGGAGAATGGAGGAGGGAGCGATATGGCTTTGCTGCACAACCTCACCTCCATTGCAGCCATTTTATCACAACTAAAGTGAGTCAACAACTGGTTGGACCAAGAAGTTTCAAATGGAAGTGAACTTTACTTGGCAGAGATTTACAAGGTGAAGCATAAGATCTATGATTTTTTCATCCATGATGTTGGAAGCACTCCAGAAAGGTCATAGCAGGTTGCTTCTCCATGCCATTCTTCTTTTCACCTCCTCTTGATTTTTATTGCTCAATCTGTTGCTAAGAATTTTCAGATTCTTATCATGTTTTATGAAACTGTGCACTAGTATTTATCACAAAGAGAGAATGAGAGAGAGAGAGAGAGAGGGAGAGAGGGAGATCATCCCACTGCAAAAGTGTGATTTTCTTGCCTACTGTTATAAAAATTTTATCAATCTTAGTTTGTGAAGAACATATTTTCATGAGTTCATGCACACTGAATGTACACACATGACTTTCTTCTACTTGTTCAGCTTTCTTGTTAGCACAGCTATTAAAAAATAGCTTTTACACAACTTAATCATTGACATATCTTATTTTTATTTTTCTTCATCTACATGTATCTAGATATATACATTTATCAATTAAGTTCATTAAAGTGGTTTGAATACACACACACACACACACACACATGTATGTATGTATGTAAATAGCTAAGGAAAGATTCCTAACTAAATAATTTTTTTCCATCGGTAAACTGAAATAACGACGTATTAATGATGGAAACTTTTTCAAGCTAAAGTGCTCATTGCTAAAAATTAACGAGGGAAGAATTCCCTTGCTAAAAATTTTAGTGACGAAATATTCCCTAGCTAAATTAATTTTTTCACTTACTAATTTTGATTGGAATTTAGTTCTTCAGAAAATTCCCCTGCTAAATTAGCGAGGGAAATGTCTCTATATAAATTAATGAGGGTAATTTTTTGAGCTATTTTCATTTTAAATTATTTTCACAATTTTAATTTTTTACAAAAAATTTAATTACATATTTTTAAATTTTTATATTAAATTTAATAAAAACATAAACCATAAACCATTATTTATAATTAACAAAAAATAAAAGTAATTAATAAATTATTCCAATACAATATGTTACTTAGTTAAAATAGAAACATAACAAATTTGATTACATCTTTTTCTTCATCATTGTATCTAATGATAGTGCATAATGTATAATTTGTCGATTAATTGATGTTTCTTTCTCTCTCCCAGCTCTTCAAGATTTGCATACTGCTCTAGCATCTGAGTATGTCCCTCCATGTCCATCTGCATTGCTTCCTTTATTTCTAGTTTGCTTTTCCTCTCCACCTCCAACTCCTTCCTTTTATTTGCCAATGCCATTTTTGTATCTAGCTGCTCTTCAAACAACACTTTTTTTAACCTTGCGATCAATCATCCCATTTAACTTTAAAATTATTATAATATCTAATGTTATATTTTGTTACTCAAAGAAAAAGAACCTGATAGATTAATGATTCCATCCAGGGTGGTTGGTCACATGGTACAAAACTTATTGACATGAGGTAATGCTTCACTGTGCTCCAGCAAACACTATTTTAGTAACCAGCCATCCTACAATTTTTTTAAACTACCCATGCAAGTAAAAAAAAAGATGAGAAAAAATAATTTCTATTAATTTTGCAAATGAAAAAGCTTAGCGGATGAAAAAAAAATAATTGAAGAGCAGAGCACCAACGCTCTTGAGAAGTTCATTCAAGGGGGATCCCATCCTAATGTCATCCTGGTGTGCAAAAAAAATGCAAAAAAGATGATAGGCAAACATGGATAGAAAAGAGACACCATGTATCATCAACAAGGCTGATCACAGCCAAGCCCACCGCAGATCAGTAATAAAGGCATCACTGACTAGGCCACTGCAATTAAATTTTGGGTTGAATCACTGACTATAAACTATTTGATCGTGCAAACTTTTCAATATTTCTTTAATTTTCTTTTTATTTCTTATTTCCCCCATACTTGCACTCCGTTGCAATTATAACAGCCCATCCAGCTCCTCTGTAAAACTTCACAATTTCAATGTAGTCCGTCACTGATGTAATCTGATTCGCTTTGATAAGAAGGGTATACACCCAATCCAAGCAGCCAAATCAAATTAAAAACAAAAAAAAAACATAAACTTTCACAACTCAATGTTATGCCGAGTCTATTACTAACTCGCAGAGAAATCAACAACTTGCCTCTTCCTTGTATTTGAGGTCGTATAGCATCTTATATGGCTCATAAAACTCAGATGCAGGAACATCCACCCCCCCCCCCCCCCCCCCCTATGGATCACATATGGCATTGACGTAGTTGGAATAAAGGCCTAAGCCTTGTGAGTAATGATTTCAATAACACACAGTGAGTGTGAAATGGGGTTTAAAGTATAGCACATATTGTGTGGGCAACCATGGTAGCTCGTGCATAGTTGATGTACTTTTTTTTCTAGGGGTTTATCACACTTTTCGACACACCCCCGCACCCCCCCCCCCCCCCCCCCCCCCCTCCCCCCATGTTCACTTTTGATACCATGTAAAACATTAAATCACACAACATAAAATAAATATAACACACTTGATGAATAACCTCATACAAAAAATGCTTTTATATAACATATTATTTTTATTAGGGCAACTCTCAAGATGAATGCTCTCAATTGAAAATCATCATCAAAGAAAAAACACAATAATGAATAAACTACAAAATTAAAAACTACAACAAAAATTATGTCATCTTGTTTAATATTTACAAGATATCATGATCAAAAAAATGTGTTAAGCAAGTATCACATTTTTTACCTACAACAACAAATAAGGAGGCAGTGGTGATTTGTTCAATTATTTTTTTGTTGTTTCTTTAGGATGGGATATATCTCAAGTGTGAACACCACTGTAACATGTCTCTGTAGATGCAAATGTTTCAACATTAATTTTTGTCGAGTAAAAATTGACTAAGTAGGCAAAAATTGTTCTCACGAAATTTCTAGATCCCGATGAAAGACAATGAGAAGAAATCCAGTTGGTGGGAATATGAGTACCAACCTCAGAAAGCATGGGAATTCCCAAAGTTTGCATGAGAAGAGATACTCTGGCCAAAAGCATGTCATTCTCATCCTTGTGAAAACTACCAATGTAAAGGAACCAGACATTTTCTAGTTCCTCGAACCTCCGCCACAGCTTTTTATTATCATCCCAACAAACCAAACCAAAGTATGGATGAAGTGAGACTCACTTATCATGCACAATCGGCAACACCGTGCAGCCCAGTCTCAAAATATGATCTTTGATGTGAATAATATCATCAGAGCTCGGACGCCCAAATTTTAGCTCATCGCTCCACCTCAGAAAAACCATGAAAACCTATAGAATTAAAAACAAGAAAAATCAATTTTTCATCGTAGCCCAGCATCAATTGAAGCACTTACTTCTTGACTGAGTACATACAACATTATCAACTTTGGAAGGTAGAACAACCAAAGACAATTTGCACATTATATCAATATAGCAATGGTAAGAGGGAATCTCATGAATGGCACATTTGTTAATAAAGAATTCATGCAAGGCTAGCTAAACATGGCATAGCTTCAAGCATTAGAAAGAACCCAACTCGCCTCCGGAGGGTCGATGTTGATAAATCACTACCATCTCATCAGCAGCACAAACTGGATCACACAACTATACCTCTTCAGAAGACAAAAACACACCAGAAACCAAATCCTCATGCTTCATGAAAGATTGTGCGGAACAAAAATTAATGGTCTTGAACGGAGAGTCTCCAGAATGGTGTGCTTGGAATTGGTCATTTCCTCCCCCATAAATCTATATAACTTAAACATTTGAGACATGTTGTCACACACATAAATGCAACCAAATAAGCAACATGTTGTGTGTGTCTGTGTGTGTGTTCCAATCAATTTTATGTGGGTGTGTGTATCATATATGTGGTTCAGATAGTACTATGAAATTAGAGGTAGTAGATTATTATTACCACCACTACTAATGTTTTTAGAGTGACACCATCTTCATCACTAGTCATTTTATTTTTTTCAAAATAATTGTCAATTTCCTAGGGTTCACTCTCGAAGTGTTCCTGTGTGTGCCAATCATGCCTCAATGTGTAAGGCATGCTAATTCTTCATATAAAAAACTTTCAATTTAACAATATATCAATTGATAAAGTAGAGAACATGGCACCCAGCAAAATATAAGCAATATCACAAACCTCGTGCTCATCAATAAGTGATCCTAATTCCTCCTCCAAAAACTCATCAGGTAGAACACCATCCATAAGGCTCTCAAGTAGGAGAACTTTATCCTTCCTTGTCTACCCTATTATGGAATTGCATTCTCTCTCATGCTTGCACTAATATACTAGATGATTGAGCAGCATTATCTTGAAATTTTGTTGCATCAATTATCTGTATGCAAGCTCTGAGGGAGAAGGGAGAGAAGATAGAGATACCTAGGTTCTCTATTGAAGCCATGCTGGGACCACATTGAATTTGGATTGTAATTATTTCATCATATATGGTAGTTTATGAATTTTATTTTTAATGATTAATTATATTATTTCATAAATAAATAAATATATGGTTAATAGTTTATAAATTTATTGTGGTTATTTTTTGTAATATTATTTCTAATTTAATGAAATAAATTTCAGAAATAAAAAAATTTATTTATTGTTATAAAATGGAGAAAAAAATAATATTACTAATAACCATGAAAACTATTAATTAGTAATCAAATATTCATATTATTTCATTTATTAAAAAAACATATTATTTCATATAACCAAAAAAAAACTGTATAAATGTACCATACAAAATTTATTTCATTTCATATTTTTTGTATAATTTATGGATACATTTATAATATTAATTCATAAAAATAAAAAATAATATGAAATTATAAAAAGTATTTCATATATATATATATATATAGTTATAAATTTTTATGAATTCAATATGTTTTTATGAATATAATATGAAATACATTTATAGGCATAAAATTCATAATATTTGATATAATTTATAATTTCCAAAATTCCTAAAATAACTTAAAGTGAGAATATCATAAAAAAAGATATATATATTATTTTAATAAGAATGAAATATAAAAACCTAATATTAAAAATCTTAATCAATGTTTTAATTCTTATAAAATTAAGTGTTTATAGGGCTAAAAATAATTTTAAATATTTTTATGACAAAAAAAGATCATTAGTTTTATTTTAAATAACTCTTTTAAAACCCTAAAATAACACTTGAAGTGTTCTTTTAATAAGCAAATGGATATATATTTTTTTATAACTCATTAAAAATTTATGGATATAATTAAAACATTTATGTATTTATCTTTAAATATCATTTGAAAGAGTAAATGTTGACTTGTCACTTTAAATGGTCATATGATCAAAAACTTATTCATTTATATCAACCATCATCTTTCCCATCCATGTTTCTTGTTTAATTTATAGTTATACATATAGTAAAATACACTTATATATAGTTATATGTTATTATACATATAGTATAAATAGTTAAAAATATTTATATATAGTTAAACATATATATATACATATATACATATACACACATACATACATACATACATACATACATACATACATATATATATATATATATTCATACAAGTAGTTATATGTAGTTATATATAAATGCATACAATGTTATAAACAAATATATAAATTTACATATATGTATACATAGTTATAAATATAGTTATATTTAATTATAAGAAGTTTTATATAATTATACAAATATTTTTAAATAGTTATACACATTTAGTTAAACATAATGTTGTATGTCGTTATTAAAGTAATTATAAATATAGTAAAATGTGGTTATACATATCATTAAACATATAGTTATACTTATATTTATACATTTTGGTATATATATTTTTTCATATAATTTTATATATTTATACATATAGTTATGTAAATGTATAGATATAGTTAAATACATTTTTATATACTAATATATACAAATGTATATTAAATATATGTTGTTAATTATATATTTAAATATAGTTATGTATAAATTTTTTATAGTTATGCATATAGTAAAATACAATTATTTATAGTTATATGTTACTATACATATAGTATATATAGATATAAATAGTTATATATAGTTATATATAGTTTAACATATAGTTTTATATAGATATATTCATATAAGTAATTATAAGTAGTTATACATAAATATATACAAAGTTATAAACAATTATATAGATATACACACACACACACACACACACACATATATGTATACATAGTTACAATATAGTTACATTTAATTATATAGAGTTTTATATAGTTAAACAAATAGTTATAAATAGTTATACACATATAGTTAGACATAATGTTGTATGTTGTTATACATGTAATTATAAATATTATTAATGTGGTTATACATATAGTTACACATATAGTTATACTTATATTTTTACAAGTAGGTATATATATTTTTTCATATAATTTTATATATTTATACATATAGTTATATATGGCTAAGAAGGAAGGACATGGATAGGAACACGAGGATACAACATTTGGGATATGAGGACATGGTAAATTTCAAAAAACTAGGATAATGATATAGCTCGGACACGTCATAATAAAATAAAATAAAAATAAAAATAATTATCTTTATAAATATTATTCTTAAAAAATATTGATAAAATAAAATAAAATTTATAGTTATCTTTAAAAATATTAGGTATTTTATAAAATAAAATAATATTTATAATTATCTTATTTAATAAAATAATATTTTATAATTATCTTATTTTATAAAAAAAATAATTTTTTTATTTTATCACACCCCCCCCCCCCCTACCACGCCACATAATTGGCCACTCAGTGTCGTTGGCCACTCGGAATCGTCGGCCACTCACTGTCATCAGAAACTCGGCATCATCGGCCACTCGGCATCATAGGTCACTCGGCATCAGCAGCCACTCAGCATCATTAGCATGGATATGACATTCGATGTGTATGTCTGATACACCACGTGGCGTATTGGACATGGATTGGTCAACAATACACCACGTGGAATATCGGACATGTATCCGATGCGTGCCTTGCACGTGTCCACGTGTCCGATGCGTGTAGAATGTTGTTTCAATGCTTCCTAGCTTATAGTTATAGATATAGTTAAATACACTTTTATATACTAATATATATTATGTATATTAAATATATGTTGTAAATTATATATTTAAATATATTTATGTATAAAGTTTTTATTGTTATGCATATAGTAAAATATAAGTATTTATAGTTATATGTTATTATACATATAGTATATATAGTTATAAATAGTTATTATAGCATATAATTTTATATATATATATATATATATATATATATTCATACAAGTAGTTATAAGTAGTTATACATAAAAATATGAACTAAATAGAACACATTTTTGAATCATTACGTATAATAACTAAATCAGCTAAATTGATAAAGTATCATCTGAGAAAAACTATAGATGTATAAATTTAATATATACTATTTTGTTGTGGTTATCATGTTTCTTAACCCTCATTTTCTCTTCATATACTGACTCATATTTTGTGTTCAGTGGAATACTCACATTAGGCATATCATCATAGCAAAATACTTCATAAAAAGTAATTTATAAGGATATGCATGGAATGACTTCTAAATTATAAAAAAAATGCATGGATGAGCTTTAAAGAGAAAATGTAAAGAGTTATTCAATATTTACATGTTCACATTTTCATTTCAAGGTATTATTTTATCTTATTTAATTGTAATATATCATTTGGTATATAAAGATAGTCCAATATATCATCATTACCTCTACTTGGCTTGAATTAATTATATAAATTTTATTTTCAATTCAATTTTATCATGAACAAAAATTATTTTAAAATGTGTTAAAGAACATCATCATTTATAATTCTAGCAAATTTCAATTTTAATCCTCACCAATATTTTATTTCATCTTCACCTTTACAAATTAGAGCAATTAAAGCTATATTATATACATGATTAAACCATATTAAGCATTTCACTTTTTATTTTGAATACACATGCATATTAGTTATTATACACTATGTCTGATTTACATGCTCCTAACAAAATAATGTCTATTTTCTCTTCTACCATCTTCATGTCATCGATGAAAACTAGCTTCCCGTACAAGTGTTCCTGCCAATTCCACCTGAGAGATGAACATACTCAAATAATATTGAAAGGATAAGAGAAAAGGTTGAGCAAGTACAAAAGCAGAAAGCCAATCTTCAGAGAGACATAATGATATGAGAGAAGTATAAGCTTCAATATACACTCTTTCACACTTCTTCATCACTTCTAAGCCTCTAACATTGATATCCTTCTCGTCTTTCAAACCAAGACCAATTATAAACAACATCTATATCCATGTAAATAATGATGTAGTATTAGTTCAATTGCATTTAAACATAAAAGCTCTAACATCTAATAATGATATATAAATGCAACATTCAAAATACCAGGTTAAATAAATAATGAAAGAGGAAGAGCTAATCAAATAATGCGTTTGTGATGAACAATCATCAGAACAATTTGATTCGCATCAACACTCACAGCATGGATCATACGAGCGAAGGCTATGCGATAGTATTGATTAATCGCTGTCATCCTCAAAGTTCATTAAAACTAGCATGATGCAAATTTCATCTAGTCCTTAAAGATCAAATTTTTTTCATGGGTTTGCCATGACTATGACAATGCGTTGATGCTGTGAAGCGCCAGTGTTTCCCAAACCCTAGCTATATGTTTCCGTGGACATTCACGACTTATGTTTGCACATGCATGAACAAAATCGCTTACTCCACTGTTAGGTTTTATTTTGATAATGTCAGAGTATAGAGAAGGACCAATGGAGAAAGTTAGAGACTTTGAGTTGTCTCTAACTATTAAATTTAATTATGTTTTATTAGGTTTTAAATTTCCATTAATGTTTTAATTTTAAATTATCAAAACATCTAAAATACAATAAATATATATAAAACATAGTCTCATCTTTTTTTTAACTTAATAAATTATTTTCAACAAGTTAATATGCGTGTAGCAAGGCACAAATGAAAAAAAAATAACTTTCAATTTTTAATTATCAAATTAATTAAACAATAATATATAAACAATATCAAAAATTAGATGTTTGGCCTTCCAAATAGAAAAACAAATCAAATGGCTACAAAATTTGTAAACTTAATATAGCAAGGCACACATTAAAAGATTATTGGTATTCAAGCCACATTCCTAAGAATTATAGATACTCTTTATGTTAAAAAAAATAAAAATATATATATTTTAAGTTTATAAATTTTTAAGAATTCATATTAATTTTTATCGGGATAATATGAAATAATTTTAAAGGCATAAAATTTCATATTATTTTATATAATTTATAATTTATAAAATTCAAAAAATTACTTAAAGTAAGATGATTATTAAAAATAAGTTATATTTATTAAATTTAATAAAGATAGAATATTAATAGTACAAATCTTACTGTATTATTTAATTCTTATAAATTTCAGTAGAGTCAAATATCTCTCTATTTATCTTTAAAAATTAATTTATTTTCATTTAAATTTTATTAAAAATTTGAATCTTTTTTTAATTCAAAAATTTCAAATTTTTTAGTAATTATTTTTTAAAAGTTTTTTTTATAATAAAACTAAGTTTTATACTTAAAATAATATTAATATTTAGTAGTTTTTTTCATTAATTTAGATAGTTTTGTAAATATATTTAATTTTATCATACAATGAATTATTCTATATTTTAATTAGTAGAAATTTTAATGTAAGTTCATTTAATTTTTAAAATATATTAAAATAATTTGATAATTATAGAATTAATTATTTAAAGTTTTTTAATACATAATTTTAAAATTATTAATTAAAAATTCTAGAAATATATATCGTATAATTTTTTATAAATTTTATAATCATAAAAATAGTTATTATAGTTTTATAAAGATAAATTTATTTTGTAATTATATATTTTTTAAATTATTTATTTATAATAACATATTTTTATAATTTTACGAGGGAACTATTTTTAAAGGATCGTTCATCTAAAGCCAAAGACATATGTACCTTTAATATACAAAATTAAATAAAATATTAAAATAAGTAAAATATTAAAAAAAATTAAATATTAAAAGATTGGCAACGAAAATATCTAGAGCCCATAAGGCTAGGAAAAAAACCATAGATAAATGCATATATTTTGTGAAAAAAAAAATTAAGGAATTATCGCTTGCAATTAAATATAAAAAGAAATAAAAAATTCAAATATTTATTCAACAATGGATTTTATCTCGTTTTAATTACCTAAGGAAAGTCAGTCGATAAATCCGTTGCTAAATTTTTAGTTTTTCATTTTGTGGAAATCTACGATAATATTAGAGATAGAAGGTTTAAAAGTATTCGTCGCTAATTATTCACTAATCAGTCGCTAATCTTTAATTCAATATAAAATCAAAAATCACTTGCTAATTCCTTCATAAATTACCCTAGCTAAATAGATATTTTCTTGTAGATAAATAAGAAGAATTAAAATTTAATAAGAAATAGAAGAATAGAATGAATAAGAAGAATAAAAAGAATAAGAAGAATAAGAATAAGAAGAATAAGAAGAATAATAATAATCAGAAAAATAAAAAGAATTAGAAAAATAAGAAGGATAAAAAAAATGAGAAGGATAAGAAAAATATTAAGAATAATAAGAATAAAAAGAATAATAAGAATAAGTAGATTAATAAAAATAAAAAGAATAAGAAGAATAAAAAGAGTAAGAAGAGTAAGAATAATAATAAGAATAAGTATAATAAGAAGAATTAGAAGATTAAGAAGAATTAGAAGATTAGAAGAATAAAAAAAAGAAGAAGAATAAGAAGAATAATAAGAATAAGAAGAATAAAAAGAATGGAAAAAATAGGAAGAATAAGAAAGTTAATAAGAATAAGAAGAATAATAACAATAAGAATAATAAGAACAATAAGAAGAATAAGAAGAATAAAAAGAATAAGAACAATAAAAAGATTAAGACGAATAAAAAAAATAAGAAAAATAATAAGAATAAGAAGAATAAGAAGAGTAAGAATAATAAGAATAATAAGATGAATAAGAAGAATGAGAAGAAGAAGAAGAAGATTAATAAGATTAATAAGATTAAGAAGATTAAGAAGAATAATAAGAATAATAAGAATAATAAAATTAATAAGAATAATAAGAATAATAAGAATAATAAAAATAAAAAGAATAAAAAGAATAAAAAGAATAATAAGAATAAGTAGAATAAGGAGAATAAGAAGAATAAAAAGAATAATAAGAATTAGTAGAATAAGAAGAATAAGAAGAATAATAAGAATAATAAGATTAAGAAAAATAAGTAGAATAAGAATAATAAGAAGAATAAGTAGAATAAGAATAATAAGAAGAATAAGTAGAATAAGAAGAATAAGAAGAATAAGAAGAATAAGAAGAATATGTAGAATAAGAATAATAAGAATAATAAGAAGATAAAAAAGTATAAGCAGAATTAAAAGAATTAAAAGACTTAATAAGAAAAAAAAAAGATTAAAAATAATAAGAAAAATAAGAAGAAAATAAAGAATAAGAAGAATAATAAGAATAATAAATAAAAATAATAAGAAGAAAAAGAAGAATCAGAAAAATAAGAATAATAAGAAGAAAATAAAGAATAAGAAGATTAAAAATTATAATAAGAATAAGTAGAATAAGAAGAATTAGTAGAATATGAAGAATAAGAAGAATAAAAAGAAAAATAAGAATAAATAGAATAAGAAAAAAGGAAGAAAAAGAAGAAAGGGAAGAAAGGGAAGAAAGGGAAGAAAGGGAAGAAAAGAAAAAAAGGAAGCAAGGGAAGCAAAGGAAGCAAAGGAAGCAAAGGAAGCAAATGAAGCAAAGGAAGCAAATGAAGCAAAGGAAGCAAATGAAGCAAAGGAAGCAAAGGAAGAAAAGGAAGCAAAGTAAGCAAAGAAAGCAGAGGAAGCAAAGGAAGCAAAGGAAGCAAAGGGATCAAAGGGAGCAAATGGAGCAAAGGGAGCAAATGGAGCAAAGGGAGCAAAAGAAGCAAATGAATAAAAGGGAGCAAAGGGAGCAAAGGTAGCAAAGGAAGAAAATCGAGCAAAGGGAGCAAAGGAAGCAAAGGAAGAAATGGAAGAAAATAAAGAAAATGAAGAAAATGAAGAATAGAAAGAAAAGGCTGAAAAGGCAGAATTGGAAGAAAAGGAAGAAAAAGAAGGATATGCAGAATAGGCAGAAAAAGTAGAAAAATCAGAAAAAGCAGAAAAAGTAGAAAATGCAAAAAAAAGAAGAAAAAGTAGAAAAAGAAAAAAAATAGAAAAAGAAGCAAAAGAAGAAAAAACAGAAAAAACAGAAAAAATAGAAAAAATAGAAAAAGAACAAAAACAGAAAAAGCAGAAAAAGAAGAATAAGTAGAAAAAGAAGAATAAGTAGAAAAAGAAGAATAAGTAGAAAAAGAAGAATAAGCAAAAAATGAAGAATAAGCAGTAAAAGAAGAATAAGCAGAAAAAAAAGAATAAATAGAAAAGGAAGAATAAGCAGAAAAAAGAAAAATAAGCAGAAAAAAGAAAAATAAGCAGAAAAGGAAGAATAAGCAGAAAAAAAAGAATAAGCAGAAAAATAAGAATAAGCAGAATAAAGAGAATAAGAAGATAAAAAAGAATAAGCAGAAAAAAAAGAATAAGTAGAAAAAGAAGAATAGGTAAAAAAAGAAGAGTAAGCAGAAAAAGAAGAATAAGTGGAAAAATAAGAATAAGGAGAAAAAGAAGAATATGGAGAAAAAAGAAGAATATGCAGAATAAGCATAAAAAATAGAATAAGATGATTAAAAAGAATAAAAAGAATAAGAAGATAAAAAAAATAAGAATAATAAAAAAAAGAAAAAGAATAACAAGAATAAAAAGAATAATAAGAATAAGAAGAATAAGAACAATAATAAGAAGACTAAAATGTATAAAAAAATTATAAGAATAAAAAGATTGAGAAGATTACGAAAAATTAGATGAAAAAAAAGAATAAGAAGAATAAGAATAAAGAAAAGAATAAGAAGAATTAATAGAATAAAAAGAATTTGAAGATGTAAAAGAATAAGAATAATAAGAAGAATACAAAGAATAAGAATAAGAATAATAATAATAATAATAATAATAATAATAATAATAATAATAATAATTAGTAGAATAAGAAGAATAAGAATAATGAGAAGAATAATAAGAATAAGAAGAATTTACAGAATAATAATAACTTGAAGACTTAAAGAATTAGAAGAATAAGAAGATTAAGAAGAATAAAAAGAATAAGAACAATAATTTAAATAAGAAGAATAAAAAAAATAAGAAGAATAAATAGAATAAGAAGAATAAAAAGAATAAAAAGAATAAGAAGAAAAATAAATTAATAAGAATAAAAATAATTATACGAATAAGAAGAATAAGAAGAAGAAGAATAAGAACAATAAGAAAAATATGAAGAATAAGAAGAATAAAAATAATAAGAAAAATAAGAAGATAAGAAGATAAGAAGAATAAAAAAAATAAGAATATGAAGAAAAAGAACAATAATAAGAATAAGAAGAATAAAAAGAATTAGCAAATTAAGAAGAATAAGAAGAATAAGAATAATTAGTAGAATAAGAAGAAAAAGAATAATAAAAATAATAATAAGAATAAAAATAATTAGTAGAATAAGAATAATTTGAAGACTTAAAAAAATGAAGATTAAGAAGAATAAGAAGATTAAGAAGAATAAGAAGAATAAGAAAAATAAGAAAAATAAGAACAAAAAGAAGAATAAGAAGAATAAAAAAAATTAGAAAAATAAGTAGAATAAGAAGTAAGAGAAGAAAAAGTAGAATAAGAAGAAAAATAAGATTAAAAAGAATAATAAGTATTATAACAATAAGGTGAATAAGAAGAATTAGAATAATCAGAAAAATAATAAGAATTAGAAGAATAAGTAGAATAAAAAGAATAAAAAGAATAAAAATAATAAAAAAAATAAAAAGAATAAAAAGAATAATAATAATAATAATAATAATAATAATAATAATAATAATTAGAAGAATAAGAAGAATAAGAAGAATAAAAAGGATAAGAAGAATAAGTAGAATAAGAAGAAAAATTAGAAAAAGTAGAATAGGAAGAAATAGAAGATTAAGAAGAATAATAAGAATTATAAGAATAAGATGAATAAGAATAATTAGAATAATTAGAAAAATAATAAGAATTAGAAGAATAAGTAGAATATACAGAATAAAACGAATAAGAAGAAGAATAATAATAATTATAATAATAAGAATAAGATGAATAATAAGAAAAAGAAAATAATAAAGAATAAGAAGAATAAGAAGAATAACAAGAATAAGAAGAATAAGAAGAATAAGAAGAATAAGAAAAATAAAAAGAATAAGAAGAATTTGAAGAATAAGAAGGATAAGAATGATAAGATGAATAATAAGAATATGAGAAAAAATAAGATAAGAAGAATAAGAAGAATAACAAGAATAAAAAAATGACAAGAATAAAAAGAATAAGAACAATAATAAGAATAAGAACAATAAAAATAAATAAAAAAAATAAAATGAATAAAAAGAATTAGTAGAAAAAAAAATAATAAGAAGAATAAGAATAATGAAAAGAATAATAAGAATCAGCAAAATAGAAAGAATTTGAAGACTTAAAATAATATAAAGAATAAAAAGAATAAATAGAATAAGAAGAATAAGAATAAAAAGAATAATAAGAACAAAAAGAAGAATAAGAAGAATAAGAAGATAAATAAGAATAATAAGAATTATTAGAATAAGAAGGATAAGAAGAATCAAAAAAATAAGAATAATAAGAAGAATAATACTAATAAAAAGAATAAAAAGAATCAGATGAATAAAAAAATTGTAAAGAATAAGAATAATAAGAATAATAAGAAGAATAAAAAGAATAAGAAGGATAAGAAGATAAAGAAGAAAAAGAAATATAAAAATATTTTTGGGTAGACCTATGCAAATTCTGGCAAGAAAAAATTCGAACCATATGAATATCACTTTCTATATGGAATAAGGTGATTTTTGGAAATATTAGTGAAAATACTCAGGAGGCTAAACATAAGGTTGCTACGCTTGACATAGAATATGAGCCGAGGCACAATGACATTTCTAGCATTGAGTTAAGTAAAGTGAGAGTTTAACTAAAGCTTGAAATGCAAATGGAAGAAGTTTTTTGGAAGTCAAGAGTTAGAGTCGGGTGGCTAAAATACGGAGACAAAAACTCTATGTTTTTTAATGCTATGGCAAAAATAAGAATGCAGAAACTAAAAAAAAGGTTTAAAAATAGCAAATGGGCAATTGGTTGAAAAGGAAGATGAAATAAGAAATGAACTAGAAATGTATTTTAAAAATTATTTATGCAGTACAAACACATCTAGATGGGATTCATTAATGCAGTATATTGAGAGGAGGGTCTCACAAGAGACAACAAAAAATTAGAAGAACTCCCCTCATAAGAGTAGTTAAAGGAGGCAGTGTTTAGTATGAACAATGATAGCACGGCACGACCAATGGGTGGAATAATGGCTTTTTTCAGCATAGTTGGCCTTTTATTAAAAAAGAGCTGGTAGCAGCTATTGCTAGTATCTTTGTTGGCATGGAGATCACAAAAGCGTGGGCTAAGTCATTCATTGTACAGATTCCTAAGAAGGCTAGCCCACAAATAGGATATGATTATATGCCAATGAGTCTATGTAATTCAGTTTATAAAAATTTAGCTAATTTACTACAGGACAGGCTCAGCAAAATTCTTCCCTCTATCATATCTATTGAACAAATTGGTTTTGTAAAAGATAGGTCTATAATGAAAAATATTAACTTAGCCTCAGAAATTATAAAGGAAATATGATCAAAATCAAGAGGGCATAATGTAATATTAAAATTGGACTTGTCCAAAGCATTCGATAGAGTTGAATGAGATATTTTATGCTATTTAATGAGAGAGATGGGCTTATCAGAATTCTAGATAGATCTAATGCATAGATGCATTTAAAGCGTATGGGTTAAAATTCTCATAAACAAACAAGCTGGTGAAAATTTTAAACCAACAATAGGGCATACACAAGGGGAACCGCTCTCTCCATCCTTATTTAACATTTATATAGTGCTTCTTTATTGTAAATCTAAAAAAGGATATGAGAGAGGGAAAAATCCTTACATATAAAATGCAAAGGAGCACACCGACTTGGCATATCCATTAGAAATGCAAGTAGCAGATCCATCAGAAATTTGATGAATTTATTGCAGAATATGGAGGAATAATCAGGACAAGTGTTAAATAAAAATAAATGCCAATTTATAATTGCAAAGAATGCACTTGAAATCATAGCCATAAAAATAAAAAATATCATGGGCTACTGGCATAAAAAAGGAGCTCTAAGCTACTTAGGTTGCCCAAATTATGAAGGAATGCTTAATGAGGAGTATTTAGTAGGCCTAGTTGAAAAGTTGAGGCAAAAGATTGCGGGTTAAAAAGAAGATCTACTAAATATGACATGAAAATTCACGTTAATCACACATGTGCTACAAGGCACACTAGCATACACTTTAATGGCTTTACAACCACTGAAAAACATACTTACAAAGTTGGAAAGAGAAATGTCTTATTTTTTATGGGGTAAAAGGGAAGGAAAAAATAAAACAAATTGGAAAAGATGGGGAGAGCTCTGTTTTCCGATGTAGGAAAAAGTTTTAGGCTTCTATAGATTGAATGATATAGCCAAAACTTGGGCTTGTAAAAATTGGTGGACTTTAAAAAATAATAAAGATTGTAGTCTTTGGGTGACATAGAAAGCTAGATATAGCTTAGGTGATAAAGCATTCAAGAATCCAAAAAGGCGACATAAAGATGGAAGCTGATGTGCAAGCAACAAATCATTGTTGAGAAGCACGCGATACTAACTAGCTCCTGGTGGAAATGGTCGTTGAATTCACAAAGAAAATTCACGCTAAAAGTTACTAAAGATCTTGCTAGAAATAAAAATTCTTCTCAGTAAATTTTTTAAAGAACATGGACAAAGTTGCTCCCACAAAAAATGAATGTGTTCATGTAGAAACTTCTCTCAAATGGGATTCCTATTGACGAGAATATTCAGAGGAAAAGCATAAGATTAGCATCTAGATGCGAATGTTGCAGTCAAAACATAGAAAACTCGGATCATCTTTTTTCAACAGGAAAAATAGCTCAAAAATATGAAATAAATTAGAAATGGATGAAGACATAGAAACTAGCACAACATCACTTGAAGAGAGATTAAAAAAATGGAGGGATAGTTATACAAAAAATAAGATTTTAAAATTGATAAGAAATTACATTCTACATATCACAGTCTGGTGCCTATGGAAGTCCAGAAACAAAAGTAGGTTTGATGGTATTTTGATGAATGCCATATATATATTAGAAAAAATTAAAAATGAAAGCGTATTTATCTCGACCTACAACCCAATAAAATTGAGAAGAATAGGGCTAGATGAAAATAGAAAGTTAACTTGGGGCCTCTCTACATCTGTTAAGAAAATGCTAGCAATAAGAGTCATCAGATAGAATAAGCCCCCCCCAAGGAGGCTTAGTTCTAAACACAGATGGGATCTTCAAGAGGGATATAAAAGTAGCAGGTAGAGGAGATGTGATTAGAAACCAAGAGGGAACTATAATAAAGGCATTAAAATGGGAGGCATGGCCTCCTCAGCCTTGCACGGTGAAATTAAAGCATTATACAAATGAATGATAATTTGTAAGGAAAATAACTTCTTAAATATTCAAGTTCGGGTAGACTCGAGCATGCTAGTTGATTTAGTGATAGCTAAAATAGAGTTATGAAAGTTTGAAAATGAAATTAATAAAATTAAAAGTTTAATAGAAGAATTAAAAGGTAATATCACCCACATTTTTACGGAGGAAAATGCTTTGGTTGATAAACAAGCTAATGGAGGTAGAGAGAAAGGAGCACAAGAATTTGATGGAATTAATATTCCAAAAAAATTCAAAGGCTTAATAAAATTAGATAAAATAAATTTTTGCTATATTAGAATTCAAAAGATTAAATATTAGAACGATATAATTTAAGAAGCAAGCTTGGTGGCAAAGTTACATTTTTGGTTTTTCTAATTTATCTTGTTTAGTATGCAACTATTGACATATGTAGGAGAAGTCATTCAAAATGCCCCCCCGGTCCTGAGGGGGTACTATGAAGAGATAGATCGGTTAAAATAAAAATTGTTTTTGGATAGATTGGGCAGTTTTTAGCAGATTTAAGCTTAGGAAATGGTAAGAGGGAATGGGGGTAGTGGATTATAGAGATTTGTAGTTGCTGAAATCTATTTTGCAAGTTTTACAGAGGAGGTCAAGAAAGCCAAGCTATTTGCTGCAAACTATCATTGTGCTTACAGGGGGGTTGTATAATTTTGGCAGAGCAAACAAGCTGCATGGTTTAGGTGCTGGTCAGGAAGGTTAGGAGGTAATGAAACATATAGAATGGTAGGATGCTTGTTAATTATTTTGTTGGTTCATTTGAATCAGAAGCAAGCTAAGAATGGAGGTATGCAAGTTGCAAGACACTAGATGAAGATTGGAGTATGAGGAATTGGGTAGGAATTGAATGTGTAAGTGTTTGATTGTTTTTTGAAGTGTTATCATCGGTCATTGTTGTGTGTATGGGTTTGGGAAAGTGAGTGTCTGTTTGTAATCAAGGTTCAATGGGAACATAATATATTGGGTAGGCAATCTGTTACGTGTTTGTAAAAATGTCAGGTTAGTAGTGATCTGTTAACTGCATTCAGTATGTTGGGTAAGGATCTGTTAAGTGTCTGTTGGTAGTAGTGTCTTGGTCAAGTTTCTGCAGGAGCATTTGCTAAGGAAAGAAGATTGATTAAAGAATAGATTTCTGAGGAACTAAGGAGAGGTAGGAACTGAGGAAGGCATGAGAAAGACTAGAAAATAGAGTAATTTCAGAATGCATAGACAAATGTAGAAAGTGATATACTGAAGAATTTTACAATAGCTCATGTTATTTGTTTTTACTTTAATAAAAGGTGTAAAAGAGAAAATGGTAGATTTTAGTTTGTAAAAAGGGTATTCCTCCACCAAGAGAGAGGACTATTATAATTAAATAATCTTTTAAAAAAGAAGAATTAGAAGAATAAAAAGAATAGGAAGAATAAGAAGACTAAGGAGAATAAGAATAATAATAAATAATAAGAAGAATAAGAATAATAAGAATAATAAAAAGAATAAGTATAATAAGAAGAATAAGAAGAAGAAAATGAAGAAGAAAAATAAGAAGAATAAAAAGAATAAGAAGAAGAATAATAATAATAATAATAATAATAATAATGAGAAGAATAAGATGAATAAGAAAAATAAAAAGAATAAGAAGAATAAATAGAATAATAAGATGAGGAATAATAAGAAGAATAATATGAATAAGAAGACTAAGTCCAATAAGAAGAATAAAAATAATAAGAAGTATAAAAAGAATTAGAAGGATAAGAATGATGAAAAAATAGGAAGAAAAAGATGAATAAGAAGAATAAGAAGAATACGAAGAATAAAAAGAATAAGAATAATAAGAAGAATATGAAGAATAAGAAGAATCAGAATAAAAAGAAGTATAAAAAATAAAAAAAAATAAGAAGAAAAAGAAAATTAAAAAGAAAAAGAGACTTATGAAGAATAAGAAGGATAAAAAGAATAAGAAGAATAACAAGAATAACAAGAATAATAATAATAATAATAATAATAATAAGACTAAAAGAATAATAAGAATTAGAAGAATAAGAAGAATAAGAAGAATAAAAAGAATAAAAATAATTAGTAGAAAAAAAAGAATAAGAATAATAAGAATAATGAAAAGAATAATATGAATTAACAAAATAAGAAGAATTTGAAAACTTAAAAGAATATGAAGAATAACAAAATTAAATAAAATTAGAAGAATAAGAAGATTAAAAAAAAATAAGAAGAATAATAAGAAAAAAAATAATAAGAAGAATAAGAATAATAAGAATAATAAGAAGATAAATAAGAATAATAAAAATTATAAGAATAAGAAGAATAGGAATAATCAGAAAAATAAGAAGAATAAGTATATATAAAGGATAAATATATTAAGAAGAATAATAAGAATAAATAGAATAATAAGAATAAGAAGAATAAGACTAATAAGAAGAATAAAAAGAATAAGAAGAATAAGAAAATAAAAGAGAATAAGAATAATTGACGAATAAGAAAAAGAATTAGAAGAATAAGATGAATAATAAGAATAATAAGAATAAGGCAAATAAAAAGAATAATGAATAATAAGAAGAATAAAAAAAATAAGAATAATAAAAAGAGTACGTATAATAAAAAGAATAAGAAGAAGATGCTGATAAGAAGAATAAGAAGAATTAAAATAATAAGGAGAATAATAACAAAAAGCAGAATAAGATGAATAAAAAATATATGAAGAATAAGA
The DNA here is from genome assembly GCA_029783825.1 of Sapria himalayana. NCBI lineage: Eukaryota > Viridiplantae > Streptophyta > Magnoliopsida > Malpighiales > Rafflesiaceae > Sapria > Sapria himalayana. Next base: position 127,197 of record JAREIK010003652.1, read on the forward strand.
AGAATAAATAGAATAGTAAGAAAAGAAAGAATAAGAAGAATAATAAGAATAAGAAAAATAAGTCCAATAAGAAGAATAAAAAGAATAAGAACTATAAAAAGAATTAGAATGATAAGAATGATAAAAAAATAGGAAGAATAAGAAGAATAAAAAAAATAAAAAGAAAAAGAAGAATACGAAGAATATGAAGAATAAGAAGAATACGAAGAATAAGAAGAATATGAAGAATAAGAAGAATACGAAGAATAAGAAGAATATGAAGAATAAGAAGAATACGAAGAATAAGAAGAATAAGAAAAATATAAAGAATAAGAAAGATAAAAAAATAAAATAAAATAAGAAGAATAAGAAAATTAAAAAGAATAAGAAACTTAAGAAGAATAAGAAGGATAAAAAGAATAAGAAGTATAAGAAGAATAAGAAAAATAAGAACAATTAGAAGAAAAGAAGAATTAGAAAAATAAGAAGAATAAGAAGAATAAGATGAATAAGAAGAATAGAAAAAATAAGAAGAATAAAAAGAAAAAATAGAATATGAAGAATAACATGAGTAAGAAGGATGAGATGAATAAGAAGAATAAGTATAATAAAAAGAATAATTAAGAATAAATAAAATAAGAAGAATCAGTATAATAAGAAGAATAAGTAGTATATTACGCTACTAAATTTCATCGAATTATTGACAAATTATTTGGTCGCTAATTCGGTATTTTTTGGTTAGTAAACTAAATAGCGACAAATTACCAACCAAAATATTAGGTCGTAATTTTGCTCATTGCAAATTTTTTTAACAACAAAAAATCAGTCATTCGGTAAATTATCGACCATTTATCGACCCTCTACCCAAAAAAAATTACCGACTATATTCATGCAATTTTCCAACCAAAAGAATTAGGTCGGTATATTGTTTTCTAAATGGTCGGTAATTAATGACCTTTTACAGATTATTCACCAACAAACAATTACCGACTAAATTCCACCAATTTTCTGACCAAAAGTAGTTGGTTGGTAAGTAGTCTTCAAATGGTTGGTAATTACCGATCGACTATAGACCATTTACCAACAAATAAAATTAGATGATATTCTAGCCATTATCTGACCAAAATAATTAGGTTGGTAAATGGTATCCAAATGGTCGATAATTACCGAAAATTTACATACCATTTACCGGCAAACAATTTTCGACTATATTCCAACCATTTTCGGACCAAAAGTATTAGGTGGGTAAATGGTCACAAAATACTTGGTAATAAATGAAAAAATTACGATCAAAAATAGACAAAAATCTTTTAAAATCATTGGTCATTAATTCATCTCCAAGAGTATTATCGACTATTTGGTGACCTTTTACCAACCATTGATATTTAAAAATTTTGGTCGGTTTTTGGTCGCAATTCAGTTGGTAATTACTGACCAATTTTTTTTCCATTTTTGATGCAATTGCTATAGAAACAAACACAGATAATACAACAAAAAAATCCAATTAACTTTCAGTTTTGATGCAGTTGTTGTATAAACATATACATATAACACAATAAAAAAATCTAATTAACCCTAGCAAACAACTATAGATAAGCATATATATATTAAATACATCAAGAGAATATAAAAAAATGAATTCCAAAATCAAATTTAAGGCATTGAAAAAAAAATGTGTAATACACTAAATCATCCAACCTTGTTTCATAATCATTATGCTGTGACGTATCTATCCACACGGTGAGATGGAGGGGACTTGAGTAGAGCTGTCTGCTGCTGCTTGTCCTAATGTAGCTGCTACAGGTGTTGCTATAGGTGATGGAGTAGATGCTGTAACTAGAGCATTACGCCAAACAATTCGAGTTATATCATCATGGTTGAACTACAGTCCTCCTTCCTGAAACATATTTGTGAGCCAGTCAAAATGCATACGCAACTCATCCCTGTCATCCTCAGTAGTTGATCATGCATCATTCAGTATCAGCCAACTGATAATGTATCACATTTTGCATCACGTCCTAAAATTCCTCCATCTTCGAGAATAAATTCTAAACTAGTCCTGAAAATTCAGCTTCATAATCTGATCGTCTATGCGAGTAGAATGATAATGTTGATGAACCGACGCCATAAACGAGCTTCTCTTTTCCATCAATAGCTGCATACCAAATCTGATTCGTATCAACTGGTGAAGATGATGAATGAAGACTACCTGTTGCATCATCACATGAACCTAAAGTAGACTGGGAATACGCTTGAGTCACATCAGCTAACATTTCTCATATCTCACCTAATAAAAATGTACTAAAAGTATTTCAATTTATATTCAAAAAAAAAAAGAAAAGTTAATTTTTTTAATGAAACTTGCATTTATTGCACGAGATTTCTGATCAACGAAATTCATATCATCAATGAAATTCAGATCATCATGAGCCTTCGTGTGCGTGCATCTGAATTACCGAGCAGCACTAGACTTCTTACCATCCTTGCATGTCTATTATTATACACAATACATTCTTTAATTCTATTGAAAAAAAGTTCCTATTGAGAAATGAGATTTAGGCATAATCGAACATATTTCACCAAGTAATAAACATAAAAAGTATAAATTAGAAATAATAGCAATGCTCATTCATGCTCATGCATAGAGCGAGATCCACTGGTGTGTGTAGATATGCCACTACCCACCCTAGCTCGCTTTGAGTGATAATTGTTGCTCTATTTATTACACCTCTTCCTATAATCAGGATCTTTCCATATGCTCTGCCACTCCTTGAAAATATGATCCAGGACACTCCAATCTTTTTTTTTCTTCTTCAAGCATTTATCTTTGATCTCATACATGGTGTCTTTATATCGACTGGCAGCATATTTGTAGAACATACTTTTGATCGCCTCCATTGGTCGTGTCCACCTGTAAGCTTTCTACAATTATGAATAAAAAAATTTTAATCAGTGAACAAAATAATAAATAAACTATGTAAAAATTTTTAGGTACTAATATTTACCTTAAATTACACTCCAAATCATCAATTGGTCTCTATGTATTAGTGACTTCCAATTATGTCCATTAGGTTTAAAGGACATCTTGAAAATTATTCTTAGAACCCTCGAAATGGAACCAGACGACTCTAACTTCATCCTGTAACCTAAAATTTTTTAGCATGTAAGAAATAAAATAATAAATTGATAAATAATTTGTTAAGTTTTATATCTTATTAATTATCAATAATCAGATCAAACTGAGCAATAAGGAGAGTCTCGTTTGTAGGGTGATTTGAGGAAGACTCTCCAACATCTCCACCCTCTCCCTCCTCTCCCTCCCACTTCTCTTGTTTTATTTTACAAATAATATATATATAGTTATATATAATTAAACATATAGTTATATATAGATATATTCATACAAGTAGTTATAAGTAATTATACATAAATTTATACACCATTATAAACAAATATTTTGATTTAATTATATGAATACATATATGTATATATAGTTACAAATATAGTTATATATAATTATATATGCATTTATTTAGTTAGACAAATATTTATATATAGTTATACACATATAGTTTAACATATTGTTGTATGTTGTTATACATGTAAATATAAATATAGTTATATGTGGTTATACATATAGTTACACAATTAGTTAAACATATACTTATACATGTATGTCTATATATTTGTTCATTTAATTTTATATATTTATACATATAGTAATGCATAGGTATAGATAAAGTAAAATACTTTTTTATATACGACTATATACAAATATATATTAAATATAAGTTGTAAATTAAAATATTTAAATATAAGTATGCATAAAACTTTTAAAGTTATACATATAGTAAGATACATTTATTTATAAGTATGTATTATTTTACATATAATATATATAGTTATATATAATTATATATAGATATATTCATACATGTAGTTATAAGTAGTTATACATAAATATATACAATGTTATAAACAAATATTTTAATTTAATTATATGAATACATAAATGTATATATATTTACAAATATAGTTATATTTAATTCTATAGAGTGTTACATAGTTATACAAATATTTATATATAGTTATACACATAGTTATAAAATATGTATGTAGTTAAAGATATAATTATATATAAAATTTATATAGTTATATATTTAGTAAAATATAATTATATATAGTTATATATTAGTATACATATATTATATTTTTTATAGAAATATAGTTATATAAAATTATACAATTAGTTATACATTATTATATAGTTAAAAATTGGTTATGTAAAGTTATAAATATAGTTATAAAAATAGTTTATTTTTTAAAAAAAGTTTATTTTATTAATAAAACCGTCTCTTTTGGCGGAAGAATACCATTATTATAATCTAGAACTACCTTTTCCCCCTTTTACACCCTTGAATAAAATAAATAAAACAATACACATTTTGGTAAAAGTGAATCTATTTGTCCTATCTCTAAATGCATCACTTCACTTTGAATCTGTACATTCTACCGTTTTACTTGAAACTCGACCTGTTTATCTTTTATTGCTCTAACCCTTATGCCTTTTGTTGGCCCCATTCTCATATATGGCCACCATATCATCCTACTTTTGATTAAAATGTTGGCAGCCTCTATACTATTTTGTCCATATTTTTTTCATCCTCGGCCTTCTATTATCTATGTATTTGACCCTACAAAATAGACACAAGGCAAAGAACATCGAAACCACTGATATCTGCCAGTAGCAAATCCCTTCACAGCCCCTTGTATACTATTTTAATGCTTAATAGCCTCTCTTCCTCATGCCCCTGCACTTAAATCAGCATAACATAATATATAATGCCTCTGTTACAACCTTTAACCCCTTTTAGACCATTAAACATAAAATAAGTAAAGCATACATTTGATAACTGCTCTTCTAGTTGTAACTTTATTTATCTTCATGAATATAATAAATCTTGACACCCTTCATATTCACCTAACCTTCTTTGCCTCATGTATGCATTTGACTGTCTTCCCTACACCACAAGCCAAATCATAGAAAACAGGTATATATATTTAATTGCCTCATGGCCGATGGTGTTAATTTATTTTGGCAGCCTCACTCTCTGCCTTATATTGCTTTGCCATCACTGCACTTTAAAATACATTAAGAACAGTTTAATGCACTACTTAATATAGCATACCATTTTTCATAGGCCATTTCCATATCCTTTCATCTTAACTTATACCTGCAAACCTAAAAACCAAAGTAGAGCAAAATATATTTATAATTACCCCACAGGACCGGGGAGATCAAAGATCAGCTACTACTTTTTGAATTCTAATATACAGAAATTCTAATTTATCTAATATGATTAAGCCTTTATATTTTCTCTAGTATATCAGCTCCCTCAAATTTTTGTAATCCCTTCTTAAAGCCCTTTTTGGCTAAATAATCTGCTACAGCATTAGCTTCATTATATATCTACTTAATCTTCCCTTTTATGTCAGTTAAAAAACTCTTAATTGTCTCTATCCGTTCTTCATACTGTCACATTTCTATCTTATTCATAATCAGATTTACCAGTATACTAGAATCCACCTATAATCATAATTTAATGTAAGAGTTTTCTTTGTATATTTTAAGGCCTTTATGTAATGCTAATATTTCTACATGCAAGGTTGAAGATTCTTTTTCTTTCATTGTATAAGCTGTTATACCTTTACCCTACTCATTTTTATCACCCCTCCTACCCCTGCCTCTCCCATGTCCTTATTAAAACTACCATCTGTGTTTAAAGCAAGCCTTCCCCGTGGAGGTTTTTCCCAACACACCATTCTAACCTCAGAGATTTTTTCTTTAATTGCATGTAATCCCCATATCCTTCTTTTCTCATCTTCAATTTCCATGTTTCTAAATTTTAGTGGGAATCCTGCTGTTACCTACGAACAATCTTTTTTAATTTCTTCTATTATATGCTTAGCATGCATTTTAATATCCTCGAACCTACTTTTATTCATGGCTTTCCATAGATTCCAGACCGTAATGTGCGGAATGTAATCCCTTAGCCAATTACATACTTTATTCTTTGTATGACTTATCTTCCATCTCATTAGTGTTTCCTTGATATCTTCTAAGTTGTTGCTTACATGTGCATCTATCCTCAGATAATTCTAGACTTCCACCACTATTTTTTCTGTTGAAAATAAATGGTTTACGCTTTCGATATTAGCAAAATCGCATTCACACCAGGAAGCTAATTTTATTCCCTTTAATTGAATATTCGAATCCATGGGAATAGCATTCGATAAGAACTTCTACATGATTACATTCATTTTTTGTGGTATCTCTTTCAGCTAGACTCCCTTAAAAACTTCTTGACTGATTTTTTCTTTTCTTACTAAAATTTTTGCACTTTTAAGCATAAACTTCCCTTGTGGATTTAGAGTCCATCTCTATACATTATTGATTAGGCGTGTATTACTTTCAACTAATTATGCTTGTTTAAGCATCATGTTCCAATTTCTAGATACTTTTTCAAGATTCTTACATGTTTTATTTCCTAAGCCATATCTAGCTTTCATATAACTCGCCCATAGACTATCATTCTTCTTGAGACTCCACCATTTCCTACATGCCCAAGCATTGGCCATATCATTTAATTTATTCAATCCTAGACCTATTTTCTCATTTAACAGCATATATCTTCCCATTTTTTCCAATGTAGCTTATTTTTTCTTGATTTTTTACCCTATAAAAAATTAGCCATTTCCTTTTCTAAGCTATTCAAGATCTTCTTTGGTGACTGTAAGGATATTAAGATGTGTGCTATAGTTCCTTGCAGGACATGTATAATTAATGTGATTCGTCCGCCATACTTAATATATTCTCCTTCCATCTCACTATTTTACCTCTTAATTTATTCATTAAAAATGTTAGATATTCTTGTTTTAGTCTACCCTCGTATATAGGACACCCCAAGTACATTAATGCCCATTCACTCTGATCAAAGCCTGTAATTCTTTTTACTCTTTGAATTGTCCTTTCAGGTGATTTCCTTGAAACCAAAAATTGGCATTTATTTGTATTAAGTTGTTACCCTGTTTCATCCTCTACTATGTCAAATAACTTCATCATATTCTTCAATAATTTGCTTCTGACATTTGTAAAGATAATTAAATCATCCGTATAAGCTAGGTAGCTTACATTCGGAGTATGTCTAGGTTTTTTAAAGCTAGTAATATTACCCTCCATTTTTCCTTTAAAACTTGTTATTAACAATTATATATATATATATATTAAATAATAATGGAGATAAAGGATCCCCCTGTCTAAGTCCCCTAATAGGGTTAAATTCACCACATGCCTCCCCATTAATTCGAAATTTAATCCATGTGCTAGAGAAGCATCTATACATTAGATCTATCCAGAATTCTAAAAATCTCATTTTCTTCATCGTGTAGCAAAAAATGTCCCATTCCACTCTGTCAAATTCTTTAAACATGTCTAATTTCATAACCACATTATGGCCCCTAATTAGGCCCCTATTTCTTTCATCAATTCTATAGTTAAATTAATATTTTCCATCATTAATTTATTTTTAATGAATTCTGCTTGTTCTACCGAAATAATGGAGAGAATTTGCCTATTTAGTTTATTATGCATGACTTTTGTTAAAAATTTATACACCGAATTACATAGACTTATAGGTCTAAAATCTTCACTTTTTTGCAGATTATCTTTCTTGGGTATCAGTAAAATATATGAGCTGGCTCATGATTTTGTGATTTCTGCTCATGCGAAAACCCAAGCAAATGTGGCCGTCAGCTCTTTATTTATTATATTCTAGGTTTGCTGGTAGAAACCATTATTCTATCCGTCTGGACCCGCTGAATTGTCTTTATTTCCACTAAAGTCTATCGATTTTATCTGCTCCTCAATAGGGTACTCTTCTAGTAATTTATTTTGTTCTTTAGTTACTCTTTTGTCTATTTGTCAAATTAAGGAATCATCCCTTTGTTGGCTATGACCACAAAGATGTCTTTTAAAATAATCTTCCAAAACTTTTTTAAGTTCTTTTTCCTCGTCTATCCACTTGCCCATATCATTTTTGATACCTTTTATTTCGTGTCTTTGGTTTATTAATTTCACAACTGCATTAAAAAACTTAGTGTTTCTATCCCCTTCCTTAAGTCACTTTACCTTGGCTCTCTGTTTCCAAAAATTTTTTTTCATATGCAGCAATAATTTTAATTTTGCATTTACTTTATTTAAATTAATTCTAGAAGATTCATCTTGATTATTCTCATGCTCTATTTCTAATTTACTTACTTTTGATTCGGTATCCTGAATATTTTTATTTATATTCCCAAATCTTTCTATATTCCACTTACTAAGTTCAAATTTTAACCTACGTAGTTATATAGCTAGAACCTGCATGGGATTCCCATTTTTTGGATCTGGCCATTAGTTGTTACTATTCCATCAAACTCTTTATGCAAGCCCCACATGTTTTGATATTTAAAAGTTTTATTCTTTCCCTCTCTAACTTTAAATCTTAGAAGAAGGGGGTTGTGATCTGAGCATGTTCTGCTCAAGTGTTTAACACTCACCCCTCCACAGTAGTCCACCCAATTAATGTTATAGAGAATACGGTCAAGTCTAGACCAAATCTTTCTTCTATTTTTGTAGTTATTGCACCATGTCAAGCTAGGCTCAATTACTCAGCCTTAATGAGATTTATGTTATTAATTACCTCATTAAATTGAACTATAGCTGAGGGGTCAAGCGAGTTTCATCCTTTTTTTTCTTTACCATTTTGAATTACATTAAAGTCCCCTCATATAATCCATGGAGTATTTTTATCAGCTATCTTCCTCATTTCACCTCATAAATCTTTCCTTTTTTTCTTTCGAGTTACTAGCATATACCACCAACATAATTGGATCAGTATTTTTCTTTAGCTTAAAATTAATGATCTAATCCGCCTCTGAAATAATCTCTATATCAATTTTCTTTTTCCATAACATTCATATCTAACCATTATTATTAGAGAATGCATTTTCTAGACCTAACTTCTTTATATATATATATATATATATATCTAAAGAATCCTTAGTAACTATAGGTGCTATTATTACAATTCTAATATTATGTATTTTAATTAATTTTTTAATTCTATTTATCGATGGGGTATTTTCTACTCCTTTTCTGTTCCAATATAAACTATTGTACATTATTAGGTCTAGCATGCGCTCTGGTTATGCATCTTGACTCATAATAAATATTTAAATATTTTTTCGTATTTCTTGAACTTTTGTATATGCTTGATTTGGCCTGCTCATTTTTGTTTACTAATTTTAACTCCTATTCGGTAACTCCTCCCATTCTTTTTGAGTCATCCACTTTGAGTCATCTTGTGTCAATGTCAAGCCTAGACTTTGCATTTCTTTTTGCCTATCCATAATGGGCCAGCTTTTAGCTTCGGTTCCTTCCTTCGAAAGTAGGTCATCTTTCTCCCTATTAAAATTTTTTATTTCTTTTACAAAATCAGTTTCTATTTCTATTTTTTTGTCCCATTCTTCCCAAAACCCATTCTCCCTGCCCTCTCCATCTCCTTAACCCCCTCATTTAGCCACTTCTTTATTTCTATTATCTTTATCCTACCTTCCTCACTATCTCCTTCTTCCTCCCCTCCCCCCAACTCTTCTGCCCTACTACCTACATCCCCTACTCCCTCCCTCCCAACCCCTCCCCCCAACCTTTCCTCCCTGCCCTTTCTAGTATCTTCCTCCTCCCAACTTTTTCCTTCCTCCCCCCTACTGCCTAAACCCTTCTTCAGCCCCACCTCTACCCTCGCCTTTTCTGCACTATCCTCTTGCCTTCTTCTAGCCCATTTTTCCCCCTCTCCCTCAAATTTGTTCGACCTATCTCCCTCCCCCCATAACAATGCAATTCAAAACTGGATGACCTAGTTTTTTACAGTTTATAAAATATTGGGGAAGATTTTCAGCAATTATTTCTTGCCAATGCCCACTTGAGTGTCCACTACCCACCCACACTATATTCAGAATAGAAGCAGAAACATCCACCACCACATACACCCTTGCCATGCTCGGCCTTGTAATGTAGGCTGTAGCTTCATCTATTATCCAAGGCTTACCCACACATCGAGCAATATGGAATAAGGAGGAGTTACATAATAGATGAAATGGGAGATGAGGCAGCGAAAACCAAACCAGGGCATATGCAGATTCTTCCCTAGGGTTGAATTCGGGTGTCCATTTGAACATCCTCATTGGATATCCCATGATATTCCACAACCCACGTAACCATAAATGGAGGAAATCTTCTTCCTCCTTAATTTGTATCATTATATGTTTTGCGTCATACCACACAATCCTTACCGACTTCCGTAGCTTCAAGGCTTCAAAAAAACACATATATTTCCTTGAACTCGGGATTCCTATGAAAAAATTTGTCGAGGAGTGTAAGATTGAATGGGGCAGTAACCTTCTCGATATCCTCTTTCGAGAAGCAAACTGTTGGTGCCTCCTCTTTCATACTATAAACGGGATTGAGCATATCAGCTTCCTTAATAACCGAAGCACAAGATTTTTTTATTAAATATCTTAGAAAAATTCTTTATAACTCAAGCTTGCGAGCTTCAAAAATGAAGTTTCTCTCTCTACGAAACACACTATCTCTCTCTAGAATTGAGAGAGAAACAAAAAAATCTTTTTATAAAAATAGTTTCCTTTATTATAAATATAGTTATAAATACTTTTTATATAAAATGGCATATGATCATATAATTAAACATGTATATCTATATACTATTTGTGAATAAAATATTTTTTATAAATGTTACTTAAATATTATTATATTTATATATAACACTTTATAAATAATATAAAGTATATATATCACATTTATATAAACATTATAAATATTCTATATTTATATAAAAAATAATATGTAATATAAATATTTATAAAATTGTATAATCATTTAATATCACATAATTGTTATATAAAAAATTATATAAATGAATAGTTTAATGTAAATGTTGTATATATAGTTATAAACATTAATACATATGTATAAATATTTATATATAACATTATATGTTTATATAAATATATCAATGTGTATTTATAATGCAATACGTTTATATATATTAAAGTATAGACATTTATACATAATGTCAAATGATTATATAAATGTATAAAAGTTTATATATACTGTTATAGACATTTAAGATTAACATTATATAAAAGTTTGATTTACAATTAATCATTATATATATATATATATATATATATATATATATATATATATATATATATATATATTAAAGTATAGACATTTATACATAATGTCATACGATTATATAGATATAAACCATTAACATTAAGATTATTCGGATGCAAATATTCTGTAATTGAAATCAAAATCAATAAAACCCTAAAAATCCAAATAGTAGAAGAACAAAGATTAAATTGAAAATTTATAGTTTAATTAATTATGTCGAGTCAAAATCATGTTAGGTTAAAAAAATAAAGTAAAAATGAAGAAATTCGGAGGAGAAATGAAATAACCTAATACCCGAGTATACTAAAAAAATAAAAATCTGATTGTCTATATATAATTCAGAGAGACAGAGATATGTATAAGCATTTTGAATGAGAAGAACAAAAAAAACTTATTTGGATTCAAAAGAAGAGAACAATTTTTTTTGAATTTATGCTTGTAGTAATCTCTGCTTCAAAAAATGGCGGAGTTTTGAATAAATGTAGGTATTAATGACTTAGCAAATGAATTTTAAAAAAAAAAATTAAAACAATGTATTATCGACAAAATGTATGGTCGGTAAAAGGTCAATAAGAACAAAGTTATAAGTATTTGGATGTCTATTTTACCGACCAATTTTAATATTAAAATGTTTTTGGTCATTAAATGGTCAGTAATTTGTCGACAATTTCTATTTGCTAATTTCATCCTAATTTATAGACCAATTTCTGACCCAAAACATTTAGTCAGTAGGTATGGTTGGTATTTGGTCGTGAAATGGTCAGTAATTACCGACCAAAATATTCGTCAGAGGTTTGGTTAGTAATTACGACGTTATATATAAATTGGATAACCACTTTACCGATCATTTTTAATGGTTATATATTTTTGGTCATTAAATAGTCGGTATTTTGTTGGCAATTTCTATTCGCTAATTCTATCCTATTTTACAGACCAATTTCCAATCAAAAATATTTGGTCGGTAGGTATGGTCGGTATTTGGTCGTGAAATGGTTAGTAATTACTGATATAAATATTCGGATAGATGTTTGTTCAGAAATTATAACATTATAAATATATTGGATAAACACTTTACTGGCCATTTTTAATGGTTATATATTTTTGGTCATTTAATGATCGGTATTTTGTAGGCATTTTCTATTCGCTAATTTCATCCTAATTTACAAATCAATTTCCGACCAAAAATATTTAGTCGGTAGGTTTGGTTGTGGTCGTGAAATGGTCGGTAATTACCGAGAATAATATTTAGTCAGAAGTTTGACCAGTAATTATGATGTTATAAATATATTGGATAAACATCTACCAACCATTTTTAATGGTTATATATTTTTGGTCATTAAATGGATGGTAATCTTTCAGTAATGTTTTACTCCAATTCACTCCTAATTTATAGACCATATCCATGACCAAATATATCTGGTCGGTGATATATGGTCGATAGTTGGTCGGAAATTTGATCAGAAACTTTGAATCTCTAAATTAGTTGTGAAATTGTCAGTTTTTACTGACCTATAAAATCGTCGGTAAATAGTCGATGAGTGCGAAGTTATAAATAATTTAAAAACTCACCATACCAACCAATTTTAATGATAATATATTTTTGATCATTAAATGGTCGGTAATTTATTGGATAATAACTCTATAGATCGATTTCTGATCAAAAACAATTGGTAGATAATTATGGTGGGTCGTTGGTCGGAAATTTGGCAGAAAAATTTTCTTTTGATACCCTTTTTTGGTCCTAAAATGGTCGTGATTTGAAAAGTAATTATTGACGAAAGTCATAGGTGGGAAATTTGGCAGGTATTTTCACAATTTTTAGTAGTGTTAAGAAGTAGAAGAATGAGAAAAATTAGAAGAATAATAAGAATACAAAGAATGAGATGAATAAGAAGAATAAGAAAAATAAGAAAAATATCAAAAATAAAAAAATAAGAAAAATAAGAAGAATAAGAAAAATAAGAAAAATAAAAAAAATAAGAAAAATAAGAAAAATAAGAAAATAAGAAAAATAAGAAAAATAAGAAAAATAAGAAAAATAAGGAAAATAAGAAAAATAAGAAGAATACGAAGAATAAAAAGAATAAGAAGAATAATAAGAATTAGACGAATAAGAAGAATAAAAATAAAAAGAATAAGAAGAATAAAAAGAAAAGGACGAAAAAAAAAAACTAAAAGATTAAAGAGAAAGAAAAGAATAAGACAACTAATGAGAATAAAAAGAATATGAAGAATAAGACAAATAAGAAAAAAAAAAGAAGATTAAGAAAAATAAGAACAACAAGAAGAATAAGAAAAGTAGGAAGAATATGAAATAAAAGAAGAATACAAAGGAAAGAAGAATAAAAAGGAAAGAAGAATAAAAAGAAAAAGAAGAATAATAAGAAAAATAATAAGAATAATAATAAGAATATTAAGAAGAATATGAAGGATAAGAAAAATAAAAAGAATTAGAAGAATTAGAAGAATAAAAAAAATTAAAAATAAGAAGAATAAGAATAATAAGAATACTAAGAATAATAAGAATAATAAAATAATAATAATAATAATAATATTAAGAATAATAAGAATAAGAATAATAAAAATAATAATAATAATAAATTAAATATTTAGAAGAATAAAAAGAATGAAAAGAATAAACAGATAAGAAGAATAAGCAGAATAAGAAGAATAATAAATTAAATATTAGAAGAATAAAAAGAATGTGAAGAATAAAAAGATAAGAAGAATAAGAAGAATAAGCAGAATAAAAAGAATAAGAAGAAAATGAAGAATAGTAAGAAAAAAAATAAAGAATAATAAGAAGAAAAAAAGAATAAAAAAAAAGAAAAATAAGAAATATAAGAATAATAATTAGAATATGAAGAATAAGAAGAATACGTATTATAAGAGGAATAATAAGAATAAAAACAATATGAAAAATAATAATAATAATAATAAAAAGAATAGTAAGAATTAGAAGAATAAATGAATAAGATGAATGAGAAGAATAAGTAAAATATGAAGAATAAAAAAAACAAGAAGAATAAGAAAAAAGAAGAATTAAATTAAGAATAAGAAGAATAAGAAGAAATAAGAAGATTATGAAGAATAAGAAGAATAAGAAGAATAATAAGAATAAGAAGAATGAGAAGAATAAGAAGAATAAGAAGAATGAGAAGATTAAGAAGAATAAGAAAAATAAAAAGAATAAGAAAAAATGAAGAATAAAAAAAATAAAGATGAATAAAAAGAAAAAGAAGAATAAAAAGAAAAAGAAGAAAATGAAGAATAAGAATAATAATTAGAATATGAAGAATAAGAAGAATAAGTATTATAAGAATAATAATAAGAATAATAATAAGAAGAATAAGTATTATAAGAATAATAATAAGAATAATAAGAATATAAAAAATAATAAAAATAGTACAAAAAATAATAAGAATTAGAAGAATAAGAAGAATAAGATGAATAAGATGAATAAGAAGAATAAGTAAAATATGAAGAATAAAAAAAATAAGAAGAATAATAAAAAATAAGAATTAAATTAAGAATAAGAAGAATAAGAAGAATAAAAATAATAAGAAGAATAAGAAGAATAAAAAGAATAAGAAGAATAAAAAGAATAAGAAGAATAAGAAGAATGAGGAGAATAAAAATAATAAGAAGAATAAGAAGAATGAGGAGAATAAGAAGAATGAAAAGAATAAGAAGAATGAGAAGAATAAGAAGAATAAGAAGAAAAGGAAGAATAAAAAGAAAAAAAATAAAGAAGAATAAGAAGAATAAGAAGAAAATGAAGAATAAAAAGAAAACGAAGAATAAGAATAATAAGAATAATAATTAGAATAAGATGAATTAGAATAATAATAAGAATAAAAAGAATAAGAAGAATAAGAAGAATAAGAATTATAAGAAGAATAATAAGAAAAAAAAAGAATATGAAAAATAATAATAATAAAAAGAATAATAAGAATTAGAAGAATAAGAAGAACAATATGAATAAGAAGAATAAGTAAAATATGATGAATAAAAAACAAGAAGTATATTAAAAAATAAGAATTAAATTAAGAATAAGAAGAATAAGAAGGATAAGAAGAATAAGAAGAATAAGAAGAATAAGAAGGATAAGAAGAATAAGAAGAATAAGAAGAATAAGAAGGATAAGAAGAATAAGAAGAATAAGAAGAATAAGAAGAATAAGAAGGATAAGAAAAATAAGAAGAAAAAGAAGAATAAGAAAAATAAGAAGAATAAGAAGAATAAGAAGAATAAGAAGAAGAAAAAATAAAATCAATAAGAAGAAAAAGAAACATAGGATAGAAAAAGAAGCATAAGAAGCATAAGAAGAATAAGAAAAAAAAGAAGAATAAGTCAAAAATGTAGAAAAAGAACAAATATAAGAATAAGAAGAATAAGAATCATTAGAAGAATAAAAAGAATAAGAATGATAATAAAATTGAGAAGATAAAGAAAAATAAAAATAATAAGAAGAATGTGAATAAAAGAAAAATAAGAAGAATAATAATAATAATAAGAGTAAGAAGAATAAGAAGAATAAGAAGAATAAAAAAAATAAAAAGAATAATCAGAATAAGGAAAATAAAAAAATAAGTAGAATAAGAAGAATTAGAAGAATAAAAAGAATATGAAGAATAAGAAGAATAAGAAGAATAAGAAGAATAAGAAGAATAAAAAGAATATAAATAATACGAATAATCAGAAGAAAATTCAGAATGAGAAGAATAAGAAGAATAAAAAGAATAAAAAGAATAAGATAAATAAGATGAATAAGAATAAAAAGAAGATTAAAAATCAGAAAAATAAGAAGAATAAGAAAAGTAAGAAGAATAAGAAACAAAAGAAGAATAAGAAAGTTAAAAAGAATAAAAAAAATAAGAATAAAAGAAAAATAAGATAAATAAGATAAATAAATTAATTTTATAAGAATAAAAAGAATAAGAAGGATAAGAAGAATTACAAGAATTAGAAGAAAAGAAGAATAAGAAGATTAAGAAAAATAAGAAGAATATGAATGATAAGAAGAATAAAAAAAATCATAATATTAAAAAGAATAAGAAATATAAGAAGAATTATAAGAATTATAAGAATAAAAACAAAATTAAGAATAATAAGAAGTAGAAGAATAAGAATAAATATAATAATTAAATGAATAAAAAGAATGAGAACAATAAGAAGAATAAGAAGAAAAATTAGAATAATAAGAATAAGAAAAATAAGAAGAATTAGAAGAATAAGAAGAATAAGAAGTATAAAAATAATAAGAACAATAAAAATAATAAGAAGAATAAGAAAGATAACTAGAATGAGAAGAATAAGAAGAATGAGAGAATAAGAAAATTAATAAGAATAAAATGAATAAGAAGAATAAGAAGAATTTAAAAAATGAGAATGAAAGAAGAATAAGAATAATAATAAAAATAAGAAGAATATGAAGGATATGAAGAATAAAAATAATAAAAAGAAGGAGAAAAATAAGAAGAATAAAAAGAATATGAAGAATAAGACGAATAAGTAGAATAATAAGAATAATAAGTATAATAAGAATAAAAAAATTAAGAATAATAATAATAAGAATAATTAGAATAATAAAATAATTAGTATAATAAAAAGAATGAGAAGAATAAGAAGAATAAGAAGAAATAGGAGAATAAGAAGAAATAGGAGAATAAGAAGAATAAAAAAAATAAGAACAATAATAAAAATAAAAAGAATAACTATAATAAGAAAAAATAAAAAGAATAAAAATAATAAAAAGAATAAGAAGAAAAAGAAGAATAAGAATATTAAAAAGAATAAGTAGAATGAGAAGAATAAGAAGAATGAAAAGAATATGAAGAATACGAAGAATAAGAAGAATAAGAAGAATAAGAAGAATAAGAAGAATAAGAAGAATAATAAGAATAAGAAGAATAAGAAGAATAAGAAGAATAAGAAGAATAATAAGAATAAGAAGAATAAAAAGAATAGGAAGATTATGAATAATAAGAAAAATAGCATTTTTAGAGTGAGAAAGTAGCTATTGAGAAGTCATTTTTATAAAACCCACTTCTCTCAATTCTATAGAGAGAAAGTAACATTTTCAGAGAGAGAAAGCATATTTTTTTTGGCGAGACAAGCTCAATTCTAGGCCAAAAATGGAGGAAAATATTTTATTAGCTATTGATTAGTCATTTTCGAATGTTCTCATTGGAAGATATCTCCAAGCTCACTGAACATCACAAACTTACTCTCATCTGCAAATTCTCACATGGCACACCTCAATTTGAAGACATTTATGGTTTCATTTCCATGCTAAAGTTGAAAGCTAGGGTGAAGTTAGCATTATACGATATCAAACATCTATTTCTACACTTCGATGTGGAAGAAGACTTCCATAGAGTCTGGATGAGGTGCCAATGGAACATATCGGGTCTATTCATGCACCTATTTAAGTGGACTCCTAAGTTTAATGTATTTACAAAGACTATAACACTGGTATGGATAAATATCCCTAAACATCCTCTGCATTTATTCAATAAATTATCTCTCTACTATGTCGCGAATTCTATTGGTAACCCTTTGTTGTTGGATCAAGATACGGCTTGTTTAACCAGACTAAGAATGGTGAGAGTTTGTGTGGAATTCAATTTACAGTTCCCTATGCCACACAGGGTGTGGATAGGGAACGATGATGTCCATGGCTTCTGGCAGCCAATATTACAAGAATATATGACTGGTTTTTCTTCTACTTGTTTTAAAATGGGTCATGATAAAACAAAATGTAAGGTAGGTGGAAAAATTAGATGCATGAAAATGTAGGAATATGTTATAGGAACAAATGTATAAAAAAAGTGTAGGAAAGGGAGGGTCGACAGTCAAACTTATACTCGGAAATATACAATATAGGGAAAGCAGTAGGAAAGGGAGAGGACAAAAATCCAGAGGCAAGGCAGAGGGGTAAGGTTGATGCCGAAACTATGGAGCTGGAGGCAGTAGAAGAGGAAAAGAAGAGGGAGGGACAACATTAGAGGAAAGTAGTGTTAGCTAATATCAAGGTAATATAAAAAATAAAAAGGAGGCAATCGGAATAGGAGAAGACAAAAAAACATGGTTGGAGGAAGGGGAAATACAAAATGAGACAAAGGGAGAATGGGCATAGGAGGTTAAGGAGAAGAAAGGGGCAGAGAAATACGAAAGAAAAGAAGGTCAAAAGATAGCTACAAACAATAAGAGGAGAATAGCATTGAAGAAAATGATAGAGAAGCATAGAGGGTCAGAAGATGATCTTTTATTTGAAGAAGAATCGGACTTTAAAGTTGTCCAATATTCGTCCAAACTAAGGAGCATCAATACTACCCACTAAACATATCAAGGGATGATGTCGAAGCATGCAAAGGTCTCATACTCATCTTCACAGAGAAGAGGTGATGGAAAAAATAAAATTAATGCGTATGTGTTTGGATATAAAGCACATAGCACAAAAAATGGAGAAAGTGCTAGTGAGCATAACTAAAAGCTCTAGAAACAAGAGTAAGCAATTAAATAAACAATACGACTCTAGATGCACAACCCGAGCCCAAGCTAAAATTAACATTAATGGATAGCTGCTTAATATGGAACATAAGAGGTGTGGCCAACACACCGGCAATTAATAGATTGAAAAATCTAAAAAAAATTTATAACCTACATATGATAGCCTTAATAGAACAACTAGTAAACCAAGATCAATTAGAAAAATACAAAAATATTCTAGGATTTGATAATGATATGCCTAATCCCAATAGTAAGATATGAATTATGTGGGAAGATAGGATAAAGATGGATATTCTACAAGCCTCAATGTAGATGATTAGTCTTAACTTACATAGTCATTTAGAAGCTATAATCTTAGTAGTTTACACTAAAAATCCTATAGAAAAGAGAAAAATTTTGTGGTAAGAAATGGAAACAATCTCAGGCTTAAACTCTCCTTGGATCACTGGTGGAGTCTTTAACGTTATCAAGAATCCAAATGAAAAGAAGGGAGGTAGGCCCCCCAATTTGGATGCAATGACTCATTTTTAATGACGCTATTGAGAAAACAAAACTATTAGAAGTAGATTATCTCGGACATAAATACACATGCTGTAACAACTGGAAAAATAGGAGAGCAAAATGGTCAAAACTAGATAGAGTTCTATATAACCTAGAATTGTTGGAAGCTTTAGGGAGCCTTAGAATTAGGCATATGAACAGAACATGTTTAGATCACTGTTCACTCCTCCTAAAAACTTGAAATAATCAACCAAAAATTCAAACATTTCAAATTCCAAAAATTGTATACTAGGCACAAAGATTTTGAAAGAGTGGTCAGGAAGACATGGGAGGAGGAAACTCTAGGAAACCTACATAAGTTTTAGCAGCTAAACTACGAAGACTAAAAATGAATCTAAGTGCGTGGAATAAGGAAGTATTTATAGATGTCAACAGAAAGATCGAGGAGACGGAAAAAAATTCACAAAGCTCGAAATAGAATATGAAATGCATCTAAAAATTAAATCTATCCATGTTTCTATAGAATCCATTTTTTATGGTATAGATTAAACCTGCCAGTCTACTCTATCAAAGGCTTTCGATAGGTCTAATTTGAAAATTATATTATACCCTATAGATTTGGAGGATTACTCTTTCATGAGTACTTTAGCCTAACATATATTTTCTATGATCAATCTTTTTTTCATAAAGCCGAATTGTTCATTTGAAATAACTTTAGGAAGAATCAGTCCTAGTATTTTGCAATATTTTTTCCAGTATTCTATATATTGAATAGCATATGGTGATGGGTCGATAGTCCTCTCCTTTTTATTGTTGTTTTTTTGGGAATAAGGACTATATGAGTTTGCACCCAAATTTTTTTTTAATTTCTGCTTACCAGAAGAACCAATGACTGCCAAGAATAATATTTTGTTTAATTATATCCCAACAAGCTTGGAAAAACATGGAATTCCAGCCATCTTGGCCAGCTACGCTATCCTTATCCATGCTATAAATTGTGTTTTTGATCTATTCCTTTTCTGGGAATTTCATTAGCTTCTTATTATCTTCATCATTTAATTTTATTATTTATGTTTTACAAAAATCTATGCCCTTTCATTCTATTATTATCACATAGTAATGTTTTATAAATGCCTTCAAGAGCATCTTTAATTTCTGTCTTATTTTCTATCCATATTCCTTCAATGTTTTTTTTTTCCATTTATCTTTTATTTTTGAATCTTGATTTTCCAAGCGAGCTGAAAAAATTTCGTGTTTGGGTCTCCCTCTTTTAACCATTTTACTTTTGCTATATGTTTCCAAAAAATTACTTTAATATGTAATTTTATTTTAAGTTCACTTGTGCCTTATTAAGCTCACAAATTTTGCTTGTGCTATGATCTCTATCATATTATTGTTCCAGACTATCAATTTTCTATTCTATTTCTATAATGCTATTGTTGATATTCCGAAACTTATTTTTATTCCAATTAATTAAACATGATTTCAACCTATCTAATTTAACAGTGAGGATCTGATTCGGATTACTTTTTTCTGGCTGCAACCAAGACTCTTTCATCGTGTCTTGGAAGTCATAATGGAGGCACCACATATTCTGAAAATAATTGTCGATTTTTTTGTTTTTTGATGGGATATAAGAAGAGGGTTATGATCTGAACAGGTTCTGTTCAGATGTTTGACACCTATATTTCCAAAAGAATCTAGCCAATTAGAGTTGAAGAGGACTCAATCCAGTCTAGACCAAATAGCTCCTTTCTTTTTATGGTTGTTTCTCCATGTTAAATTTAAGCCTAAAAAGTTAGCTTCTAGAAAATTACATCAAGTGAATACTTCATTGAATTTATGACTAGCTTGTAGATTTATAGTTATGCTGCCTTTTTTTTCTAATACATTTCTAATAGTATTAAAATCTCCTCTTATTATCCATGGTGTGTTTTTAAGTGCTATATGCTCCATTATTTTTTAGAGTTAATTTCTTTTTTATTTAAAGTTACTAGCATAAGCTACACATATGGTTATCGGTTTACTTTTATTTAGGCTGAGATTTATTAATTATTCATATTCCTCCTTTTTGTGAAATCCAAATAATCTTTCCATATCACCCATATTTTACTAGCTTTATTAAAGAATGCATTCGTGAGACTTAACTTATTTTTATAATTTTTCAATTATTTTATCTACATTTCTTCTGCTAACATCAATAGTTAAATATTATTTAGTCTTATCATTTTTTTAATCAGTTTAAGGATGTGGAGTTGACTATTCCCTGAATATTCTAGAATAAGTATCTGAACATTATTTGAGAATTTTAGCTGAGCTTTTGTTTTACACTTTGTATCATTGGGTTTATTTATGTTTTTTTTTTATGTTTCTTGTCTTTTTTTGTGAGATTAGGGCTTTAAATTAATTTAGACCTTCCCTCCTTGTGGATAATAGGCAATTTCAGACATAAAATTTTCAATTCCTCGAATTCAATTCTCTATTAACTATTTTGATCTCTTTTTTTTTCAATATGTAAGTCATCTTTAGACTGAATAGTGTAATTTATTTCTGGAGTTGTTAAAATATCATTGCAGCCTTTAATATCTTCAACATAACCAACTTTAGAACCAGAAAACCACCCTTATGTGTCTTCAATATTTGTATTCTTTTTAGGTTTTTTAGTTCTAATAACCAAATCTTTAATTTTATCAACCATAATTCTAATTTTCTCTACTTTTGTTTTATTTTTATCTTGGACATAATTTCTATTAGTAGGTTGTGTTAATAGAGGAAGAAATTATGCTAGTAAAGGAGTTTTAGATATGCACTCCTCAATAATTTTCTTTTGCTTGTTTATGAGTCTATAAACTGATTTCTCTAATTTCCTACTAGGGTTCTTATACCTGGACATAGCCATATATTCCTCTGTTTAGTGTCCACTTTTTTTGATTTGGCCAAAGTAGCTAGAAATCTATTCAAAGGATGATGGACTGCAAGTAGCCCTTTTATTCATTCTACCCAATCCAGATGCTTTGTGGAATAGGAAAATTTAGATTCACTTCAAAGCAAACCCTGGCCACACTAGGCCTAGTAAGGGTGGCAGTTGCATGATCCACTGGTAGAGGATTACGAATAAGCTTAGAGATGGAGAAGAGGGATAGTTTGTTAAAAAAATGTATGGGCAGTTGAGGTAGAATAAATGATACAGAAGAATATTAATTTTATTTTTTTTATTCTTCTTATTCTTCTTATTATTCTTCTTATTCTCTAATTTTTCTTAATCTTCTTATTCTTCTTATTCTTCTTATTCTTTTTATTTTTTTTTATTCTTATTCTTCATATTCATCTTATTCTACTTAATCTTATTTTTCAAGTTATTCTAATTATTGATCTTATTTTTTTATTTTTATTAATATTCATATTCTTGTTATGCTTCTTTATCTTATTCTTCTTCTTATTCTTCTTATTATTCTTATTCTTTTTATATTTCTTATTCTTCTTATTCTTCTTATTATTACAATTCTTCTTATATTTATTATTCTTTTTATTCTTATTATTCTTCTTATTCTTTTTTCCTTATTATTTATCTTATTTTTATTATTCTTCTAATTATTCTTATTGTTCTTATTCTTCTTATTCTTGATATTCTTAGTATTCATCTTATTGTTATTTATCTTCTTATTCTTCTTATTCTTCTTATTCTTCTTTTTGTTCTTATTCTTCTTATTCTTGTTTTTCTTCTTATTCTTCTTATTCTTGTTTTTCTTCTTATTCTTCTTATTCTTTTATTCTTCTTATTCATTTTATTATTTTTATTCTTCTTTTTCTTCTTGTTCTTCTTATTCTTCGTATTCTTCTTCTTCTTATTATTCTTCTTATTATTCTTCTTATTATTCTTATTATTATTATTCTTATTATTATTATTCTTATTATTATTCTTATTATTCTTCTTTTATTATTATTATTATTATTATTCTTTTTATTCTTCTTATTCTTATCATTCTTCTTATTTTTCTTATTCTTCTTATTATACTTATTCTTCTTATTATTTTTATTCTTCTTATTCTTCTTATTCTTTTTATTCTTCTTATTCTTTTTATTCTTCTTATTCTTCTTAATCTTCTTATTCTTCTTAATCTTCTTATTCTTCTTATACCTCTTATTCTTCATTTCATTTTATTCTTTTAATGCTTCTTATTTTTCTTATTCTTCAATTCGTATTATTCTTCTCATTCTACTTATTCATCTTATTCATCATTATCTTCTTATTCTTTTTATTCTTCTTAATATTTTTATTCTTGGTATTCTTCTTATTCTTCTTATTCTTTTCATTCTTCTCATTATTCTTAGTCTTATTAATCTTATCATACTTCTTATTCTTCTTATTCTTCTTATTTTTTTTATTCTCCTTATTATTCTTATTCTTCTTATTCTTCTTATTCTTTTTATTTTTTCTTATTCTTCTTTTCTTCTATTTCTTTTAATTCTTTTATTCTTCTATTTCTTCTTATTCTTTGTATTCTTCAATTTCTTCTTATTCTTCTTATTCTTACAATTCTTCTTATATTTCTTATCCTTTTTATTCTTATTATTCCTCTTATTCTTTTTTTTATTATTATTTATCTTATTTTTATTATTCTTCTAATTATTCTTATTGTTCTTATTCTTGATATTCTTAGTATCCATCTTATTGTTATTTATCTTCTTATTTTTTTATTTTTTTTATTCTTCTTATTCTTCTTATTCTTGTTTTTCTTCTTATTCTTATTCTTCTTATTCTTTTATTCTTCTTATTCATTTTATATTTTTTATTCTTCTTTTTCTTCTTGTTCTTCTTATTCTTCGTATTCTTCTTCTTCTTCTTATTCTTCTTATTGTTCTTATTCTTATTATTCTTATTCTTATTATTATTCTTATTATTCTTCTTTTTTTATTATTATCATTCTTTTTATTCTTCTTATTCTTATTTTTCTTCTTATTTTTCTTATTCTTCTTATTCTTCTTATTCTTCTTATTCTTCTTATTCTTCTTATTCTTCTTATTCTTCTTATTCTTCTTATTCTTCTTATACCTCTTATTCTTCATTTCTTCTTATTCTTTTAATGCTTCTTATTTTTCTTATTCTTCATTTCTTATTATTATTCTCATTCTTCTTATTCATCTTTTTTATCTTATTCTTCTTATTCTTTTTATTTTTCTTAATCTTTTTATTCTTGGTATTCTTCTTATTCTTCTTATTCTTTTTATTATTCTCATTCTTCTTATTATTCTTAGTCTTATTAATCTTATCATTCTTCTTATTCTTTTTATTCTTCTTATACATCTTATTCTTCTTATTCTCCTTATTCTACTTATTCTTCTTATTCTTCTTATTCTTTTTATTTTTTCTTATTCTTCTTTTATTCTATTTCTTCATATTCTTTTATACTTCTAATTTTTCTTATTCTTCGTATTATTCTTATTCTTTTTATTTTTTTTATTTTTCTTATTTTTCTTATTCTTCTTATTCTTCATTTTACTGTTATTCAAGTTATTATAATTATTCTTTTTATTCTTATCTTCTTATCCTTTTTATTCTTCTAATTATTATTATTATTATTATTATTATTCTTCTTCTTCTTATTTTTTTTATTTTTCTTATTTTTTTTATTCTTCTTATTCTTCTTATTCTACTTATTCTTCTTATTCTTATTCTTCTTCTTTTTATTTTTCTTATTCTTCTTATTCTAATTATTCTTCTTATTCTTCTTATTCTTCTTACTCTTATTACTCTTCTTATTCTTCTTAATATTCTTATTCTTCATATTCTTCATATTCTTATTTTTTTTATTCCTCTTTTTCTTTTTATTCTTCTTATTTATCTAATTCTTTTTATTCTACTTATTCTTCTTTTTCTTATTATTCTTCTTACTCTTTTTTTTCTTATTATTTTTATTCATCTTATTCTTCATTTCTTCTTATTCTTCTTATTCTTCTTATTCTAATTTTTCTTCTTATTATTTTTTTATTATTCTTCTTACTCTTTTTTTTATTCTTATTCTTTTTATTCTTGGTACTCTTCTTATCCATCTCATACTTTTTTTTGTTATTATTCTTATTAATCTTATTATTATTCTTATTCTTCTTATTTATCTTATCCTTCTTATTTTTCTAATTTTTCTTATTCTTTTTATTCTTATCCTTCTTATTATTTTATTCTTCTTATTCGTCTTATTGTTTTATACTATGTATTCATCTTATTTTTTTTTTTCTTATTATTCTTCTATTCTTCTTATTATTTATTTTATTATTCTTCTTATTATTCTTATTATTTTTTTTCTTCTTTTTCTTCTTTTTCTTCTTTTTCTTCTTTTTCTTCTTTTTCTTCTTTTTCTTCTTATTCTTATTATTCATCTTATTCTTCTCATTCTTCTAATTATTCTAATTATTATTATTCTTCTTATTCTTGTTATTCTTCTTATTCTTATTATTCTACTTATTCTTCTTATTATTCTTATTCAACTTTTTTTTATTCTTCTTATTCATCTTATTTTTCTTATTCTTCTTATTCTTCTTTGTCTTATTTTCGTTTATTTCTTCTAATACTTCTTATTCTTCTTATTCTTTTATTATTTTTATTTTTCTAATTCTTCTTATTCTTCTTTTTCTTTTTATTCTTCTTATTCTTCTTATTCTTCTTAATCTTTTTATGATTCTAATTTTTCTATATCTTCTTATTCTTCTTATTCTTGGTATTCTACTTATTCTTATTATTCTTATTCAACTTTTTTTTATTCTTCTTATTCATCTTATTTTTCTTATTCTTCTTTGTCTTATTTTCGTTTAATTCTTCTAATACTTCTTATTCTTCTTATTCTTTTATTATTTTTATTCTTTTAATTCTTTTAATTCTTCTAATTCTTCTAAATCTTTTTATTCTTCTTATTCTTCTTAATCTTTTTATTATTCTAATTTTTCTATATCTTCTTATTCTTTTTATTCTTCTAATTCTTCTTATTTTGCTTATTCTTCTTATTCTACTTATTCTTCTTATTCTACTTATTCATCTTATTCATCTTTATCTCTGTATTCTTATTATTCTTCTTATTCTTATTATTATTCTTTTTCTTCTTATTCTTTATTTTCTTCTTATTATTCTTATTTTTTTTATTCCTATTATACTTTTTTTAAATAATTGTTTTATTATTATCACCCTCTCTTTTCATGGAGAAATACCTTTGATACAATCTAAAAACTATCCTTATCCCTTTTCAGCATTCTTCAAAAAAATAAGATAAGATTAAACATAAAAGTGTACTTATCCATTTTGAGAGAATAATATCTGAAATGCACTAATCTATGAAGTTGTTCCAGCTTTTTACTTGTGCTTGCTGGTTGAGTATGTTACTTATAGAAAAGTTACTATCCTTCATGGCACTTCATTTAAGTGGTTTGTTCTGCTTTGATTAGAGTGGGATGATCTGTTTATTTTGTTCTGCTCTCTTTCATGTCAGAACAACTTTGATTTCATTGTTTAAGTTTATGCTATTTTTTTGTATTCTTCAAATCTCCTTTTGCCTTTTCCAGCTTCAAGATCTTTAGTAATGACAACATGGTATCTTCAATGTTGGCATTTGCTTTTAGCTTCTGCCTTGTTGTTCTGCTATTCATGGGAGATGAGGAAAAGCTTATATATTTGTAGTTTTCTTGAACTATATTGTGCCTCTATGGTAACTATTTGACTTTCTGAAACTATGTGTTTGATATCTGCAAAAAACAAAAAACATCCATCCACACTATACAATCCTAACTCACCTGATAATTACCTTCCCTGTTCATTTGCAAAACTATCCAAGAATGCACAAAATATTTTTTTTTCTTACCTGTGATAGTTTTGGTAAGCTGCAAACATATATTGTATTTTTTTTAATTTCAACTGACCCTGTACTTTTCAAAAATAGAATTCTATGTAGGTGGCCTTCTGACAAAATTCCTTTGTGCATATTTCATGCCTTAAACTGATAACAAAGATGGAGCATAAAATTGTAAACTACAAGCATGCTTTTCATGGTTAAATTTCTTTGCTACTCCCCTTACCACTTCTATAATTTGGAAAGCCTATTTCATCTAGTTTGAGCAAGCCTTTATATTTCATAGAGATGCTTATTTTTCCAAAATCTTGATTACCTTTTTAACACTATTTTTTGCTAATTTATCTCCAACTAGATTGGCCTCCCTTAATATATGTATTATTTTGCAATTTAATTCAGAAACCAAATGTATAATATCTTCTATCTCATTTTCATATTTACATAGATATTTGTTTCTTTTAATTAGATTTACTAATGTTAAGGAGTCTGTTTGGACTTGAATATTTTTTACATTGTTGCTTTTACATAGTTGTAAACCTATTAAAAGATCTCGAATTTCTGACTCAAATGGTGTATTCGCTTTGATTATTCTTGTGAAAGAAAATAGGACCTTCCCTTTGAAGTCCCTTAATAACCCTCCTCCACCTGCTTTCCCCATATCTTTTTTAAAACTATAGTCTGTATTAAGTGCCATGTAGTTTTTTTGGAGGTTTATTCTAGCATATCTTACTAAAATTTGTTGCCTTGTCTTTTTTATAACTTTGTGGCCATGTCGCTATGTAATCTTTATTTTTAATCATGTTTAATATTTTATAGTGGATAAGCTTTTGAAATTGTTTTTAATTCTATTTTGATTTCTCTTACTATATAATTAATTTTCATTTATATACATAAATATCTACTCTTGTTTCTGCTTTACATATATTCTAGATAATTAGTGGAGGAATATTCTTTCCAATCCAGCAATGTGCAAAATTATTGTACGGCTTTAATTCTCGGCATTGTAGTCTATTTTTGAGGGATTGCCTTCTATATTTGATCCTCATTTTATTACATGGATTTTCCCATATCCTTGTAGCTATGTCTCCTTGTGAGAATAAATGTTCTAATGTTTCTATGTTTTCTTTACAGCATTCACATCTAGATGCTAATTTTATGCTTTTTCTTTGAATAATATTGTCTAATGGAATTATGTTATACAAAACTTTCCATAAGAATAAGCATGTTTTAGGTGAGTTATTGTTGTCCCAGCACCATTTAAATATCTCTTGATGTGGTTTTTTCTTTCTAATTAAAAATTTGACAGATTTTAAAGTGAATGCACCTTCTTCAGTTAATTTCTATTTTCATCCATGTTTTGTTAAAATTGTATCTTTTATTTATGATATCTGTTTGTTTTATTGTTTGTTTCCATATTTGTGAGCTATTTTTAATTATTTTGTCCTTATTAGTATCATTGTTTATAAAATATTTTTCTCTCATATATTTGGCCCATAAACTTTTATTTTCTTTCACACCCCACCATCTTTTGCAAGCCCATGCCTCTGATATTTCTATCAAGCTAGAAAAGCCAAGGCCGGCTTCCACTTTTGGGCAACAAAGAAACTCCCATTTAACCCAATGTAATTTTTGTTTTTATCTTTTTTCCCCCAAAGGAAATTAGCATATTCTCTTTCCATTTTTTTAATTGTTTTTTTAGATAGCATCATTATCATAAGATTATGAATTATCATGCTTTGAAGAACATGATTAATTAATGTGATTTTTCCGGTCATTTTTAGCATATCTATTTTCCATCCAGTGATTTTTTGTCTAATCTTAACTAACATGAAATCAAAATATTTTATGAGTGTTCGTCCCTCATATAAAGGGCAACCAAGATAAGTGATTGCTCCTGATACTTGGGAAAAACCTATAACATTTTTTAGTCTGAGAGCTAGATTGAAGGGGGCTTTTTTAGAAACAATGAATTGACATTTATTTCTATTTAGTATTAGACCCCTTTCTTCTTCTATGTTTTGGAAAAGTTTCATTAGATTAGATATAGTTTTTTTATTTCCATTAGTAAAATTAATTATATCGTCTGAATATGCTAGACAATCTACCTATGGTGAATTTTTAAAATGTTTAAATGAGTGGATAGCTCCTTTTCTGGTATTATGTTTTAAATTAATCAAAAATAATTCCAAATAAATATTAAAAATAGAATGAGACAAAGGGTCTCCTTGTCTTAGTCCTCTAGTGGGTTTAAAGTCTTCCCCTTTTTCCTCATTAATGATAATTTTAAACCAAGTACTTGAAATACATATAAAAATTAAGTCGATCCAACCTTCTGCAAATCCCATTTTTCTCATTACATAACATAACAATTTCTAGTCTACTCTATTGAAGGTTTTCGATAAATCTAATTTAAAAACTACATTTTGTCTCCTAGTTTTATTGGATATTTCTCTCATTATCTTTTTCGCTAAGCAAATATTATCAATGATAAGCCTATCCTTCATGAATCCTATATGCTCCTTAGAAATAATCTTTGGGAGAATATGGCTTAGTCTATTTTGCATTAGTTTGACTAGGATTTTATATGTGGAGTTGCATAGACTAATTGAGAAAAAATCTTCACCCTTTTGAGGGTTGTCTTTTTTTGGAATTAAAACTATATGATTTAGAGCCTATTTTTTATTTAATTCAGCTCCACAAAAAAACCACTGTATGGGTTGAAAGGTCTATTTTGATTATGTCCTAGTAGGCTTGAAAAAACACATTGTTTCAGCCATCAAGACCTGCAGCACTATTTTTATCTAAACTGAATACAATATTTTTAATTTCTGCTTCATCTGGAAATTCCATTAAGTTTTTGTTATCTTTTTTCATTAACATTTTTATTTATGTTTTGTAAGAGATTAAACCTTGTCTGTTCATTGCTTTTGCATAATAATGCTTTGAGCATTCCCCCAAAGGTTTCTTTTATGTCTTTCTTATTTTCTACCCATAATCCTTCATTATTCCAAATTCCTATTATCTTGTGTTTTTGATTTTTTATTATAGTGATTTGAAGAAAAAATTGTGTTTAAATCCCTCTTTTTTAACCATTTTATTTTTGATCTTTGTTTCCTGAAAACTTCCTCCATGTGTAATTTTAATTTGAGTTCAGCTTGAGCTTTATGAAGGGCCTTAAGACTATTTATGTTATTAATTTTTCATGTTCTTTTTCTAGTTCATCTATATTTTGTTCCATTTCTAAAATAGTTTTTTTAATATTTCCAAATTTCTTTTGTTGCAATCTAATAAGCATGTTCTTAATCTAAAAAGTTTACCTGTAAATGTCTGAGCATGTCTACTTACAATCAGCAACTTTCAAGAATTATTAACCATGTCCAGGAAGTCCTCATGTAAGCACCACATATTTTGAAAATTAAATAAAGTTATACTCGCTTCTTTTTTTTGGGAGTAATAAGCAGTGGGTTATGATCTGAGCAGGTCCTGTTTAAGTGTCTTATGCCTATATTTCCAAAAGTGTCCTGCCATCTTGAATTAAACAGAATCCTGTCAAGTCTTGACCAAATGGGACATTTCTTTTTACTATTGTTTGTCCATATATATTGTGATCCTAAAAAATTTGCCTCTATTAGATTAGTTTTATTTTTTACCTTATTAATTTGGTCACTTGATTTTGTGCTTATTGGCATACCTCAATTTTTTACCGATGAATTTCATATGGTGTTAAAGTCTCCTCCAATTATCCATGGTAAATTCTTATTAGCTATATCCTTCATGATATACCATAAATCTTTTTTTGTTTTTTCTAGATTTATTAGCATAAACTATAGAAATAATGCCTTCTATGTTTTTTCCTAAACTGAGGTTAATAATTTGTTCATCTTCTTATATTTTGGTTATATCCAAGTTATTCCACATTACCCAAATTCTGCTATTTTTATTGGAGGTAGCATTTTTATATTTTAACTTATTTTTGAATCTTTCTAATTGTTAAATTACCACCATTGGCTCAATTATCATTAGTAATGAAATTTTATGCATTTTAACCATTTTAATTAATCTATTTAGTGAAGAGGGTTTAGCTATACCCCGAATGTTCCAGAATAAGTATTTATGCATTATTAAAAGATTTTGATTGTGCTCTCATTTTATTTTTTTAGTTCGTTAGTTTTTGTTAAATGTTTACGTGTATTTCTTGTTGTCTTTATGTGAGTGGAATGAGTTTTAACTAAATTCCCAATTTTATGAAATTTTTCCATTTGAATGTTTATGATTTTTAAACGTTTTAATGTCTTGTCTCTATTTTCTATTTATCATCTTCTTTTCTAAATATCTATATCATCTATAGAATTCACCTTGTAATTTTCTATTTTAGTTTGCATAGTGTTATAGCTTTTAATTAATTAAGAATCTGAATCAAATTCTAAACTAGTGAACCAACCTACTTTACTTAGTTTATATTTTATGTTTATTTTATGTTTTCTAGTTCGGATTACCATCTCCTCTATTTTTCCCATAATGATTCTAATTCTATCCTATTCTGTTATATTTCCATCTTGAACAGAGAGTTTTTTGAAGGTTTATATTACATCCCTTTTGAATTCTATTATAGGACACGGTGTACATCATCTTCATCAGATACATCCTGTATAATTTCTTATTTTATAACCCAAATTTAAAGATTTTCTTTCCTTGAATTTACAATGCAATTCTTTATTTTATGGCCTCTTTTTTTACATTGAATGTAATAGCTAGGCAATGCTTCGGGAGTTATAGGTTGCCAAAGTCCTTGAAATTAATTCTGCCCAATCCATATCCTTTGCCGGATGGGGTATTGGATATTAACCTCTATACAGACTCGTGCAACACTTGGACTACATAAGTTGGTAGTAGCACCATCCATCAATAAAGGCTTGCCAATAAGATTAGAGATGGAGTAGAGTGGGGATTTATCGAAACAAGGGACAGGCAGTGAGGGTAGAAGAAACCATACCGGAGTAAGTGGATGTTTTTATTCGTATTAAAATTTGCCGACTATTAGAATGTCCGCATAGGATAACCTCTGACATTCTAGTTATCCTTTAACCACAGTCGAAAAAAATCTTCCTCTGTAAATAGCTGCACTAGGAAGTGCTTATTGTCTATCGAACCAACTTTTATAAAGTCTTTGAGCTTGAGCGAAGAGAAGAATTCCCTGATCGCATCAATGGGAGGACAGTCGTGAGAAAATTTCTCGATAAGGGAGAATATGTGAGCTTCCAAGAGAGCCTCAATATATTCATGAGAAAAATATATTGCGGGTTTTCTATTTTTTTCAACTGAATGTATATGCGGGGACTTGGATGTATAATAAATGTGTGAAAAGATTTCTTATGGGAAAGATCATCTATTTCTTCCATTTTGAGCTTGAATTCACCCCTTTCTTCACCACAATAAAGATTTGTATCTATAGATTTCGAATTATGACTCTCTAAAAGTGAAAGCTCTTCTTTTCTTGATTGGTTAAAGCTTCTTCTCTTATTATTCTTATTGTTTTTCTTATTCTTTTTATTCTTTTTATTCTGCATATTCTTCATATTCTTCTTATTCTTCATATTCTTCTTATTCTTCTTTTTCTTATAATTCTTATTCTTCTTAATCATTTTTTATTGTTCTTCTTCTTTTTATTCTTATTATTCTATTATACTTATTATTTTTTATTTTTTTTTCTTATTATTATTATTATTATTATTCTTCTTTTGTTATTCTTATAATTCTCCTTTTATTCATATTATTCATATTCTTCTAATACCTTAATTTTTATTATTCTTATTATTTTTCTTATTCTTCTTATTCTTCTTATTCATTTTATTTTTTTTTATTCTTCTTATTCATTTTATTTTTGTTATTCTTCTTATTCATCTTATATTTCTTATTCTTATTATTATTATTTTCGTTTAATTATTCTAATACTTTTTATTCATCATATTCTTATTATTCTTCTTATTCTTCTAATTCTTCTTATTATTTTATTCTTCTTATTCTTCTTATTTTACTTATTCTTTTATTCATCTTATTTTTCTAATTCTTCTTATTTTTATTATTCTTCTAAATCTTTTTATTCATCTTATTCTTCTTATTCATATTACTGATCTTATTTTTTTTATTCTTATTCTTTTATTCTTTTTATTCTACTTATTCTTCTTATTCTTTTTATTATTCTTATTCTTCTTATACATCTTATTCTTCATATTCTTAGTATTATTCTTATTCTTGTTTTTATTCTTATTCTTATTATTCATTTTATTTTTCTTATTCTTCTTATTCTTATTATTATTGTTATTCTTCTTATTCTTTTTATCATTATTATTCTTTTTATTATTTTTTTTTCTTCTTATACTTTTTATTCTTCTTATTATTCTTATGCTTTTTATTCTTCTTACTCTTCTTATTCTTCTTATTCTTCTTACTATTCTTATTCTTCATATTCTTCTTATTCTTATTATTTTTCGTATTTTTCTTTTTATTATTATTATTCTTTTTTATATTCTTCTTTTATTCTTATTCTTTTTAATCTTAGTATTCTTCATATTCTTTTTATTATTCTCATTCTTATTGTTATTATTCATAGTAATCTTATTATTCTTCTTCTTATTATTATAAGTTTATTTTTATAATTATTCTTATTCTTCTTTTTCTTATTCTTCTTAATCTTCTTATTCTTTTATTCTTTTTATTTTCTTATTCATTTTTTATTTTTATTCTTTTTTTTATATACTTATAATATTCTAATTATTCATTTCAACTTTTAGATCTTCTTAATTTTCTTCTTATTTTTCTTATTCTACTTATTCTTTTTATTCTTCTTATTCTTCATATTCTTTTTATTCTTCTTATTCTTCAAATTCTTCTTATTATTCTTATTCTTATTGTTCTTCTTATTTTTTTATTCTTCTTACTCTTCTTTTAGTTTAATTAGTCTAATACTTCTTATTCTTATTATTCTTATTATTCTTATTCTTCTTATTATTTTAATTTTATTCTTCTTTTTATTCTTCTTATTCTTCTTAATCTTCTTATTATTCTTCTACTTCTAAATCTTATTATTTTTCAATTTCTTCTTATTATTTTTATTCTTATTATACTTTTTATTATTTTTTCTTCTTATTTTTTTTATAATTCTTATTCTTTTTATTCTTCTTATTGTTGTTATTCTTCTTATTTTTTTCTTACTCTTATTATTATTCTTATTATTCTTATTTTTCTTATTTATCTAATTCTTATTTTTTTTATTCTTATTATTATTCTTCTTCTTTTTCGAATTATTCTTGTTAAAAATTTTTATTTTTCTTATTCTTCTTAATATTCTTATTATTTTTATTATTTTTATTTTTCTTTTTATGCACCTTATTATTTTTATTATTCTTATTATTCTTATTCTTATTCTTCTTATTCTTCTTATTCTTTTTATTTTAATTATTATTCTTATTATTCTCATTCTTCTTTTTCATATTATTCTTCATATTCTTCTTATTCTCCTTATTATTATTATTATTATTAATTTTATTATTCTTATTTTCTTCTTATTCTTATTTCCATTTAATTCTTCTAATACTTGTTATTCTTCTTATTATTCTTATATTTATAAATCTTATTATTATTTTTATTCTTCTTATTCTTTTTATTATTATTTTTATTCTTATACTTCTTATTCTTCTTATTCTTCTAATTCTTCTAATTCTTCTAATTCTTCTAATTCTTCTTATGCTTCTTATTCTTCTTATTCTTTTTTTTCTTTTTATTCTTTTTATTCGACTTATTCTTTTTTATTTTTATTCTTCTTATACTTCATATTCTTTTTTTTAATCTTATTCTTTATTTATTCTTATTATTCTTATTCTTCTTATACTTCTTATTTTTATTTTCTTATTATTTTTATTCTTGATATTCTTCTTTTTCTCTTTATTCTTCTCATTATTCTTATTATTTTTATTATTAGTAAACTTGTTATTCATCTTATTCTTCAAATTCATCTTATTCATTTTTATTTTTTTTATTGTTCATATTCTTCTTATTCTTCTGATACCTTTTATTTTTTCTTATTCTTCTTATTTTTATTTTTTTTAATTCTACTTATACCTCTTATTAAGCCCATTCTAGTTAATATTCTAATTCTTCTTATTCTTATTATTCTTCTTATTCTTCATAATCATCTTATTCTTCTTTATCATCTTTTTTCTTTCACTTCTTATTCTTCTTTATCTACTTATTCTCCTTATTCTATTTATTCTTCTTAATAATCTCATTCTTCTTGAACTCGTTGGTCTTCTTATTTTAATATTCTTTTTATTCTTTATATTCTTCTAATTTTGATTATTCTTCTTATTTTTCTTATTCATCTCATTCTTCTTATTTATCTTTTTCTTCTTATTCTTCATATTCTTCATTTTCATGTTATTGTTTTTTTTCTTAATCTTCATCTTATTCTTCTTATTCTTATCTTCTTATCCTTTTTATTCATCAAATTTTTTTTATTCTAATTCTTCTTCTTTTTCTTCTAATTTTTCTTTTTCTTCTTATTCTTCTAATTTTATTATTCTTCTTTAACTTCTTATTCTTCTTATTCTTCTTATTCATTTTATTATTATTCTTCTTATTCATTTTATTATTATTCTTCTTATTTTTCTTATTCTTCTTATTATTCTTATTTTAATTATTTTTTTATTATTGTTATTCTTTTTATTCATCTTATTCTGCTTATTCATCTTATTCTACTTATTCTTCTTATTATAATTATTCATCTTATTCTTTTTATTCTTCTTATTCTTCTTATTCTTCATATTCTTTTTATTTTTCTTAATCTTATTATTTGTTTTATTCTTTTTTTCTTTTTATTGTTCTTATTTATCTAATTCTTCTTATTCATCTTATTCTTATTATTCTTATTACTCTTTTTTTATTCTTAATCTTTTTAGTCTTATTATTCATCTTATTCTTCATTTCTTCTTATTCTTCTTATTCTTCTTATTCTTCTTATTCTTCTTATTCTTTTTATTCTTCTTATGCTTCTTAATCTTTTATGCTTCTTATTTATCATATTCTATTTATTCTTTAAATCTTCTTATTCATTTTATTCTTTTTAAATTCTTTTTTTTTATTTTTTAATATTCATTTTATTCTTCTTATTCTTCTTATTTCTATTTATTATTATTCTTTTTCTTAATCTTCTTATTCTTTTCATTCTTCTTATTAATATTGTTCTTATTAATCTTATTATTATTCTTCTTCTGATTCATCTTATTCTTTTTATTTTTCGATTTTTTTATTTTTTTTATTATTATTCATCTTATTCTTTTATTCTTCTTATTCTTTATATGCGCTTATTTTTCATTTTCTTCTTATTCTTCTATTTTTCTTATTATTCTTTTCTTCTTTTTCTTCTTTTTTTTTCTTTTTATTATTCTTTTTCTTCTTTTGATACTTATTCTTTTTGTTCTTCTTATTCTTATTATTCTTCCTATTATTCTTATTCTTCTAATTCTTCTAATTCTTATGATTTTTATTATTCACTTTATTCTTATTATTCTTCTTATTCTTATTTTTCTTCCTTATGTTCTTATTCTTATTTTTCTTCTTATTCTTCTTATTCTTCTTATTTTTATTGTTCTTTTTATTCCTCTTATTCTTCTTATTCTTCTAATTCTTCTAATTCTTCTTATCCTTCTTATTTTTCTTATTCTTTTTATTCGTCTTTTATTTCTTATTCTTATTATTCTTATTATTCTTATTATTCTTCTTATTCTTATTTTTCTTCCTTATGTTCTTATTCTTATTTTTCTTCTTATTCTTCTTATTCTTCTTATTTTTATTGTTCTTTTTATTCCTCTTATTCTTCTTATTCTTCTTATTTTTATTGTTCTTTTTATTCCTCTTATTCTTCTTATTCTTCTTATTTTTATTGTTCTTTTTATTCCTCTTATTCTTCTTATTCTTCTAATTCTTCTAATTCTTCTAATTCTTCTAATTCTTCTTATCCTTCTTATTTTTCTTATTCTTTTTATTCGTCTTTTATTTCTTATTCTTCTTATTCTTCTTATTTTTCGTATTCTTTTTATTATTCTTATTCTCCTTATTCTCCTCAATCTTGTTATTCTTATTATTCTTCTTTTCTTCTTCTTATTCTTTTTATTCTTCTTATTCTTCTTATTCTTCTTTTTCTTCGTATTTTTCTTATTGTTCATATTGTTATTATTCTTCTTATTATTCTGATTCTTCTTATTCTACTTATTTTTTTATTCTTTTTATTCTTTTTATTCTTCTAATTCTTCTTATCCCTATTATTCTTTATTTCTTTTTATTCTTTTTATTCTTCTAATGCTTCTTATTATTCTTTAACTTTTTTTTGTTATTCTTCTTATTCTTTTTATTCTTCTAATTCTTCTTATTCTTCTTATCCTTCTTTATCTTTTTATTCTTCTTAATATTTTTATTCTTGGTATTCTTTTTTTTCTTATTATACTTCTCATTCTTCTTATTGTTATTATTCTTATTAAATTTGTTATTCTTCATATTCTTCTTAATCTTTTTATTTGTTTTATTCTTTTTTTCTTTTTATTGTTCTTATTTATCTAATTCTTCTTATTCATCTTATTCATATTATTCTTCTTACTCTTTTTTTTATTTTTTATCTTTTTAGTCTTATTATTCCTCTTATTCTTCATTTTTTCTTATTCTTCTTATTCTTCTTATTCTTTGTATTCTTCATATTCTTCTTATTCTTTATTATTCTTATGCTTCTTAATCTTTTATGCTTCTTATCAATCATATTCTATTTATTCATTAATTCTTCTTATTATTTTTATTCTTCTTATCCATCTTTTTTTTCTTTTTTATTATTCTTATTATTATTATTATTATTATTATTATTCTTTTTCTTATTCTTCTTATTCTACTTATTCTTCTCATTCTTCTTATTAATAATTTTCTTATTAATCTTATTATCCTTCTTCTTTATTCTTATTCTTTTTATGGGCTTATTTGTCATTTTCTTCTTATTCTTCTATTTTTCTTATTATTCTTTTCTTCTTTTTCTTGTTTTTTTTTGTTTTTCTTTCTATACATATTTTTCTTCTTTTGATACTTATACTTCTTATTCTTCATATTCTTATTGTTCTTCCTATTTTTCTAATTTTTTCTTTCTTCTTATTCTTCTAATTCTTCTAATTATTATGATTCTTATTATTCTCTTTTTTCTCATTATTCTTCTTATTCTTCTTATTCATCTTATTTTTTATATTCATCTTATTCATCTAATTTTTGTTATTCTTCTTATTCTTATTTTCATTTAATTCTTTTAATACTTCTTATTCTTCTTATTATTCTTATTTTTATAAATCTTCTTATTCTTTTTATTCTTCTTATTCTTTTTATTATTATTTTTATTATTTTTATTCTTCTTATTCTTCTTACTCTTCTTTTTCTTCTTACTTTTCTTTTTTTTCTTATTCTACTTTTTCTTCTTATTTTTCTTATTCTTATTGCTCTTATTATTCTTCTTAATCTTTTTATTCTTTTTATTCTTCGTATTCTTCTTATTCTTCTTATTCTTTTTATTCGTATTTTTCATCTTATTATTCTTATTATTTTTATTCTTCTTATTCTTTTTATTCTTCGTATTGTTCTTATTTTTTATATTCTTTTATTATTCTTATTCGTCTTATTCTTGTTAATCTTGTTATTATTATTATTTTTATTATTCTGCTTTTCTTCTTATTCTTATTAATCTTTTTATTTTTATTATTCTTTTTATTCATCTTATTCTTCTAATAATTCTTATTCTTCTAATAATTATTATTCTTCTTTATCTTTTTATTCTTCTTAATATCTTTTTTCTTGGTATTTTTTTATACTTCTCATTCTTTTTATTATTCTTATTCTTATTAAATTTGTTATTCTTCATATTCTTTTTATTCAACTTATCCATCTTATTTTTCTTATTTATTTTATACTTTTTTTCTTTTTATTTTTTCGTAGTCTTCTTATTCTTATTATTCTTCTATTTTTATTTTCTTTTAATTATACTTATACATCTTATTCGGCCTATTCGTGTTAATATTATTATTCTTCTATTCTTCTTATTCTTATTATTTTTCATAATAATCTTATTCTTCTTACTCTTCTAATTCTTCTTTATTTACTTATTCTTCTTATTCTTTTTCATCTTCTTAATAATCTTATTCATCTTATTCTTCATAATCTTCTTGTTCTTCTTATTCTTCTTATTCTTTTTATTCTTTATTATTCTTCTAATATTTATTATTCTTTTTATTATTCTTATTATTCTTATTTTTCTTATTTTTCTTATTCTTCTTATTCTTCCTTTTCATGTTATTTATTTTATTCTTATTTTTCTTCTTATTCTTCTAATTCATATCTTCTTGTCCTTTTTATTCTTCTTATTCTTATTATTTTACGTTTTCTTTTATTTTTCTTATTCTTCTTATTATTCTTAATCTTTTTTAACTTCCTATTCTTCTTATTCTTATTATTCTTCTTATTCTTCTTATTCTTCTTATTCTTTTTATTTTTCTTATTCTTCCTATTCTTCTTATTCTTTTTATTCTTTTTACTTTTTTTATTCTTCTTATTTTTCTTATTCTTATTATTCTTCTTATTCTTCTTATTCCACATATTCTTCTTATTCTTCTTATTCTTCTTATTATTCTTATTTTTTTCATTTTTTTATTTTTCTTATATTTTTTATTCTTTGTATTTTTCTTATTCTTCTTATATTTCTAATTTTGCTTATTCTTCTTATTCTTATATTTCTTCATATTCTTCTTATTCTTTTTTTTCTTCTTATTCTTTAAATTCTTCTTAATAGTCTTATACTTCTTATTCTTCTTATACTTATTATTCATTTTATTTTTATTTTTCTTTTTATTCATCTTATTTATCTAATTCTTCTAATTCTTCTTATTCTTCTCACTCTCTTTATTATTCTTATTCATTTTATTCTTATTATTCCTATTATTCTTCATTTCTTCTTATTCATTTTATTCTTCTTATCCTCTTATTATTATTATGTTTCTTATTTTTCATATTCTATATATTCTTTAATTATTATTATTATTATTATTATTATTATTATTATTCTTCTTCTTCTTCTTCTTTTTTTTCATCTTCTTTATTATTCTTCTTATTATTTTTATTATTTTTATTATTTTTATTTTTCTTATTCTTCTCTTCTTTTTATTGTTATTATTCTTATTAATCTTATTATTCTTATTATTCTTCTTATTCATCTTATTCTTCGTATATATCTAATTTTTTTTATTTTTTTTCTTATTCCTTATTATTCTTTTATTCTTCTTATTCTTCTTATTTTTTTTTCTTATTCTTGTTTTTCTTGTAATTCTTTTATTTTTCTTATTATTCATTTCTTCTTATTGTTCTTATTCTTCTAATTCTTCTAATTTTTATGATTCTTATGATTCTTATTATTCATTTTATTCTTATTATTCATTTTATTCTTCTTATTCTTCTTATTCTTCTTATTCTTCTTATTCTTATTATTCTTCTTATTCTTCTTAGTCTTTTTATTCTTTGTATTCTTCTTATTCTTTTTATTCTTCTTATTATTCTTATTCATCTAATTCATCAAATTCTTCTTATTATTCTTATTCTTCTAAATCTTTTTATTCTTTTTATTCTTATTATTATTATTTTTATTCTTTTTTTTCTTCTTATTCTTCTAAATTTTTCTTATTCTACTTATTCTTATTAATATTCTAATTCTTGTTATTTTCTTATTCTTAGTATTCATTTTATTCTTAGTATTTTTATTATTTATCTTATTCTTCTTATTCTCCATATTCTTCTTAATCTACTTATTTTTCTTATTTTTCTTATTCTTCTTATTCTTCTTATTCTTCTTATTCTTATTTATATTATTTATTTATTCCTTTTATCTTCTTATTCTCCTTATTATTCTTATTTTACTTATTCTTTTTATTCTCCTTTTCTTATTATTATTATAATTCTTTTTATTTTTCTTATTATTTTTATTCTTCTTATTCTTTTAATTATCCTTATTGTTCTTATTTTTCTTATTATTTTTAAACTTCTTATTTTATTATATTTCAGATTCTTTTTATTCTTTTTATTCATCTTATTCTTCTTATTCCTCTTTTCTTCTTTTCTTTTTATTCTTTTTATACTTCTTATTCTTCTTATTCTTCTTTTCTTATTTTTTATCTTTTTCTTCTTTTTCTTCTTATTCTTTTTATTCTTCTTATTCCTCTTATTCTTCTTATTCTTTTTATTCTTCTTATTATTTTTATTCTTTGTATTCTTTTTTTTCTTTTTATTCTTTTCATTCTATTATTTGTTTTTATTCTTATTAAACTTAATATTGTTCTTATTCTTTTTATTCTTCTAATTCTTCTTATTCTTTTCATTCTTATTATTCTTCTTATTCTTCTTTTATTCTAATTTTTTTTATTCTTATTTTTTTTTATTCATTTTATTTTTATTATTTTTTTTCTTCTTATTCTTCTTTATTTTGTTATTCTTCTTATTCTTCTTATTCTTCTAATTTTTCTTATTCTTTTTTTTCTTCTTATTCTTCTAATACTTCTTATTCTTCATATTCTTCTTATTCTTCTTATTCTTTATATTCTTCTTATTCTTCTTATTCTTTATATTCATCTTATTATTCTTATTCTTTTTATTATACTTATTTTCCTTTTCTTTTTATTCTTCTTTTTCTTTTTATTTTTCATTTTCTTTTTATTCTTCTTATTTTATGAATATTTTTCTAATTCTTCTAATTTTTATTATTATTCTTATTCATATTATTCATCTTATTATTATTATTATTATTATTATTATTATTATTCTTCTTCTTCTTCTTCTTCTTCTTCTTCTTCTTATTTTTCTTAATCTTCTTATATTACAAATTCTTATTATTCTTCTTATTCTTCTTATTTTTTTTATTCTTCATATATTTCTTATATTTCTTTTTCATATTATTCTTGTTATTCTTCTTTTTCTTATCTTCATAACCATTTTATTCTTCTTATTCTTTTTATTCTTCTTATTCTTATTATTCTTTTTATTTTTCTTATTCTTATTATTCTTATTATTCTTCTTATTATTATTCTTCTTATTATTATTCATCATCATCATCATCATCTTATTATTATTATTATTATTCTTATTCTTATTCTTATTCTTCTTTTTCTTCTTATTCTGCTTATTCTACTTATTCTACTTATTCTCCGTATTCTTCTTATAATTCTTATTCTTCTTATTATTCTTTTCCTTCTTATTCTTCTTATCGTTCTTATTCTTCTTATTCTTATAATTCATTATATTTTTTTATTCTTCTTATTCTTCTTTTTTCTCATTATTATTATTCTTTTTATTCTTCTTATTATTCTTATTCTTCTTATTCTTTTTATTCTTATTCTTCTTTTTATTCTTCTTATTCTTATTATTGTTATTCTTATTATTCTTCATATTCTACTCTTCTTCGTATTCTTCTTCTTCTTCTTATTATTGGCATTCTTTGTATTCTTGGTTTTTTTTTCTTATTCTTGGTATTCTTGGTGTTCTTCATATTTTTTTTATTCTTTTAATTCTTCTTATTCTTCTTCTTATTCTTATTCATCTTATTCTTTTAATTTTTCTTATTCTTCATATTCTTATTTATCTATTTATTCTTCATATTCTTTATATTCTTCTTACTATTTTATTATTATTCTTCTTCTTATTTATCTTATTCTTTTTATTCTTCTTATTCAACTTATTCTTCTAATATCTTCTTATTCTTGTTATTCTATTTATTTTTATTATTCTTTATTATTCTTCTTATTCATCTTATTTTTCTTATTCTTCTTATTCTTCTTATTCTTCTTATTCTTTTTATTATTTTATTCTTCTTATTATTTTTATTCTTCTTATTCTTTTTATTCTTCTTATTCTTTTCTTTTTTGCAAAAGTTTTCTTTATAAATAAAAAGCCCTCTCTTTTGGTAGAGGACTATCATTTTACAATCTAGAGTTACCCTTTTCCCTTTTACACCCTTTAATAAATAAAAGCAATACACTTTTCATAAATATATTTGCTTATCTCTAAATTCCTTCCTCCACTTTGCTCAAGGCATTATGCTTTTTTATTTCCTATTTATCTTTTATTGTTCTGTTCCTTATGCTTTTTGTTAATCCTTTTCTCATCTACAATCCCCTAGCCATCCTGCTTTTGAAATCAATTTTGGCAGCCTCTCTACTATTTTATTCTTGTTTACTTTCCTCCTATGCCTTCTATTTTCAATGCATTTGACCCTGCAAAACAAACACTTTGTCTAAAACATAGACTACTAATATCTGCCAGCAACATAACCATCCTCTCTACCACAGTCATCCTACCCCTGCACTTAAATCAACCTAAGAAAATATAAAGTAATTCTGTTACAGCCCATAACCCCTTTTACACCCTTAAACATAAAAGTTAGAACATGCATTTGATCGCTTCTCTTCTAGTTGAAGCTTTATCCAACATCACGAGTTTAATTATATATGATAGCTTTCGTTTTTGCCTGATTATCTCCCCTGCATCACAAGCTAAATCATAGGAAACAAATATATATTTTGTCAGCCTCAATCTCTAACCTATATTCCTTTGTATTCTCT
This sequence comes from Sapria himalayana, assembly GCA_029783825.1. Lineage (NCBI taxonomy): Eukaryota > Viridiplantae > Streptophyta > Magnoliopsida > Malpighiales > Rafflesiaceae > Sapria > Sapria himalayana. The sequence goes on from JAREIK010003652.1 coordinate 170,996, forward strand.
GCCCTTTAAGCATACATGAAGTACAATTTCATCCAACATTTTCATGTATATAATTATGTTCCACAAACTAAAATATAAAAACAGATAATTGTAATTTAATGCCTCATGTATGCATTACTATTTTAATTTCCCTGCCCTTTGCAATCCCTGCCTTATGCTATTTTATGCCCAAATTTCATGCATTTTCATTGCCCCTTTGCCTCATGCCTGCATCTGACCCTGTACCACAACCAAAACATAAAATAGATATTTATAATTTAATTGCCTCATGACCAATGGAGTTGCTTTATTTTGCCATCCTTTAAATTAATTGCCTCACTCTCTGCCTTATATAGTTTTGTAGATCCTGCACCTTAAGTACATAAAATAGAATCCTACTTAATATGGCTTTCCATTTGCCATAATCCATTTCTTTATCCCTTCATCTTGGCTTGTACATGTAAACCTTAAAAACAAAGCAGAGCCATATTTGTTTATTTATAATCCCATAGGACCGGTGTGATCGAAATTCATGAACAGTCTTTTTAAATTTCTTCTATTATATGCTTAGCATGCATTTTAATATTTTTGAACCTACTTCTGTTCCTAGTTTTCCATAGATTCTAGACTATGATGTGCGAATGTAATCTTTTAGCCAGTTACATACCATATTCTTTTTATGACTTATCTTCCATCTCATTAGTCTTTTCTTGATATCATCTAAATGTTTCTTACTTGTGCATCTATCCCCAAATAATTCCAAATTTCCATCAATATTTTTTCTATAGAAAATAAATGGTTTTCACTTTCTATATTAGTAAAATAGCATTCACATCTGGAAGCTAATTTTATCCCTTTCGATTGAATATTTGAGTCTACTGGAATAGCATTCGATAAGAGCTTCCACATTAATACATTCATTTTTTGTGGGATCTCTTTCAACCAGACTCTCTTAAAAGCTTCTTGACTGATTTTTTCTTTTTTTACTAAAATCTTTGCACTTTTAAGCGTGAACTTTTTCTGTGGGTTTAGAGTCCATCTCCATACATTATTGTTTAAACGTGCATTACTTTCAACTAAATCTTTTTGTTTGATCATCATGTTCCAATTTCTAGATGCTTTTTTAGGATTCCTACATATTTTATATCTTGAACCATATGTGGCTTTCATATAACTTGCCCACGGACTATCCTTATATTTGTGCCTCCACCACTTCCTACATGCTCTCGCCTTGGCCATATCATTTAATTTTCACAAACCTAGACATGCTTCTTCCTTCAAGCACCATATATCTTCTCATTTTTTCCAATGTAGCTTATTTTTTCCTAATTTTTTACCCTATACAAAGTTAGCCATTTCCTTCTCTAAGCTGTTCATATATTATTCATTGGCAGCTATAAGGATATTAAGATGTGTGCTATAATTCCATGAAAAACATGTTTAATTAATGTGATTCGTCCCACCATATTTAACATATTCTCCTTCGATCCCATTATTTTACCTCTTAATTTGTTCATTAAAAATGTTAAATATTCTTCTTTCAGTCTACCCTTATATATAGGACAACCCAAAATACATTTAGCACTCCTTTATTTTGCTCAAAGCCTATAATTCTTTTTACTCTTTGAATTGTCCTTTCAGGTGCTTTCCTTGAAACCACGAATTGACATTTATTTTTATTAAGTTGTTGCCCTATTTCTTCCTCTACTATGTCAAATAGCTTCATCATATTCTTTAAAGATTTTCTCCCGGCATTTGTAAAAACATTTATATCATCCGCATAAGCTAGGCAGCTTACATTTGGAGTATGTCTAGGTTGTTTAAAACTAGTAATATTATCCTCCTTCATTTTTCTTTTTAAACTAGTTATTAGTAATTCTATGTATATATTAAATAATAACGGGAATAACGCATCTCCCTGTCTAAGTCCCCTTACTAGCTAAATTCACTAATTGCCTCCCCATTAATTAGAATTTTAACCTATGCGCTAGAGATACATCTATACATTAGATCTATCCAGAATTCCGAAAATCTCATTTTCCTCATTGTGTAGCATAAAATATCTCATTCTACTATATCAAATGCTTTAGAAAAATCTAACTTCGCAATCACATTATGACCCCTAACTTTAACCCCTTTTCTTTCATTAGTTTTGTAGTTAAATTAATATTTTTCATCGCTAATCTATTTTTAACGAATCCTGCTTGTTCTACCGAAATAATGGAGAGAATTACCCTATTCAGTTTATTCTACATGACTTTTGTAAGAATTTTGTACACCGAATTACATAGGCTTATAGGTCTATAATCTTCACTTTTTTGTGGATTGTCTTTCTTAGGTATCAGTACGATATATGAGCTAGCCCATGATTTTGTAATTTCTGCTCCTGCAAAGACTCAAGCAATTGCGGCCATCAGCTCTTTGTTTATTATATTATAGGTTCATTGGAAGAAACCATTATTCCATTAGTCTGTCCCCGCTATAATATCTTTATTTCCACTAAAGACTATAGATTTTATCTCCTTCTCACTAGGGCATTCTTCTTGTAGTTTGTTTTGTTCTTCATATACTCTTTTATCTATTTGTAGAATTAAGGATTCACCACTTTGTTGGTTGTGACCACAGAGATGACTTTTAAAATAATCTTCCAAAACTTTTTAAATTTTTCCTTCTGTCTGTCCACCTGCCCATGTTGGTTTTGATACCTTTTATTTCGTTTCTTTGAATTTTTAATTTCGCCACCACATTAAGAAACTTGGCATTTCTATCCCCTTCCTTAAGGCACTTTACTTTGGCCCTCTATTACCAAAATATTGCTTCTTATGCAATAATAATTTTAATTCCACATTTGGTTTATTTTAATTAATTCTAGAAGATTCGTCTTGGTTATTCTCATATTTCATTTCTAATTTACTTACTTTAGATTATATATCCTGATTGTTCTTGTTTATATTCCCAAATCTCTCTCTATTCCATTTACCAAGTTAAAATCATAACCTATGTAATATTGTAGCTAGAACCTACATAGGATTCCCATTTGTTGGTTTTTGCCATGAGTTTCTTACTATTTCATCAAATTATTTATGCAAACCCCAAAAGTTTTGAAATTTAAAAATTTTATTCTCCCCCTCTTACTTTAAATCCTATAAGAAGGGGGTTGTGATCGGAACATAATCTGCTCAAGTGTTTCACACTCACCCCTCCATAGTAGTCCACCCATTTTATATTATAGAGAATATGGTCAAGTCTAGACCAGATCGTTCCCCTATTTTTCTGGTTATTGCACCATGTGAAACTAGGACCCAAGTACTTAGCTTCTATGAGATTCATGTTATTAATTACCTCATTAAATTGAGCTATAGCTGAGAGGTTAGGCAACTTTCCTCTTTTTTTTTTCTTTAGCATTTCTAATTACACTAAAGTCCCCTTTTATGATCAATAGAGTGTTTGTATCAGCTATCTTCCTCATTTCCTCTCATAAATCTTTCCTTTTTTCTTTCGAGTTACTAGCATACACCACATATATTATTGGATCCATGTTCTTCTTTTGTTTAAAGTTAATGATCTGCTCCGACTCTGAAATATTTTCAATATCAATTTTCTTTTTTCCATAACAACCATAACATACCATTATTATTAGAGAATGCATTTTCTAGACTTAACTTCTTTTTATATAATTCTAAAGATTTCTTATTAACCATAGGTTCCGCTATTATTACTATTCTAATATTATAAATTTTAATTAATTTTTAAATTCTATTTATCGACGGAGTATTTCCTACTCTTATGTTCCAGTATAGACTATTATACATTATTAGGTCTAACATGTGCCCTAGTTATGCATCTTGAGTCATAATACATATTTAAGTATTTTTTTTTTCCATTTCTTGAACCTTTATAAGCACTTATCTTTGCTTGGTCATTTTTACATGCAAATTTTAATTTACTTATTTGGAAACTCATTAATTTCAATTCCTCTATCGCACTATCTCTATTATTCGGTAACCCTTCCCATGCTTTTTCCATCCTCCTTGAATCATCTTGTGTCAAAGTCAATTCAAGACTTTGTATTTCTTTTTGCATGTTCATAATGGGCTAGATTTTAGCTTCAGTTCCCTCCTCCGAAAGGCGGTCATCCTCTTTTCTATTAAAGTTTATTATTTCATTTTGGAAATCAGTTTCTGTTTCTGCTTTCTTTTTTGCATCCCCCTTCCCGAAACCCTTCCTCCCTACCCTCTCCATCTCCTTAATCCCCTCTTTTAATTACTTTTTTATTTCTATTATCTTTCTCCTTCCTTCCTCACTATCTCCATCTTCCTCCCCTCCCCCCAGCTCTTTTGCCCTACTACCCACATCCCCCACTGCCACCATCTCTACCAATGCTTTCTCCCCTTCCCCCAACTATTTTCCCCAACTGCCTACATCTCCTACTGCCTCTCTCCCTCCCAATACTTCCTGCCCTCCCCTCAACCCTACGCCCCAACCACTCTATTCTCCTCCTCTCCCCAACTCTTTCCTACACTCTATTCGGGATGGAGGCAGAAACATCCACCTCCACACACACCCATGCCACGCTCGACCATGTCATGTTGGCCATAGCTTCATCCATTATCCAGGGCTTACCCACACAACTAGCAATATAGAATAAGGAGGACTTATAGAATAGATGAAATGGGAGAAGAGGGAGAGAAAACCAAACCAGAGCATGTGGTGATTATTCCTTTGGGGTTGAATTCGGGTGTCCATTTGAACATCCTCATTGGATATCCCATAATATTCTGCTGTATATGTAATTTGTTTTAACTTAATAATCTGTTTTAATATATTTATGTAAGTACAGGAAATGAAATATTAAAAGCTCGGGGATGCAGCAGTAGCACAATAACGGAGGTCCCGCTGTCTGGTCAGCGTGCCGAAATTTTTGGAGCATAGCCTGGCCCGGTCCATGATCTGACCCGCTTCGGTTAAATGAACCGGCTATTTATTTTCTGTATAAAAACATTTGTATTTATTTTTCGGGTGGCTGTTTTTGACCCGGTTGAACTATTCATCGTCTCTTCTCCTCTCTCTCTCTGCGCGATTTTTCGTGACTGCCATGCTGCATACTGTAAGACATATATTTCTTGGTTTTAATTTGTAACGCATAAGCGTTTTCTGGTGGAGGTAGCTAGTCGTACTGAGCGACTAGCGAACCACGTTATTTGCTGTGTTGTTTTTTCTCGTTTTGATTCTGTCGTGGATGTTTGTGGATTGGGATATATATATTGCTTGTTTCTGTGTTGTTTCTGTATTTTCTGTTCTTAATCTCACTACCAGTGGAAGCGCGATTACCCCAACATATTCCACTGCCCATGCAACCATAAACAGAGGAAATCCTCTTCCTCATTAATTTGTATCATAATGTGTTTCCCATCATACCATGCTATCCTTACCGACACCTGAAGCTTTAAGGCTTCAAAAAAACATATATTTCTTTAAACTCAGGACTCCAATGCAAAAATTTCCTAAGAAGAGTAAGATTGAATTGGGCAGTAAGCTTCTCGATATCCTCCGTCGAGAAGCAAACTGATGGTGCCTCTTCTTTAAAGTAATACATGGGATTGAGCATATTAGCTTCCTTAGTAATCGAAGTAAAAGATTTTTTATTAAATATATTAGAGCAATTCTCCACAAATTAAGCTTGAAAGCTTTAACTATGGAGTTTCTCACTCTACGAAACCAACTTTCTCTCTCTAGAATTGAGAGAGAAGCAAACTCCTTTTTATTCATGTTATTCTTCTTCTCTTCTTATTCTTCATATTCTTCTTCTTTTTTAATTCTTCTTATTCTTCTTATTCAACTTATTTTTCTTTTTTTTTTATTTTCTTTTTAATGTTATTCTTATTATTTATTTTATTCTTCTTATTCTGTTTAATTTTCTTATCCATTTTATGCTTCTGATTCTTCTAATTTTTTTAATTCTTTTTATTATTGTTATATTTCTTATTCTTCTTGTCCTTCTTATTCTTATAATTCTTCGTATTCTTCTTTTCTTCTTATTTTATTTATTCTTGTTTTATTTTTATACTTTTTATTCTTTTTATTATTTTTATTCTTCTTTTTCTTCTTAATCTTTTTATTCTTCTTATTCTTCTTATTCTTCTTATTTTTCTTATTCTTGTTTTCTTCTAATTCTTCTTATACTTCTTATTCTTCTTATTCTTCTTATTCTTCCTATTCTTCTTATTCTTCATATTCTTCTTATTCTTCTTATTTTTATATTCTTATTATTCTTCTTATTCTTTAGATTCTTCTAATTGTTCTAATTCTTCTTATTCTTCTTATTCTTCTTATTCTTAATATTTTTTTTAACTTATCATCCATATTTTCCTTTTCTTTTTATTCTTCTTTTTATCTTATTCTTCTTATTAAATGTATTCTTCTTTTTCTTTTTATTCTTTTTATTCTTTTTTATTTTTCATATTCTTCTAATTTTTATAATTCTTCTTATTATTCATCTTATAAAAGTTATTCTTCTTATTGTTCTTATTATTTTTATTTTTCTTATTTTTCTTATTCTTCTGATATTTCTTATTTTTCTTTTTCATATTATTCTTGTTATTCTTCTTTTTGTTATCTTCATAACCATTTTATTATTCTTTTTCATCTAATTCTTATTATTCTTATTATTCTTCTAATTCTTCTTATTCTTATTATTCTTATTATTCTTCTTATTCTTATTATTTTTATTATTCTTATTATTTTTATTCTTCTTTTTATTCTTATTATTATTCTTATTCTTCTTGTTCTTATTATTATTCTTATTCTTCTTATTATTTTTTTATTTTAATTATTCTTATTTTTTTTGATTATTTTTATTCTATATATTCTTCTTATACTTATAATTCTTCTTATTAGTATAATTCTTATTATTCGTTTTATACTTATTATTTTTTTTATTCTTCATATTCTTCTTATTCTACTTATTCATCTTATTATTATTAGTCTTATTATTCTTCTTATCCTTCTTATTCTTCTTATTCTTCTTATTCTTCTTATTTTTCATATTCTTCTTATTCTTCTTATTCTATTTATTATTCCTTATTCTTTTTATTCATACTATCCATTTTATTCTTGTTATTCTTATTATTCTTATTATTCTTCTTATTCTTTTTATTCTTGGTATTCTTGGTATTCTTGGTATTTTACATTTTCTTTTTATTATTGGTATTCTTGGTATTTTACATTTTCTTTTTATTATTGGTATTCTTGGTATTTTCATATTCTTTTTATTATTCTTATTCTTTTTATGCTTCTTATTTTTCTTATTGTTCTATTTCTTCTAATTCTTCCTATTCTGCTAATTCTTCTTATTTTTCTTATACGTCTTTTTATTCTTATTTTCTTATTCTTCTTATTCTTTTTATTTTTCTTATTCTTTATATTCTTCTTATTCTTCTTATTCTTTATATTCTTCTTATTTTCCTTATTCTTTATATTATTTATATTCTTCTTATTTTTCTTATTCTTATTTTTCTTCTTATTCTTATTTTTCTTCTTATTCTTATTATTCTCGTTATTCTTTTTATTCTTCTTATTTTTCTTATTCTTCTAATACTTTTTCTTCATATTCTTCTAATTCTTGTTATTCTTTTTATTCTTATTCATCTTATTGTTCTTATTCTTATTATTGTTCTTATTCTTGTTATTCTTGGTATTCATAGAATTAATCTATTTCTTCTTATTAATCTTATTTTTCTTATTTTTCTTATTCTTCTTATTCTTCTTATTCTTTTTTTATTCTTATACTTCTTATTATTCTTATTCTTCTTATTCTACTTATTCTTCTAATTCTTTTTTTTCTTTTTTATGCTTTTTTGTTGTTTTCTTCTTTTTCTTATTATTATTCTTTTCTATTTATTATACTTATTATTCTTATTCTTTTTATTTCTTCTTATTCTTCTTATAATTCTTATTATTTTTATTCTTCTTATTATTGGTGTTCTTTTTATTTTTCTTATTCTTCTTATTCTTTTTATTCTTATAATCTTATTATTCATTTTATTCTGATTATTTTTTAGATTCTTCTTATTCTTTTTATTCTTCATATTCTTCTTATCCTTTTTATTCATCTTATTCATCTTATTATTTTTATTCATCTTATTCATTTATTCTACTTATTGATCTTATTATTATTATACTTATTCTTATTCTTCTTATTCTTCTTATTCTTCTTATTTTTCTACTTCTTCTACTTCTTCTTATTCTTCTTATTATTATTCTTCATCTTATTCTTGTTATTCTTCTTATTCTCCGTATTCTTCTTATTCTTCATATTCTTGTTATTCTTCTTATTCTTCTTACTCTTTTTATTCTTCTTACTCTTTTTATTATTTTTATTCTTCTTACTCTTTTTATTCTTCTTATTCTTCTTATTCTACTTATTGTTCTTATTCTTCATTTTCATCTTATTCTTCTTCTTTTTATTATTCATATTCTTATTATTATTCTTATTCTTATTCTTCTTCTTATTATTCTTATTCTTCTTATTCTTTGTATTCATCTTATTCTTCTTATTCTTCTTTTTATTTTTTTTTCTTATTTTTCTTATTCTTTTTATTCTTCTTATTCTTCTATTTCTTATAATTTTTCAAATCATATTTTCTTCTAAAACTTTCTATAATTTTTATTCTTCCTAATCTACTTATTCTTCTTATTCTTCTTATTCTTCTTATTCTTCTTATTCTTCTTATTCTTTTTATTCTTTTTATTCTTCTTAATCATCTAATTCTTCTTATTCTTCTTATTCTACTTATTCATATTATTCTTCTTATTCTACTTATTTATCTTATTATTTTTATTATTTTTATTTTTATTTTTATTTTTATTTTTATTCTTCTTATTCTCTTTCTTCTTATTATTTTTATTCTTCTTATTCTTATTATTCTTTTTATTCTTCTTATTCTTCTTATTCTTCTTATTCTTATTATGCTTATTATTATTGTATTCATCTTATTCTTCTTATTCTTTTATTATTATTATTATTATTATTCTTATTCTTATTCTTCATATTCTTATTATTCTTTTTATTCTTCTTATTCTTCTTATTCTTCTTATTCTTCTTATTCTTCTTATTCTTATTATGCTTATTATTATTTGTATTCATCTTATTCTTCTTATTCTTCTTTTCTTATTATTATTATTTTTTTTATTCTTCATATTCTTCTTATTTTTTTATTCTTCTAATTCATCTTATTTTTCTTATTCTTCTTTTCTTCTAATTCTTGTTAGACTTTTTATTCTTCCAAATCTTCGTATTCTTCTTATTCTTCTTATTCTTCTTATTCTTTTTATTCTTCTCATTCATCTTATTCATCTTATTCTTCTTATTCATATTATTCTTCTTATTCTTCTTATTCTTCATATTCTTCTTTTTCTTCTTATTCTTTTTATTCTTCTCATTCATCTTATTCTTCTTATTCTTCTTAGTCTTCTTATTCTTCTTATTCTTTTTATTCTTCTTATTCTTCTTATCCTACTTATTCATTTTATTCTTTTTATTCTTATTATACTTATTCCTCTTATTCTTATCATTCTTATTATTCTTCTTAATATTCTAATTCTTATTGTTATTATTCTTCTTGTCTTCTTATTATTCGATTCATCATATTCTTTTTATTCTTCTTATACTTCTTTTCTTCTTATTATTCTTATTTTTTTTATTGTTCTTATTTTTTTATTCTTCTTATTTTCTATATCTTATTTTTCTTGTTATTCTTCCTAATCTTCTTATTCTTCTTATTCTTCTTATTGTACTTATTCTTGTTTTTTTTATTCTTCTTATTAAACATATTCTACATATTCTTTTTATTTTTCTTATTAATTTTATTCTTCTTTTTATTTTTCTTCTTATTCTTCAAATTCTTCTAATTCTTCATATTCTTCATATTCTTCTAATTCTTTTTATTCTTGTTATTCTGGTTATTCTTTTCTTCTTATTCTTCTTATTCTTCTAATTCGTGATATTCTTGTTGTTCTTCTTATTTTTATTATTCTTCTTATTCTTCTTACTCATCTTATTTTTCTTCTTATTAGTCTTATTCTTATTCTTCTTATTCTTCTTATTCTTAATATTAATCTTATTCTTCTTATTCCTCAAATTCTTTTTATATTTGTTATTCTTTTTATTATTCTTATTCTTCTTATTCTTCTTATTCTTATTGTTCTTTTTTTTCTTTTTATTCTTCTCAATCTTCTTACTCATCTTATTCTTATTATTCTTCTTATTCTTCTTCTTCTCCTAATTCTTCTTATTTTTTTTATTCTTCTTATTCTTCTTCTTATTCTTATTCTTCTAATTCTTTTTATTCTTCTTATTCTTTTTATTCTTCTTATTCTTCTTATTCTTCTTTTTCTTCTTTTTCTTCTTGTTCTTCTTATTCTTCATATTCTTCATTTTCTACTTATTCATATTATTCTTCTTATTCTACTTATTCATCTTATACTTCTTATTCTTCTTTTTATTATTATTTTTATTCTTATTATTCTTATTATTTATTTAATATTCTTTTTATTCTCCTGATTCTTGTTATTCTTATTCTTCTTATTATTTTTTTTCTTATTATTCTTCTTATTATTTGTATTCATCTTATTCTTTTTATTCTTCTTTTTCTTCTTTTCTTCTTATTATTCTTATATTTTTTATTCTTCTTATACTTCTTCTTATTGTTATTCTTTTTATTCTTCTAATTATTCTTATTTTTCTTTTTCTTCTTTTCTTCTAAATCTTAATAGGCTTTTTATTCTTTCAAATCTTCTTATTCATTTTATTTTTCCTATTCTTCTTATTCTTCTTATCCTACTTATTCATCTTATTATTCTTCTTCTTTTTCTTCTTCTTATTATACTTTTTTTATTCTTATTATTCTAATTATTCTTATTATACTTATTATTCTTCTTATTCTTATTTTTCTTAATCTTCTTATTTTTCTTTTTCTTCGATACATTGTATTCTTATAATTCTTCTTATACTTCTTTTTTCTTATTATATTTTACTTTTTTTTATTCTTCTTATTTTTTTTATTCTTCTTTTCTTTTAAATCTATTTTGACTTTTTATTCTTCCTAATGTTCTTATTTTTCTTATTCTTCTTATTCTTTTTATTTATCTTATTCATCTTATTCATCTTGTTCTTTTTATTCTACTTATTCTTGTTTTTTTTTATTCTTCTTATTAATCTTATTCTTCTTATTCTTATTAAACTTTTTTATTTTTCTTATTAATTTATTCTTATTATTTTTTCTTTTCTTCTTATTCTTCGAATTCTTCTAGTTCTTTTTTTATAAAAAAATTTTGTTTATTAATTATAACCCTTCTTTTGGTGGAGGAATACCATTTATACAAGCTATCATCTACCCTTATCCCTGTTACACCCATTTTTAAAACTCAAAAAATAAATTAACCTACATTTTTCATCAAACTCATTTATAGACAGCTTTATAATAATTATAATACTTGTTATTGCTTCTTCCAATCTTGTCCTAACTATGAGCATTCTTTATCTTGTATCTTTCTATGCATTCTGAAATTTTTTCCATTCTTATATCTTTTGAATCTTCTTGTTTAAGGAGCCCAACGACTTCCTCAATGTCTCCCAGCTTGCACTCTTTAGCTATATTGTACAATCAAGAACTCATTCTCCCTTCCAAAATATTTAAGCACATTTGTGAAGTATTTTCCGGGGTGTGCAGCCATAGATTTTTGTGTGTCCCTTAACCTGCAAAATTCTCTGCCCTGCAAAAATCAAGTGCATCATCCGCATAATATAATTCCCATTAACCCGCCCTTCCCTACACAATTCGAAAGAATAAATGACAAGAAAGTCTTTTATTCTTCCTTGCTTATGATGCTGAGGTGCTATCCTTGCTCTACTTCCTTCCATACTTTTTGCTATGTGATCTTCTCTTTCCCTACTTTTGATGTTCTACATAAACTCTATACGTACTTATAACACATCAGACCAACCATGACTTATAGACTTCCAAAATCTAAATTACACAAACTCCTTACAGAATTGAAAAGTAACACAAAATTTATCCAGAATCTAAAAGCGCTAAAAAACAGACTAAATTCTACAGACTCCCTACAGCATGAACTGATACAGCAACTTTACCCCGGGCCACTTCTTTCTTTGCTACCTGAAATTCTAAAAAGAAACTATGCATACAAAATTAACAGCTGTCACTTATAAGGTGCTCAACCTATCCCCTCAAGACCGGGGTGTCAAGACTGATTTTCTAGCCAGCTATTATGCTTTTTTAAGCTGCATACATTATACCCATGTGAGCTTGATACATCATACCCTGCTCAAGCAAACCTGCACAACAGATACACACTACAAAACCTACACAACAGAATCTCACCCAATGAAATTACACTGCTGCGCCTGTACATAACGGGCAACGTGCAGCCTGTTATAGTTATTTTTTTTCTGCAGCTTTCCCATACTGTTGTTCCTCTAAACAGACCTGAAAAGCAAGTAACCACAGTGCACACATACAGAAAGCCCCCCGTTCCAGCCTAGCATTATTAGTTTTTGTACGCCCCTCAGGACCAGGGCGGCCTCTTTTCTTCTTCTTTTTTTTGAGAATTATATAATAACTTATACTTTTTTAGAGATTTTTAATTAATGATAAGTATCTATTCCTTTTTCCATAAACTAACATCCTAATCTTTAATTCTTTGTATTCTAATATATGGAAAACTTATTTTATCTAAATCTATTAAGCCTTTAAACTTATCGGGAATATCTTCTCCTATAAATTCTTGATTGCCTTTTCTCAACCCCTCTGCTGCTAGTTTATCTGCTACTGCATTCGCCTCCCTTAATATATGTAATATTGTACCATTTAATTCATTTAACAGTTTTTTGATTCTGTTGATTTCCTCCTCAAATCTCCATAGCTTTATTTTACTTAGTACAAGATCAACTAACAAGCTTGAATCTACCTGAACCTGAATATTTATAAGATTGTTTTCCTTACAAAGCAGCAAGCCTCTTTGTAAGGCCATAATTTCTGCCTGTAGGGCTGAAGAAGCCTCTCCAGTCATTGTGAATGCTTTCATAACATTTCCTACCTCATTTCTTATTATGCTGCCACCTCCTACGGCTCTCATTTTCCTCTTGAAGCTACCATCTGTATTGAGAGCAAATTCTCCTTGGAGAGGTTTCTTCCAACTAACTATTCTGATTTTTTGTTGTGCCTTAATTTTTATAGAGAGACTCCAAGACTTTTGTCTCTCTTCATCTAAGTCTATGTTTCTAATTTTTGTGGGATAACAAGCTGATATAAATGAATTTTCTTTTTTTATTTCTTCTAAGATATTATTAAAATTCATTGGAATACCTTCAAACCTGCTTTTATTTATGGCCTTCCATAGACACCAGACTGTTATATGTGGAATAAAATATCTTATCCATTTCAAAATCTTGTTTTTTGTGTGCATATTACAGTTTTTTAACCTATCCTTCAAATCTAACGCACCGTTTTTAATTTCTGCCTCTATCTCTAATTTTCTCCAAAGTTTCATACCTATTTTCCCTGTAGAGAACAAGTGATTAATGCTTTCCATCTCCTGAAAGTAGCATTTACATCTAGAAGCTAATCTTATACCCTTTTTTTGTATATTATCATCCACTGGGATCACGTTTGACAGAAGTTTCCACATGAAAATGCTTATTTTTTGTGGTAACTCCTTTTTCCATGCTCTCCTAAATATTTCCTGCTCCGGTCTCTTTTCTCTAACCAACCATTTAGCACTCTTTAATGTGAATTTTCCATGTGGGTTTATCTTCCATTTCCACCCACTTTCAACTAAAATTGAATTCTTATCCGCAATTTCTTGGTGTTCTCTCATTAATTTCCATATTTTAGAAGCTTTCCTCGGATTTTTAAAAGTGTTATTACCTAAACCATACCTAGCTTTAATATATTCCGTCCAGAGGCTACCATTTTTCTTCAGCTTCTACCAATTCTTACAGGCCCAGGCTTTTGCAATATCTTCTAATTTATAAAAACCTAGCCCAGCCTCTTCCTTCGGGAAACATAATTCACCCTATTTTTTCCAATGTAATTTATTTCTGCCATCTTTTTTACCCCATAAAAAATTTGACATTTCTTTTTCTAATTTTTTAATTATTGATTTAGGAGGGTGCACCGACATTAAGATATGAGCTAGCGATCCTTGCAAAACATGTGTTATTAAGGTCATTCTTCCTGCCATACTCAATAGATCTTCCTTCCAGCCCATTATTTTGTTTCTAATTTTATTTACTAAAAAATCTAATTCTTTTTCCTTAATTTTCTCTTCTTGAATGAGTCAACCCAAGTATATCAATGTGCCTTTATTCTGTGTAAACTCCATTATATTTTTAACCTTTTGAGCACTGTATTTTGAAACTTTACCGGCCAACATAAATTGGCATTTATTATTATTTAATCGCTGCCATGTTTCTTCTTCCAATGTTTGTAGTAGTCTAATCAAATTTTTCATCGAGCGACTGCTGGCATTTGTAAAAATAATGACATCATCCGCATATGCTAAGCAGCTCACATTAGGTGTATTTCTAGGCTGTTTATATTTGAGAATAATAACTTTTTCCATTTCATCTTTTAAATTTACAATAAGTAATTCTAAATAGATGTTAAACAATGAGGGGGAAAGAGGGTCCCCTTGCCTAAGCCCTCTAACTGGTTTGAATTCCACTCTGACATGTCCATTAATCAGAATTTTGACCAAAGTGCTTTGAAACACATCTGTACATTAGATCGATCCAAAATTTTGAGAAGCTCATTTTTCTCATGAGATAACATATGATATCCCATTCAACTCTATCAAAAGCTTTAGATAGATCTAATTTTAGAATTAGATTGTGGCCTCTTGTTTTCACCCCAATTTCTTTTATTATTTCTGATGCCAAATTTATAATTTCTATTATTAATCTATTTTTAACAAAACCGGTCTGTTCACTCGAGATAATAGAGGGGAGAATCTTACTGAGCCTGTTTTAAAGTAATTTAGTTAAGATTTTATAAATAGAGTTACATAGACTTATTGGCCTAAAATCTTCTGCTCTTTGTGGGCTTTCCTTTTTGGGAATTAGGACAATGAACAATTTAGCCCATGCCTTGGTGATATCTGCACCAGCAAATATCCATTCAATAGCTGTAACCAGATCTTTTTTAATAATCAGCCAGGCTCGCTGAAAGAAATAATTGTTCCACCCATCAAGGCCTGCCGCGCTGTCCTTATCAGTGCTAAATACTGCCTCTTTTACCTCTTCCTCTCCAAGGAGTTCCCCTAAGACTTTGTTATCCTCATCTCTGACCTTTCTTTCTATTTTTTGCATTAGTGTAACTCCTCTAATGATATTTGGCCCACATAAGTGATATTTAAAATAACCTTTTAGTTCTTTTTTAATATCTTCCTCCTTTTCTACCCAGTCCCCATTAGATATTTTTAATCTCTTTATTTTTTGTTTTGCATTTCTAACATTGGCCATAGTATTGAAGAACTTAGTGTTTTTGTCTCCTTCTTTTAACCATTTGATTTTTGCTCTTTGTTTCCAAAAGATTTCTTCCATGTGCAGTTTGAGCCTAAGTTCTACATTCGCTTTGCTAACTTTGATACTCTTGTCTTCATTTGGCCTCTCCTCAAATTCCAATTCCGATGTGGCCTCTTTCAGCTCTGCTTCTTGAATTTTTTGATAAATATTTCCAAAAACTTCTTTATTCCATTTTATTAATTCTATTCGTAAGTTTTGTAACTTTGAGGCTAGTATTTGGGCTGGATTACCTTCAACCCGCCTTTCCCAAGTCTCTTTTAAAATAATATCAAAATCCTTATGCATACCCCACATGTTTTGAAATTTAAAACTACTGTGTTTTTCTGAACTTTTTTGAAGAGTCAGTAACAACGGACTATGATCTGAGCAAGTTCTATTAAGGTGTTTAACCTTTATTCCACCAAATTCCTCTATCCATTTTGAATTAATTAAGACCCGGTCCAACCTAGACCAGATAACTCCCCTTTTTTTCCAGTTATTACACCAGGTAAACTCAGACCCCAAAAAATCTGCCTCCATTAATTTAAATTAGCTATAGCTTCATTGAACTGAGCTATTGTCATCGGATCTGGTGATCTACCACCTTTTTTTTCCTTCAAGTTCCTAATAGCATTGAAGTCCCTACCAATGACCCACGGAACATTCAATGTCGTTAATTTATTCATTTCCTGCCATAATGATTTTCTTACTGCCTTTGAATTACTGGCATAAACCGCTGAAAGAATAAAGTTTGTTCGGGGACCTAACCTAAAACTAACAATTTGCTTGGTTTCCGAGAATATTTCAATATCAATTGAATCATTCCACAGAACCCATAGCTTACCATTAGCATTTGAGAAGGCTTTATTAAAGCCAATTTTCCTTTTATATTTATCTAAACAATCTACTTTAACCATTGGTTCTGCTAAGAGGAGAATTTTAATTTTATAAATCTTAATTAGTTTTTTAATTCTATTTATTGTGGGGGTGTTAGTCACCCCTCTTAAGTTCCAAAATAAGCAACTAAACATTTCTATTAGATTGTGCTCTAGTGGTGCATTTAAACTCATATTTCATATTGATATATTTTTTCCTATTTCTTGAGGACTTACTTGAACTTGGTGGGGCTTGTTCGTTGCCCTTTATTAGGCACATTTTTTCTAAACTTTTTCCTAGTTTTTTGATTTCTTCCTTTGCTTTTTCCTTATTTTGAGGGGCTTTCATGCGCATTATGTTTACTAAGTCATCCTGCGGTGAGTGAGAGTGCATCATATATGTCTCCTTGTTCGAGGACATCAGAGGCCAGCTTATTGCCTCCGAATCATCCTCCGAAAGGAGGTCATCTTCTGACCAGTCATAAGCCTCTATAGTTGAGACTAAGTCTCTTTTCTTGCTCTTTATCCTTTTTCCCCTTCTAGCTCCTCCCCCTCTACCCTTCTCCATACCTTCTAATATAACATTTTCTGCTAACCATCTTTTAATCTCATCCCTCTTACTTTTTCCTAAGAACTCATCATTTTTATTTTCTATCACACCCATTCCTTCTATCTTTTCTTTATTAGTTAGCTTCCCTATATCCCATCCTAGTTCTGCATCTTCATTATCTAAATATCCATTCCCATTTTCTATCCTCTCTCTCCTCGCCTCCACCCATCCTCCCTCTTCTTCACTAAAGCCTTTCCTCACCCATTTTTTGCCTTTCTTTCCCCTTTCTACCTCGGCTCCCTCTCTTTTCCCCTTCTCATTTATCAAACAATTTTCCTCCCCATGCCCCATCCTGCAACAAGCAAGACAGTAGGCTGGCTTGGATTCTAAAACAACCTCTTGCCAGAATCCATTGTCCAAGCCACTGCCAATCCATATCTTCTCAGGTGAGGGGACCCAAAGGTCCACTTCAATGCACAACCTAGCCATACTCGGCCTAGTCATGTAGGCCGTGGCTTCGTCTATCATCCATGGCTTGCCCAAGCATAGAGAAATAGAGTGTAGTGCGTGTTTATTTAAGAGGTGTAGAGGGAGCTTAGGAAGATTGAACCATACCAGGGCTTGAGATGGTTCCACCAAGGGGGAGAACTCCGGCGACCATTTGAACATACGCATAGGGAGTCCAGAAACGTTCCATAGCCCTCTAATCCACAAATGAAGGAAGCCGTCTTCTTCCTTGAACTGGAAGAAGACGTGCCTTGAATCATAAAACACTACCTTCACAATTGTGCGTAATTTCAAGGCAGCGAGGAAGTCATAAATTTCAATGTATGTAGGTCGGCCATGGGAGAACTTCTCGATAAGCATTAAGTTGAACGGAGCAGCAAGTTCAGTGAGTTCCTTCTTCGAAAAAATGATCGCGGGAGCTCCTTTCTTTGCGTCAAAACCCGGAAATAAGAGCTTAGGCTCTTTAAACAATGAAGCAAATGATTTTTTTAATGAAGATAGATTCAGATTTCTCCATTTTTGAGTGAAGATTGAGCAAAATTCACTCAAAATTGGTGGTTTCTCTCTCTAAACTCGTATTTTCTCTCTCTAGAAGTTGAGAGCATTTTTGGAATTCTTCTAGTTCTTCTAATTCTTCTAATTCTTCTTATTCTTTTAAATCTTCATATTCTTTATATTCTTATTATTCTTCTTATTCTTCTTATTCTAATTATTCTTCATATTCTTTTTATTCTTCATATTCTTGTTATTTTTATTCTTCTTGTTATTTTTATTCTTTTTATTCTTCATAATTTTCTTGTTCTTCTTATTTTTCTTATTCTTCTTACTCATCTTATTATTATTATTATTATTCTTATTCTTATTATTCTTATTCTTCTTTTTAGTTTTATTCTTCTTATTCTTATTATTCATCTTATTCTTCTTATTATTCTAATTCTTCTTATAATTGTTATTCTTCCTATTATTCTTATTATTCTTATTCTTCATATTCTTATTTTTCATTTTATTATTCTTCTTCTTATTCTTCTTACTAAACTTAATCTTATTAATCTTCTTATTCTTCTTATTATTATTATTTTTATTCTTCTAATTATTCTTATTCTTCTTTTTCTTCTTATTCTTTTTATTATTCTTATTTTTTTTATTCTTCTTAATTATTATTATTATTATTATTATTATTATTATTATTCTTCTTCTTCTTCTTCTTCTTCTTTTTCTTCATATTTTCTTGTGCTTCTTATTCTTCTTACTCAACTTATTCATCTTATTCTTCTTATTCTTCTTATTCTTCTTATTCATCTTATTCTTCTTATTCTTCTTATTCTTCTTATTCATCTTATTCTTCTTATTCTTCTTATTCTTCTTATTCTTCTTATTCTTCTTATTCTTCTTATTCATCTTATTCTTCTTTTTCTTCTTATCCTTCTTTTTTTTATTATTCATATTTTTTTTATTCTTCTTATTCTTATTATTCTCCTTATTCCTCTTATTATTTTTATTCTTCTTATTCTTATTCTTCTTCTTATTCCTCTTATTATTTTTATTCTTCATAATCTTTTTATTCTTATTATTCTTCATATTCTTCTTATTCTTCTTATTCATGTTTTTATTCTTATTCTTATTCTTCTTATTATTCTTATTCTTCTTATTTTTATAATTCTTCTTATTCTTTTTATTCTTAGTCTTCTTATTCTTCTATTTCTTTGTATTCATCTTGTTCATTTCATTCTTCTTTTCTTCTTATTACTCTTATTTTTTTTATTCTTCTTATTTTCTTATCTTCTTATTTTTTTTATTCTTCTTTTATTCTAAATCTACTTAAACTTTTTATTATTTATATTCTTCTTATCTTTTTTATACTTCTTATTCATTTTATTCTTCTTATTCTTCTTATTATTTCTATTCTTCTTATTAATCTTATTCTTTTTATTCTTTTTATTCTTCTTATTAATCTTATTCTTCTTATTATTCTTTTTCTTCTTATTCTTCTAATTCTTCTTATTCTTTAATTCTTCATATTCAAATTCTTCTTATTCTTCTTATTCTTTTTATTCTTCTTATTCTTCTTATTCCTTTTATTCTTGTTTTCTTCTAATTCTTATTATACATATTATTATTCTTAGTCTTATTATTCTTGGTATTCTTAGTATTCTTCTATTTCTTCTTATCTTTTTTATTCTTTTTATTCTTCTTATTCTTCTGATTCTTCTGATTCTTCTTATTCTTCTTATTCTTCTTATTCTTCTTATTCTTCTTATTCTTCTTATTCTTCTTATTCTTCTTATTCTTCTTATTCTTATTATTCTTCTTATTCTTCTTATTCTTCTTATTCTTATTATTCTTTATATTCTTTTTATTATTCTTATTCATATTATTATTATTATTATTCTTTTTATTATTATTCTTATTCTTCTTATTTTTATTATTCTTCTTATTCTTCTTATTCTTCTTATTCTTCGTATTCATCTTATTTATTTTATTCTTCTTTTCTTCTTATTACTTTTATTTTTTTTATTCTTCTTATTTTTTTATCTTCTTTTTTTTCTTATTCTTCTTTTATTCTAAATCTACTCATGACTTTTTATTATTTATATTCTTCTTATTTTTTTATACTTCTTATTCATCTTATTCTTCTTATTTTATTTATTATTCTTATTTTTTTTATTCTTCTTATTAATCTTATTATTCTTATTATTCTTTTTCTTCTTATTCTTCTAATTCTACTAATTCTACTAATTCTTCTAATTCTTCTAATTCTTCATATTCTTCATATTCTTTTTATTCTTTTTATTCTTCATATTTTTTTAAAGGTTTGTTTTATTATTATTTTAACCCTCTATTTTGGCGAAGGTAAACTATTTTCACAAACTACATACTACCCTTTACCCTCATACACTCCTTACTTAAAATTACAATATATAAAAATGACAATAGCAATCTAGAGCTTCTTTCTTTATCCAGCACTCTAATTTGTCCTTTTGAGCCACCTTTTGTATTTTGAATCAGAACCTTATGATAGACCATATTCTGACTATGTAGTCATGCTTGTGCAGCTTTATAACCACTTACTACTTTTCATCTCCAATCATCTTTATGTTGTTGTCCTCCTAGCTCCCTATTTCTCAAATTCCTACTTGTCTGACCCTTTACTTCTACTAGGGTGTTTTGTTCCGAGACTCATCATGCCATTCCTCATATCTTATTAACCTTACTAACCTTTAATTACACACACTACACTTACCTAACATTACCTACTCTTGATTACCTATTCTGCCCTAAAAGGCAGAAACTGTATAACTTTTATGCATCCTTAACAAACATTAAAGACTCTTTAACAAATACTAAAAATAAATACACTCTTATACAACAGCATCTGACAGTGTTACCATCAACACAGTCAGCTTGACAAACTTGACTGCACCAATAACCATAACACACAGATTCACCCACAAACTAATAGCCCCATCTCCACCTTCACCAATTTATCTTCTGCCTTAGTTGGCATGTACCTAAACCAATAAGACAACAAACCACAAAAACTAAGCAAATAAAACATGTCCTTAATATCTGGCCTGGCTCCTTTCTTTTCTTAATCACCCCTCAGGACCTAGGTGATTATGGACTTTCATTGTGGATGCTTTCTATTTAAATCTTTGGCTCATTCTAACACTTTTGAAACTATATCTTGTATTATTCTATCATCTGCACAACAACAACAACAACAAACAATACATTCCACAAATATATAGACTACAAATCTTTCTACAGCCCCATGCCCCCTCTCTATGAAGCTTGCCCTACTTTCTACTATCAACTAATGGAACTGAAACTGTAGTCCCTGCCCCTTATTTAAATAGATTTTATGTGTGTGAGATCCATGCTTGTACTATTTAATCCAACCCATTTAATCTTGCATCTTTGTGCTATTCATGTAGAACTATCATGTTAATAACAAGTATTAATTAAATTTTACCTACCTTGATTTTTTTAGCCTGGTATCCAACAATAGCATCTGGAAATCTGCATCTATCCGACATTAATAAAATTCTTTCATCTTACTACATTAGACATCCCTTGTAACTAAATTTTTACTTGACATTCTTTTATGTTTCTCTTTTCTTTATTCTAATATGTGGAAAGACCATATTGTCTAATTTGATAATGCATTTATAACTCACCGGATTCTCATTATTCATAAAAATTTGTTTCCTTTTTTTCCCTTCTCTAGCTAATTTGTCAGCCAACTCGTTCACTTTACTATATATTTGTCGAATGTCTCCTTTTTAAGATCTCATTAGATTAGCCATGTCTTCTAGGTCTGTCTCATATCTCAACCTCTTAATTTTTTGGTTTAAGAGATCTACTACTATTTTTGAATCTACTTGAATAACAATGTTTTCAAAACTTCTTTCTTCGCATAGCTTTAGCCCTTGTCTAAGAGCCAGGATCTCTGCATATAGCATAGAGCTTGCTTTATAATTTAGTGTAAATGCTAATATCAGCTTTCCCTCTGCATCTCTAATCGCCCCTCCTCCTTCTGCTAATCTCATATCTCTATTAAAGCTTCCATCAGTATTTAATACCAATTTTTCCCCTGGGGGTTTTCCTAGTAAATTTAATTATTATATCTATTTTAACCTTTCTAGTTGTTAGCCCCCATTTATGTGACATATCACTTTCTAGTTATTATGTTTTATTTTTATAGGATTAGCCTCTAATATCTTTCCTGTTTCTTTCTCAATATCTTTTAAAATATTTATCACGAACAATTTTATTCCCTCATACCTGCTTTGATACCTAGCCATCCAAATACACCAGATAACTATATGTGGTATATTATTTTTTAACCATCTTTGTACTTTATTTTTTTGGTTTTATCCTACTCCATTTATTTATTCTATCTTTAAATTTTATATCATCATTTTTCATGTACATAGAGTTTTCTATCGAGTATCATACTTCCTTAGCTATATTACTTTGAGATAAAAGAGGGTCCAAGGTTTCCTCATTTTTCCGACAATACTCACATCTTGAGGCAAGCCTAATTCCCTTAGTCTGAATGTTTGTGTTTGTTGGTATAATATTCAATAGAGCCCTCCACATAAATATGCAAATTTTCTATGGGTTATTATCCTGCCATAAACATCTAAATATCTCCAACACTTTTTTCTTCTGTTTGACTTCATTCTTGGCTGATTTCAAAGTAAAATTCATTTATGGATTTAAGGTCTATTTCCAGCACCCTCTGGTTAGTTTAGCGTGCTTTTCTACCACTTCTTTTTGCTTGAGCATTTGTAAACATACATTTGACTTCCTACACTTTTTTCTTTCTCTATTTGTATCATTATTTATATAGTATATAGCCATCATGAATCCCCCCCACAAACTCTTATTATCTTTAATCCTCCACCATCTCTTTCATGCCCATGCTCTTGATATTTTCTGTAGACTTCCAATACCTAATCCTGCCTCCTCTTTTGGGAGGCACACATCCTACAATTTCTTCTAGTGTAATTTATTGTTCCCTTCTTTCTTTCCCCATAAAAAAATTGCTAAGTCTCCTTCTAGTTTTTTAAATATTTTTTTAGGCGGTTGAATTATCATAAGGTTGTGCATTAGTGTGCTCTATAAAACATGCGTTATTAATGTGGTTCTCCCACTCATGCTTAACATTTCTACCTTCAAACCTACAATTTTCTTTCTTATTTTATCTAACAAAAAATATAGCTATTCAATTTTTAGTCTACCCTCATATATTGGGCATCCCAAGTAAATCATCTACCCTTTTTGTGTGTAAATCTTGTAATATTTCTGATTATTTGATTAACATTTCTTGGGGCTTTAGCCACAGTCATGAATAGGCATTTTTTTGTATTAAAAATTTTCCCCATTTCTTCCTCTACTATTAGGCACAGATCCATCATGTTCTTGAGTGATTCGGTGCTGGCACATGATTAGATAATCAGCATATGCCAAACATGCAACTGGAGGGGGGTTAGCCCCAGTTGTTTGAATTGTAATATGCTTTCTTCACTCATTCTATCTTTGATATTAACTAATACTAATTCTAAATAAATATTAAAAAGAGATGGAGAGAGGGGATCACCCTGTCTTAAACTTCTTACCAGTTTAAACTCACCCCCTATCTCTCCATTTATAGATACTTTAACCCAACCATTCAAAATGTACCTGTAGATGAGATCTATCCAAGATTCTAAAAATCCCATTTTTCTCATTGTGAAACACGGTACATCCCATTCTATTCTATCAGATGCTTTCATATAGATCTAGTTTGAATATCACATTATACCCTCTTGATTTTATTCCTAAATCATTTATCAATTCTTTAGCTAAACTAATATTCTAAATTATTAATCTATCTTTCATAAAACCTATTTGCTATTTTGAAATAATCTTTGGTAATATCGATACCAGCCAATTTTGCAAGATTTTTGCCAATATTTTATAGATTGAATTACATAAACTAATCGGTCTATAGTCCTTGACCTTCTGAGGATTCTCCATTTTTGGTATAAGAATTAATTGTGAATAAACCCATGACTTTCCTAACTCTGCCCCACAAAAAAATCCATTCGATGGCTTTCGTGAAATCCTTCTTTATTATATCCCAACTTCCCTGATAAAAGGTGCTTTTCCACATGTCTGGACCTACCATGCTATTTTTGTTCATGCTAATTATAGCTTGCTTTATCTCTTCCTCCTCTGGAAAAAGAATTAGCTTTCTATCATCCTCTTCTGTAACCTTTTTTTCTATATTGTTTTTCAATCTATTTCCATTGTGAGAGCCTTTCTTACCTAATTATCCTTTAAAGTATTCTTCAAAGTGCTTTTTTAAATCTTTGTTAGTTACCAGCAATTCATTTTTATCATTTATGTCCCCTTTAATTGTTTTCTTTAGATGTTTTCTTTTCACCATTGTTTGAAAAAATTATGTGTTTTTATCCCCCTCCTTTAACCACTTTATTCTGCCCTTCTGCTTCCAGTATAGTTCTTCCATATGAAGTTTTAGTCAAAGCTTTGCTTGTGCCATGTTAAGTGCATTCCTTATTTCTTCTCCTCCCTTTTTCTCGTAGTTCATTTCTAAATTTTTCGCTATGATTTCTACTTCATTCATATTTTTATTAATATTACCAATCTTCTCTTTATTCCATTTACTCAGCCTATTTTTAAGCCTTCTTAACTTTTGATTAAACACTTGAACAAGATTATTTGTAGTATCTTGTTCCCATTCTATTTTGACTATATCATTATTGTCTTTATGCAAACTCCACATATCCTGGAAGTTGAATCTTCCTTTTATGGCATTTGATTTTTCTATTGTAATGAGCAAGGGACTATGGTCAGGGTAGGTTCTATTAAGATACTTAATGCCTATAACTCCATACTTCTCTACCCATTTAACATTATGTAAAAACCTTTCTAGTCTTGACCATATACTCCATATCTTCCTCCTATTATTACACCAAGTGTATTTTGAGCCTAAAAAATTTACTTCCATTAAGTTTGTCTTAGTTATCGTCTCATTAAATTGTTTGAGAGCCTTTCTATTAGAAGCCTTTCCTCCATTCTTTTCCGTACTATTTCTGATTACATTGAAGTCTCCTCCAATGACCCATGGCTTCTTTCTCCTCTCTAGTTCCTCCATGTCTTTACAAAGGGACTTTCTTTCTTGCCTTGAGTTTTTTGCATATACTACTAAAATGATTTCTTCATTCCATTTTAAAGTATATTTTTCTAACTGCTTATATTTATTAATTGTTCCATATCATTTAAAATAATAATATCGAGCTTATCTTTCCACAACAACCATATTTTTCCATTGTAGTTTGAAAAGCATTTATCAAAACCAATAATGGTTTTGTATTTCTCTAACTAATCTTTTCCAACCAATGGTTTGGCTAGCATTATTATTGAAATTGTAAATGTCTGTTTTAACTTTTTTAATCTTCTTAAGGTGGGTGTATTTGCTACACCTCTCACATTCCAATATAAATATCTAAACATTGATGGATGTCCTTGCATTTGCTCGTATTGTACACTTAGAATCATATTTCTTGCCTAAATATTTTTTAGTGTTTCTCAATTTTTTACTCGTGCTCAGGCCCTCTATCTTTCCTATACCCCATTCATCCTTATTAATTTTATTTTACTTAATGGCCTTAACTTTTATTTCTTGTATTGCACATTGCCTGCTTCCCAAACCTTCTTTATTCTTTAAATGTTTATATGATCCTTTGATTGGCCCCTTGGTTGTTGTTCATCCTCCTCCTCACTCATGACTATTGTATAACTTTAAATCTCTTCCTTTATTAACTCATCTACCCACCGCCATTTTTCCACTGCCCATTTTCTCCCTCTTTCTTTAGCCTTCTACCTCAACTCCCTAGACTCTTGCTTACCCTTCCTGAACCTTTTTAGCATTTCCTCTACTTTTTGCATCATATGTCTTCTTTGACCGTCATCTAGCCCATTCCCTTCCCACTTTTTTTTCTAATCCCAACCTCTCTCTTCCCCTATTCTTCTCTATGCTCTTCTCCTCATCTCTTTACTTTTTTCCCTTGCTTTTCCTAAGTTTCCGCTCAACATTTTCCTCCTCTTCCCCCATCCTCTGCCCCCCTATTGACCACACCTTATTTGCCCCTATTTCCTCTCCTTCTCTTTCTACCTTCTGCTCCTAAAACCCACCTAATTCTTCCCCTGCCTCTAATTGTAGAGACTGCTTCTCTCTACAATTTTCTAGCCCAATTTTCTTTCTAACTTTTCTATAGACTACTATTTATTTTCTTCTATTTTTTCACCTCCTCTTCCCTGTTGATTTCTGCTCTTCACTTCTTTTTTTAACTATGCAAGCTTCAGCCCCATGCCCAAGTTTTTTAAATATATGATAGTACTATGGTAGATTTTCTGGCAGAACTTGTTGCCAGAATCCCAAGTCCCCCATACTGCCTATCCACACTCTCTGTGGGATAGGTTTCTACAAGTCAATCTCTATGCAGTTTCGAGCTATGCTCGGTCTTGATACAGTGGTTGTAGCAATAATTAAGAGAGGATTTCCTATTGTTTTTGCTGAGGTAGAGAGAATGTTTATCAAAAAAATGGATAGGCAATAAGGGAAGAAGAAACCAAACCGAGACCTTGTCCAACTCCTCCCTTGTTTAAAATTCCAGTGACCATTTGAATGTTCTCATGGGTAAGCCAATTATAAACCATGTATCTTTCATCCAAATTATATGCATATCCTCTTCGTGAATAGTTACACCAGGAAGCACTTATCGTCAATTAAACCTACTTTCACCAAACCTTTTAGCTTCAATCAGTCAAAGAAGTTTATTACCTCTTCAACTCGAGGCCTCCCATGTGAAAATTTCCCCACGATTGAAAAATTTTGAGCCTATGCAAAACTAGCGATATCCTTAGTAGAATGGCAGACTCACTTTTCTTCTCGTAAATCCTTGTTTCAGCACCTGTAGTTTTATTTAAATGTTGTTAAAAGAATTTTTTATTAGCTAAATAATCCATTTTCACCGAATTGAGCTTGAAATAACTTCTTCAAGATTTGAGCTTTCTCTCTCTAGAAACCAACTTTCTTTCTCTAGAATATTCAAGAGTGGATTTTCAAAAATTTCTTTTATTTATACCTCGTATTCTTGTTTTCTTCTTATTTTTCATATTCTTCTTATTATTCTTATTCTTCTTATTGTTCTTATTCTTGTTATTCTTAGTACTCTTAATATTCATCTATTTCTTCTTATTTTTTTATTCTTCTTATTCTTCTTATTATTCTTATTCTTCTATTTCATCGTATTCTTCTTATTATTCTTATTATTCTTATTCTTCTTAATCTTCTTACTTTTTTTATTCTTAATCTTCTTATTCTTTTATTATTCTTATTCTTCTTTTTCTTCTTTTTCTTCTTTTTCTTCTTATTTTTTTTATTCTTCTTATTCTACTTATTCTTCTTTTCTATTTATTATTTTTATTATTCTTATTATTCTTATTCTTTTTATTATTCATATTATTCTTATTATTTTTATTCTTCTTATTCTTAGTATTCTTCTTATATTTCTTATTCTTCTTATTCTTCTCATTTTTTATTCTTCTTATTCTTATTAATCTTATTATTATTCTCATTCATTTTATTCTTATTATTTTTCAGATTCTTCTTATTCTTCTTATTTTTCTTATTATTATTATTATTATTCTTATTATTCTTCTTATTCTTTATATTCTTATTATTCTTTTTATTCTTTATATTCTTCTTATTCTTTATATCCTTCATATTCTTCTTAATCTTTTTATCCTTTTTTTTTATTAAATTCGTTTTATTATTGATAACCCTCTCTTTTGGCAGAGGAATACCATTTTTACAACCTATATCTACCCGTAGCCCTCTTACACCCATCTTAAGCTTAAATCTACTAGCTAGAATATTCAATTATAAAAAACTTGCTCAAATAAACATTTATTCGCCTATATAATTAAACTAGTATAAGCTAGAGGCTTTGCTCTAGTTTATTTAATTTTCGGCCCATCTTTCCCGTTTTACTATTTTCGGGTCATCTTTTCGGCCCACCTTCTCATTTAAATTCTTGTAATATTCGGAAGTTTCCCGTGCTCAGCCTCTATCTCTCATCGTCCCCGTGTCTCGAGCTCTGCTATTCACGTAATTCCTAAAGATTTCCAACCGTCCTCCTTCTTCTTTTATACACATCTGAGCCTGTAATATACAACGAAAAAATGAAACGCGCCTGCAAAATAACTTATCACCCTATTCCCCTTGTCCCTTGTTATACTTATACAACATTTATAATTTCTTCGTTCCCTCCTATTCTCTTTGCCATTCCTATATGGCTTTGCACGAGTTGCAGAGAGACCTAAGACTTTCTGCATAACTCTCAGGAGAATAAGAATGTTCGCTTTAAATTATAACTGCATAACTCTTTATTTATTATATTCTAGGTCTGTTGGTAAACCCATTATTCCAACCATCTGGTCATGTTGTACTTTCTTTATTTACAATTAAGACTGCAGCCTTTATCTCTTCCTCACTAGGACACTCTTCTAATAGCTTGTTTTATTCATCAGTTACTCTTTTGTCTATTAGTCGAGTTAAGGAATCATCCCTTCGTTGGTTGTATCCACAAAGGTGACTTTTAAAGTAATTTTTCAAAACTTTTTTGATCTCTCCCTCCTCGTCTATCCACTAGACAATATCATTCTTGATTCCTCTAATTTCTATTCTTTTATTTTTTTAATTTTGCAACTGTATTAAAAAACTTAGTATTTCTTTCTCATTCCTTGAGCCAATTTATTTTGGCCCTTAGTTTCAAAAAAAT
The DNA here is from genome assembly GCA_029783825.1 of Sapria himalayana. NCBI lineage: Eukaryota > Viridiplantae > Streptophyta > Magnoliopsida > Malpighiales > Rafflesiaceae > Sapria > Sapria himalayana. The sequence goes on from JAREIK010003652.1 coordinate 199,847, forward strand.
TTCTCCATATACAATAATAATTTTAATTTTGCATTCGCTTTATTCAAATTAATTCTAGAAGGCTCATCCTAGTTATTCTAGTGTTCTATTTCTAATATGTTGACTTTTGATTCAGCCTCCTAAATATTCTTATTTATATTCCCAAATATTTTTCTATTCCACCTACTAAGTAATAATTTTAACCTACATAATTTTATAGCTAACACCTACATGGGATTCCCATTTGTTTTCTATTTCCATGAGTTTATAACTATTTCATCTAACTCTTTGTGCAAACCCCACATATTTTGATACTTAACGCTTTTATTCATTCTCTATCGAACAGTGAAACTTAGTAGAAGAGAGGTTGTGATCTAAGCATGTTCTGCTTAAATGTTTCACACTCACCCCTCCACAGTATTCCACCCATTTAATGTTATAGAGGATCCGGTCAAGTCATGACCATATCGTTCCCCCATTTTTCTGGTTATTGCACCATGTGAAATTGGGTCCTAATTTCTTCTAATTCTTCTTTTTTTTTTCTTATTCTTCTTATTCTTTTTATTATTTTTATTCTTCTTATTATTCTCATTCTTCTTATTCTTATTGTTGTTCTTATTCTTCTTATTTTTGGTATTCTTCTTATTCTTTTTATTTTTTTTATTCTTCTTTTTCTTTTTTTTCTTCTTTTTCTTCTTTTTCTTCTTTTTCTTCTTTTTCTTCTTTTTCTTCTTTTTCTTTCTTTTTCTTCTTTTTCTTCTTTTTCTTCTTTTTCTTCTTTTTCTTCTTTTTCTTCTTTTCCTTCTTTTCCTTCTTTTCCTTCTTTTCCTTCTTTTCCTTCTTTTCCTTCTTTTTCTTCTTTTTCTTCTTTTTCTTCTTTTTCTTCTTTTTCTTCTTTTTCTTCTTATTTTTATTATTCTTCTTATTCTCCTTATTCTCCTTATGCATCTTATTCTTCTTATTCTTCTTATTCTTCTTATTTTTATTCTTATTCTTCTTCTTATTCGTATTCTTCTTATTCTTCTTATTCTTCTTATTTTTCTTATTCATTTTATTATTCTTATTCTTCTTATTTTTCTTATTTATCTTATTTATCTTATTCTTCTTTGTTTTCTGATTCTTATTATTCTTCTTAATTTTTTTATTCTTCGTATTCTTCTTATTCTTCTAATTCTTCTTATTCTTCTAATTCTTCTTATTCTTCATATTTTTTTTATTCTTCTTATTTTTCAATGTCTTCTAATTCTCTTTATTTTTCTTATTCTTCTTACACGACAAAAAAACCCATATATCTAGGAAATTTTTTTTAGGTATATTGGCTTTATCCATTACTTATATAAAATAATGACAAATAAATGACTAATTAATAGTGATAATTATCCCAAGATAAAGTGTTCATCGCAAATTATTAACGAGAAAAAGAATTCCTTAACTAATTTTTTAAAGATGGAAATTTCTCAGCTATTTATTTATTTTCCTTGCTCATTTTGTTCATATTTAATAGTTACATCAACTTCCCTATCTAAATTAGCGAGACAAAAATTCCTAGCTATTTTAATTTAAAAACTATTTTCACATTTTATTTTTTTTCAAAAAATTTGATTACATATTTTTTAAATTTTTATTTTAAATTGAATAAAAATATATACTGTAAGCCATTATTTATAATTAACAAAAATTAAAAATAGTTAATAAATTATTGTGATACAATATGTTACATAGTTAAAACAAAAACATAACATAGGTATATATGTTTCTACTTTTCTATAACTTTCTTGTTCATGTTGCTCCAACACGCAATGAATTGTATAAGTCATCACTTCTTCTTCATCATTATATGTAAAGACAATGTATAAAATATAATCTATCTATGAAATTGATGTTGCTTTCTCTCTCCTAGCTCCTCTGGTCACCATCTTTTTACTACGACAAATTTCTCTATGCAAACAACTTTGATCACATCTAAAATTCGTTGGGCAGACTCACCTTCGTAAGATATGAATCTGAGCCTGTTATGTTATAATTCAATCACATCACTCTCATCAAAACACATTTCTAATATAATCAAGCAAAAATACAGTCATACAATACAATCAAACATAAAATCACACCAACCCACATCAATCCCTTAAGCATTTGTTCTTTACTATCTATGATCCTTAACCAAGCTTATATGCACAGATGGACATGTATAACTATGTAAAAATATCAATCTGCCACATGTTTAATGCAAGTGTAAAGCAATCTAAACATTTTAATAATAATAGAAAGTGGATTCACAAATGCACAATGGAATTGAAAATATAATCTTCTGTTGTTATGACCGATACTTGTAACGAGTGTTAGAGAGTAGATTTGCAATTTACAGCTCATGAATTGAACACTAACTTATACATAACTTGGTATCTCACTGAAATAGGGCTAGTGTAGAAAAGATATCCTCAAAATGATCAAATACAAAATCAAACGATTCAAATAATTATGAAGTTATAATTCATATTTGGAATCATCACCATGCACTTCATCTGCCACCTCACTAGGGTTTGTTATGGTTTCTAGTTCAGGAACCATTTTTCAGCAGCATCATCCTCAACAACAGCATCGGGGCTGATGTCGAGGATAGACTTGACGAAATTATATATTTGAGAAGCGAATCCTTTAGGATCATCTAGGTTGAAACAGCTCTCCATTGATGCAGTCAAGTACATTAGCCTAGCTGTTTGCCCAAGATATAGTTTGGCAGCAGGAGCATGGGAGGTAAAGATCATGCAAGCCCAATATATATATCAACTCACTTATATCCCATCATAAGATTCTTGTTCCCAAAAGATGATAACAATATCCTTGATTATGTGAATGAAGATGGGTTCTTGGTTGAACCTGCAAGGCATGATTGATACAGATGGAATAAGAAAGGAAATTGAAAACCAAGCCAAGGGTGCCGGTAGTTCTTGAACTTTGAAAGCACCCAAGAGAAAGAATGGTATAAAAGCAAAAAAAGAGATGTTGCAGGTGGATAACAAAAGAGGCAAAAGAGGAATGAGATTTCAATCAAAATAGTGAAGGCAGCTCTGGTCAGGATAAGATTCTAAAGAAAAAGGCATATGAATAGAAATATAACTTGTTAACTTCAATGAGCTCATGGCTTGTAGATAGTTTATCAGCAGAAACCCAGAAATAGGAATTGATCTATTTTCTAAAGTCTTCCTTACAACATATGGACTCACAGTAATACTAATGGTCTACACAATGTTGAGCAGAGAACACCATCAATGCCTACACAGATAACACACCAAGATAAAAAAAATATAAAATTAAAAAGCACATAACTTCATTGCACTAATGAGCTATGCAATTTCTCCACAAGTAGATGGAAAGGCCATTGATGTTCCATTCAATAGAATGTGCTTTTGGAGAGTCCATCTGGGCACTAGAGCCACCACCCCACTATGAGCACTTATGCTAACCCCAACATCACAATCAGCTATTGGCCCTCTGCTCGACTTGTATCCAGCTTCAATTGTTAATACCTATAGCTCATACTTTAATAACAAGATCAACAAAATGACCATAATCTGGAATTACAGTGGGCTCTCCGTAGCTCATATTGATGAGATCACACATATGCTTCATAAAAAGCAAGTGTTTCACCATGTGAATTATCTAGAGTAAATACGAATGACTAATAACAATATTCGACCTCGACTATAGCTATCATGGCCTGTGTCAATATTTACATTGACCCCAAGCATGAGTCTCTAGTCTTGCATGATACTATTTGTGCCCCAGGTGTAACTCCATTGAGCAACTGCTCCTAAAATTTAAGAGCGAGATAAAAATGTAAAAACACCATGAATGAATAAACCAATAGCCGCAAACAAGTGCAATATTTATAAGTAGAAAGCAATAGCAATAACAGCAACATGTGTACCATGAGCAGAGGAATCAGTTATGATGCTCAGAGTTTTTCCCTCATCAAAAATATTAAGAGCAAATGTACAAACATCTAGCTTGCTAATTATTCCAATTTTCTTTTCTCCTTTAAAGTGTAATTCACATCGCATCACAACACAACCCAATGATGTCCATCTATAGGAAAACTAGGCAAGAATAATCAAGAAACAAAGAACATACGTAGCTAATTGCTATATCTATTCTACATATCTTAATAAAAAGCTTTAAAAAGCAATGAACTTTAAGATATAAGATGCAAAACTTCAAAAGAAGAAAAACTAGAAAAAAAATGGTAGTTTATAAATATTATCTTTCATACTCATAGGGTTTATATTTTTTTAATTTACTCATTACACATTTATGATTATGAGTTTGTATGAGTTTTATATGAGTTTACTTTTAACATGAAATCAAAGGAAGAGGTGTGAGCATGTAATAATAGGGTGACACATCAAGTGGTAGTCTGGCTTGCAATAATAGGGTGACACCCATCATATGGAAAACTGGCATGAAAAAATAGGGCGACACATCATGTGGGAGTTTGGGATGCACCACGTGGAACTCTGCCATGTGCCAGTGGCAGTTTGGAATGCACCATGTGAATGTGTGCAGTAGTGTTAATGTGTATGTAGTGTGACACAAATCAAGTGGCATTGTGACATGTGCCATGTAACAGTGTGCATAGTGGATGTGTATGTGGAAAGGTAGTGGGCAGTTATATGCATGTAGTGTGGCATGCTTTGTTAGGCAATGAATGCATGTAGTGTGTTATGGTAGTGTGAAAAATGAATATATCATTTTTCAACTATTTCTAAACTTGTTAAATCACATTATAATCACTCATCTCAAATAAATATATATATATATATATATATATATATCAATAAGTATAGAAGAACATAGAAAATATTAAATAGCGGAAAAAATGGGTCTAACCATCAAAATCATGGAGCTTATTTATAATAGTTTTGGAAGATAACTTTGATTGTTTGATATTCTACAAAACAAGACATCATAATTAGAAAAATGGGATTGTGTTTAACAAGAACTTTCTAAAAGTTGTAAAAAAAAAAGTATTTTTGGAGTACAAGAGCATGAAGATTAGCGTTCACTTCAGAAGACAATCCATTATCCAGATGGTCAAGATCAAAGAACTCAATGGCATCAGGTACATCAAATAACTCATCAGAGGCATCATTAAGGGAGACAAAGTTGGTGAATCCCAGAGTTGATTTTTCTGCCTCACCATCATCACCACTTCCTGGATCTTCAACTTTCATAGCATTAATTTCAGTTTCAGGCAAGAAGACATGTCTTTGCATATTTCCAAATGAAAATCATAATGATAGTTCCTAGACATTGCCCGAAACAACTCCTTCAATGCTGAAAATGATAGTATCTAGTCAAAAAAGTAATGTGTGAGTGCAGAGAAATGAGCCATTTTTGCTACTTTCAACCTTTTCAAGCATACGAATAGTTATGGAGCATGCTAATGACAGACGAAGATATAGTTTCCAAAATCTCTAAATTAAAATCTCAATGAGTCCCATGTCATTTAACTTAGATACATTCTAGTACATTAATAGAATCTATCACAACAGGCAAAGCATGATTAGAAAAATGGTAGCTTGTATAAGCTCTTCCAATGCTTTTGTTACTCTTTAGGTTGTGTTTGATTGGATAGAATTGAAAGGGGACATGATTTGATGATATTAAAATAAAGTAGGATTAATAATCTCAATTCGGATTTAAAAATCTTAATGAATTAGCATGGAATATACTTAGGCATAAAGATTTAAAACACTTATTTTACACATTTATCAGACAACCATTATAAATGATAGATTTCCTAAGAGTTTATAGTAATTTATAAGTAACTATCAATTATAATTAATATATTTTCAAATCTAATTTTCAAATTTTTGTGGAATTCAAATAATGGGTGAATATTTTCATCCATTTGGTCTTCAATTTCATGACTTATTCAAATGTTAAAATATATATATATATATTTGTTTCTAATAAGATATCACATCTTTATGCGATGAGCAAAATCAGTCGAAACTCTAAAAAGTAAGTCTCGAATTCAAGATTTATCTTGCATGATCTCTTCAATCTTTTGAAGTAAGACTGTCAAGATAAGATACTGATACAATTTGTTTTCTTATCTAGCCTTCATATTGTAAATGCTTACATAAATTAGGATAAGATAAGATAGATATGAAAATCACATTCACACCCAAGTACACGCAAGCCTCTCGCTTTAACAAGATATATAAAAAAAGATAAATATCTCAAAAATTTTACCCGATAACTCTAAAGAAACTATGTTTGAAGAGACTATGTAATACAAAATTTTCTTAAGTGATAAATCGTCTTAATATATTATTCATTCATAGATAAATTTAACTTCAATGTTATTATGAAACCCAATATTAGTATCTATTTAATTACACAACACATTTGTAAAAGACAATATATGCAATGAAAATAAAATACCAAAATAACTATATGCAATCCCTCATCCTTCTAATCCTACCACCCAAAGATTAGTAAATGTTAGTTTAAGCTAACACCCAATGTTGAGTCAATCATTTTTATATCATAGTTCATTAACATTTTCTTGTGAATTAAGGTGAAAGTAAAACTTTAGGTTGATATTTCTATAAACAAATAACATTTAGAGCTAAAGTTACAAAAAAGGTTGTCTACATTACTTTTAAGGCATGCTCTAATGTAGCCCTTTTGTGGAGTACATTTCTTGTGAATCATCGAATGATATAGAATAACTGCCAAGACAACCAAAATAGAGATATCAAATTCACAAAATAAATGTTAAAAATTTCATTTATACATTACTATACTATAAGTTCCATCTTCTTCCCTTCGCCAATATCACCGGATCAATAGATCTCTTGGTTCCATACCCCTACAAGTGGAGGGTCTAGTTAATTAACTAATGCAAATCACACATTATACAAACCAAACTTGAGATTAAGAAAACCCGTGAACATATAAACATAGTACATTATGGTTTTAGATATTGCTAAAATAACAAATTAAATGCAAACTAAAGCTCACTTTGCAAAGAAGTTAAATTCGACCAAATGGATAATTAACACATTTAGTGAATGTTTTGCAATAACTTGAATTAATAAATAAAAAAATATTTTTATTTATTATTATTATTACTTATGAGTGTAGATATACTAAGTAAATAACTCTATAAATTTTATGGTAATTCTATCAAACAAGATTATGTTGGTAGAGATATAGCTTCTTTTTTTTAGCTTTACAACTCATCAACAACAATTGTTCATCTAACCAGGGAAGCCATTCATTGCACAACTACTTGTGAATAATATCAATGTGCCCATCAAGTTCCTCCACCATGGTACCTCGGTAGAAATAGAAGTCCCATCTACTGGAAAAATATAGATCAGTTTTCTATCAATAAGTTAAAAAAATTTTAGGAAGACAAAATTATACAGAAGAACCTTACTTAAATCTCGAAGAACCCAAAAACATGAGAGTTTGGAAAATGGCTTCGCAAGTCCCATCAACAACACCAACAGCCATTATAGTAGGATGATCTTCCCAATGTTGGAAACAAAATTTCTCACGTTGAAAGATGAAGCAAACAAGCTACAAACCATAGTTCTCGGAACTTAAACTTACTCCGCCATGATTGCCCCAATTCATTGCTTCCTTGAAAAGGCACAACCATATAGTGTTTGGTGCTAATACTTAGCATAATTTAAACTCACAGCCACATTGAAAACATACCAAGGAGTTGGAAAAAGCCTATATATTTCCATTATAACAACAAAATATTTTCCATGGAGAGGGTGTAATCACATCAGATGTCATTGCATCTGCGTGAAATCTCGTGGAACATTCCACATATCTTTTATTGCTAATCCTCTTTGAAACACACAACTTGGAAGAAGAAACACCGTGTTTCCATGAAGAGTACAAATATAGAAAAATGTTGTTCGTAACTTACCTTAAGGGGGGCCATTTTTTTAGTTTAAAACAAAAAATACAACAAAAAATTTTTTATGACCACCATTTTGTTAGCTAAGTAACAATGTGAGACAGAGAGAGCAACAAAGAGAGAGAGAGAGAGAGAGAGAGAGCGAGCAAGAGAGAGGGGGAGAGAGAGGGAGTGAGGGGGAAGAGAGAAAGAGAGAGAGAGAGAGAGAGAAGGCAAGAAAAAATAAAAGAGGGAGTGAGAGCATGCTAGAAAGAGAGTGAGAGCATGCTAGAAAGAGAGATAGTGAGAGAGAGAGAGAGATAGTGAGAGAGATATATATAGTGAGAGAGAGAGAGAGGGAGGGATATAGAGAGGGAGGGAGGGAGGGAGAGAGAGAGAGTGAGGAAGAGAGAGAGAGGGAGGGAAGGAGAAAGAGAGAGAGAGAGAGAAATAGGTGAGGAAATAATAAACAGCTAGGAAATTTTCACAAACTCTGAGTAACCTTGTCATATAAATCATGAGGCCAATTCTGGCTCAAATTGTTTGCAAGGAACATCCCAATCTTGGCTGGGACAGCTCAAGGTGATCTATCAGAATCAAAAGACACAGTAGAGATAGGTAAGAGCAATTTTCATAAGGTATGGCATGCACGGTTGAACATGGAAAGACAACACATCATTCTGGTGGACATTACTGGCCACATTGCCATGTGAGTATCAAAGGGAAGAAATGGCAGCGTGGTTACTTCCATTAAAGCATCTGCATGACTTCTTAATTTTACCAACTTGTACACCGACAGCATTGCCTCCTGCTACCTCGGCATAGTTTCTTGCTCTAAAGCAAGTTCCCACTCTTGGGTATTTGCATCAGGGTAATACGTGTTAGTCACCAAAATCTCATTTCCAGACTAAATAAGACTAACAACCTAGCTCTCACTATCAAGTCTGCCATGTGTTAGAACACAAATTGCTTCAGAAATGCACATGTTAATAGCATCAAGTGCCAAAAAGAATGCTCCAACTCTCTTCAAAATTTCAATAGATTTGTATAAAAGCTAGCTTGTTGCTACTGGTGCACAGCTTCAAGAAGAAATTCTACCTCGAACTAAAGTCATGCAAAAACCATACCAGTTCACCTTCCTTGCTAGCACCTCTCGAACCAAGTAAAAGATAAACACCACCATCCCGTAATGACAACTTAGAAAGAAGTTGCTTAATCATCAAACCTCTCTTTCTTCTCTGATCCATGGTACCTCTTCCACTCCATGACACCTCTCCTCCACCAACAGTAGTGATAGCTTCTGCATAGTATTCCAATGTCATCGCATGATCCCAATGATGTAAAAATCCAGCACCATATCACTTGATTAGGCTTGAGGCCGCTGCATGAGCATCCATCGGTCCTATTTTCTTTACAATTTCTGCACCCTTAGAAAGAACCCCATAGTCATCCAACACAATTAATATGTGGACAAAATCGATATTATATCCCTCATCTTCAGCTTCTTTGGATAAATAGATGACAGTGGACCATAATCATTTGCATAGAAGTAGCACATACGAGAAGACCAGAGGATCCTTGCCATTTTTGGTGTTGTATGAAGGTTCAAATTTGTTTAAATAAGCCAATGGGTCTTCTAAGCTATATGGTGTGTGTCCTTCATGAAGGGCAGTGGTTGAAGATCCACTGGGAGGATCTCGAATTGCTGATAATTTGAACCACAAAAATTTTTTATAGTATTGAATAATGTTGGTAGTTCTCTCGATAAATGATCAATTAGACGGTGACAACCAGATACAAGAGCATAGAGTAATAATTTTTTCTATCGCATGATATTCATTCTGCCAAGTCCATCACTCTTAGTATCTTTTCACATTCTCTTGAAGCAAGAATTGCTGCATAAATAATGCCCCCAGTGTTAATCCACTCTGTCAGCAGTGGAGCAAATTGTTTGAAAGCACAAGATGACTATGCTACATTTCTTGCTTCATCAAGCAAAAATATATTTGCTGCCAGGTCGTGTCAATTTGGGCACTTTTTTAATATAGCACTCAGCAGAGAATGAATTCATCTAGCCGCATCTTCTGAACTATTAGCTCCCAGCTGCATAGAATGATTGTAGTTATAGTTATATGGATGAATCAGACCTGTATAGCATAAATATGAATCATACCTTAAGCTGATCGTGGTGATTTAAGGTACCATAAACCATGAAGATGAAGAATACATATAAATAGAAGATGAGGATGAGAATCAACAAACAGATAAAAAACTATTAAGGAGTTTGGAGAGAGATGAATTAGTACTTGCATGTGCTTAATTTTCTATTAATGGTTACTCTGCCATTATTAGTGACATGGATGCATGAATCTATTATTTTGCTTCTAACTGGTTCCTAATATGAAGCTTTGATTAGCAATGTCAACGAACATAAATATGCAACCAGGGCCATGAAGCCATGAATCTAAGAAGAAGACATTTAATTTCTAGTAAAATTCATATGGCAGCCAAGCTATCATGTAGATTTATGCATTTAACAAGCATAATTACCACATTCTTCGAAACCTCTATTGACTTGAAACACTGAGATTATTCTCTTCGCAAAGATAAGAAAAATTGTTTAAGTGTTTGAATGCCTTGCCCTAGCATTTTTATATTTCAAGAAAACTCAAATAAAAAAATTGGAAGTAAATATATAGAAAAAAAAAGAGACAAAAATTAAAAAGTAAAATAAAAATTATAAAATTTATTAATTTTATTTTAAAAAAATAAAATACATTTTTATTTAACCAGAAATGAAATCTTTTCATAAATAAAAATATGCAGGTTAATAAGTATTGAAATTTTAAAAGTTTATTTTGTATTATTTATTAATTAATGAAATTAATTACAGAAATAAAAATATTTATTAATGGCTATAAAAATGAAGATAAAAAAATATTACTAATAACCATGAAAACTAATAATTAGTAATTAAATTTTGATATTAATTCATTAATTAAAAAACATATTATTTAATAGAACCATAAATAAATTATATAAATGTATAACTATACAAAATAATATGATATTATAATATGATATTAAGAATTTCATTAATTAAAAATAATATGGATAAATTTATAATATTATTTCATTAATTAAAAATAATATGATATTATAAAAAAGTATTTCATATATATATATATATATATATTAGTTATAAATTTTTAAGAATTCATATTATTTTTTATGAATATAATATTAAATAATTTTAAAGCATAAAATTTCATATTATTTGATATAATTTATAATTATTAAAATTCCAAAAATTATTTAAATTAAGAAAATTATTAAAAAAAAGTTATATTTATTATTTTAATAAAAAAGGAATATTAAAAATCTAATAGTAAAAATCTTACTCAATTATTTAATTCTTATAAATTTCAGTAGGAGCAAAAAATAAAACATGAATTCAAATCTACTTAGAGGCAAATTTAATTTTTTTAGGACAAATAAATATAATTATAAATGGTTAATATAACTCTTTTTAAACCTTAAAAAAAATACTTGAAATGTTTTTTTAATACCCACATAGAGATATTATTTTTAAATCATAAATTTTTTATGTAATTAAAATATCTATGTATTTATCTTTGACTATAAATTTATTTTCATTTAAATTTTTTTAAAAAATTTTTAATTTTTTTTATAATTCAAAAATTTCAAATCTTTTAGAAATTATTTTTTAAAAAGTTTCCATTAATCATAAAAAATTTTATTTTTAACTTTAAATAATATAAATATTTACTTGTTTATTCGTTAATTCATATATTTTTATAAATATTTCTTATTTAATCATACAAAAAATTATTTTAGCTTTTTATTAATAGAAATTTTTATGTATTTTTATTTATTTATTAAAACCTCTTTAAAATGAATATAATTATAGAATTAATTATTTAATGTATTTTTTAATACAAAAATTTAAATTTCATAATAAAAAATGTTATAAAATTTTTTTGTATAATTTTTTTAAAATTTTATAATCATTAAAATAGTTATTTTAGACTTTATTAATATAAATTTTTATTCGTATTTATATATTTTTGAACGTATTTATTTATAATATCATATTATTATATTTATATGAGGATAATGTGTCTTTTAAGGATCACTCATCCCTAGACCATGAAAAACATTTAATATACAAAATTATATCAAATATTAAAACAAATAACATTTAAAAAATAAAAAAATCAGTATAGACTAACTACGGAAATAATACCCAACCCAAAAAGCTAGTGAAAATTCCCTAGCTAAATGCATTTATGTTGTGAAAATTTTCATTCAAGGACATATGATATAGCTTGAAATTAATAAAATCATAAAAAAGATTTTTAAATAATTATTTAGCGATGGATTTTGTCTCGATCTAATTGACTAGGGAAAATCCATCCATAAATATGTTACTAAAATTGACTCCATTTTTTGCATGAAAATCTAAAATAATATTAACTAGGGATATTTTTTAATCAAAAGTTTTTGGCTATAATTGGTCACAAATCTATCAAAAATTTGTGATTCAATGTAAAATCTAACTCTTGCTATTCCCTAGTTAATCCCTCGCAAATTAGCTAGGGATTTTTCCCTAGCTAAGTTTTCATAGCATAACAGATAATTTTTTATAGTATTATTTATTTTATTATTCTTATTATTCTTATTCTTATTATTTTTATTATTCATCTTATTATTCTTAATGTTCTTATTCTTCAATTTCTTCTTATTCCACGTATTCTTCTGATTATTCTTATTATTCTTATTATTCGTATTATTCTTATTATTTTTATTCTTCATATACTTCTTATTTTTATTAGTCTTCTTTTTCTTTATATTCTTCTAAGTCTTCAAATTCTTTTTATTCTACTTATTTTTTTTCTTCTTATTCTTCTTATTCTTCTTATTCTTCTTATTCTTCTTATTCTTATTATTCTTCTTATTCTTTTTGTGACACCCCATCCCCCAAGGGGTCCTATTCATTCCATCACACAATATAATGTGCAATAAAATAAAATTTTTTCAAATGTACAATACATTTTTTTTTTCGTTTTATATTTTATTTGCTAAGTGGAAAAAAGAAAACACACAACATATTATTTAAGCCACAAGCAGCTTTTCTTCACATGTGTGATCCCGTATGTGGATCTATCATCTGGCCTAGACTTATATCTGAAAAGGGGTCTCACAAATAGAGTGAGCAAAACTCAATAGAGGTAAACTCATTTAGAGTTACTCCCTACCTATGTGCACATAAAATTTCATGAATTTATATCAACACTCATTCAAGTATAATGTTTATATGAATGCAATTATGAATAAAGTGTTTATATGTCCATATTCTCGAGTCCCATCGACTCCCTTACACATGCCAAAGCCAAGTGAGACATATTATATATCTGGATATATATATATATGTATATATGTATATATATCTATAAAAATATTTATTCTTTTAAAATTATTCCGAAATTATGGACCTCCTTCGAAAAACATATTGGACATTTATCCGATAAAATATGATTTTCTAGGATTTACTCCGAAAAATATTCACTACTGTAACTCTACCTGGATGTTGTCCCAATTCGAGTTCGCAATCTATAATAATCATGTACCAAATAAAATTCTATGCAACTCAGTCTGGACATTATCCCAATTCGAGTTTGCTAAATACCATCCATATACCTTTATATATATATATATATATATATATATATATATATATATATCTCATGCACCCACACATGTGTATGGAATGTTCCCATGTGTATGAAATACAATTATGCCATTTTCAATTTAACCCATGTTCCAGACACAATTATAACAATCCAAATCTAATTTGTCATGTATTAATTTTTACTAAACGAAATACTAAAACTTTTCACCAATTAATTATTTCCAATACAATTTCTAACAATTCAAATTGAAAGATAAAACATGATCATTTATGGCCATTAAATAGAAAGAAAATTTAATAAGAGAAAACCACTACCTTACAGAAAATTTCACAGAAACTTTATAACTTTGATATTAATATGAAGATCTCATGGTATAGAGTAACTTTAATTCTTGGACTATTATATTCTGATTCTAGAATAATCCATTACGATTAAAAGAAAATTCACGAATATTTTTTTCTGTATTGTATCTCTCTGTTGTGACGAACATTTTTTTTCAGACTTTCTCCCGTTTTTCGGATTCCTGAGGTTTTTTTTTTTTAAAAAAAATATTACTATCATTAATTAATAATATATTTTTTTTACTTTTAGGTTGACACCTGTATAACCGACAGACCAACCGTGTAGGCACAGCCACGTGTGGACGACGTGGCGTGGTCTTTCAGTTGGGCAATTTTTTTTAAATATTCTAATAATTATTTAATTAAATAAAAATATAACAAATTCTGATTTTCTCAGAATTTAACGAAATTTGACACCATAGCTATATTTTCCAAGACGAATTCAATAACGACATCCATTTTATCATTATGGCGCTAAAATTTTTAGGTTATTTTCTCTTATTACAAAATTACCTTTTGCCATTTTTTTCTAGAAATCAAATTATGTTAGTTATTTATTCATTTTTTTTCTGGATTTCACATTTTTTTTCTTCTTATTCTTCTTATTGTTCTTATTCTTCTTATTCTTCTTAGCATTTTTATTCTTATTATTCTTCTTATTCTACTTATTCTTCGTGTTATTATTATTATTATTCTTCTTATTCTTCATGTTCTTCTTTTTCTTCTTTTTCTTATTTTTATTCTTATTCTTCTTATTATTCTTATTCTTATTGTTCTTTTTATTTTTCTTATACTTTTTTTCTTCTTTTATTATTTTATTATTCTTCTTCTAATTCTTCTTATTCTTCCAATTCTTCTAATTCATCTAATTCTTTTAATTCTTCTAATTCTTTTATTCTTCTTTTCTTATTATATTCTAATTCTTGTAATTCTTCTTATTTTTCTTATTCTTCTTATTCTTCTTATTCTTCTTATTCTTCTTATTCTTCTTATTCTTCTTATTTTTCTTATTCTTCTTATTCTTCTTATTCTTCATATTCTTCATATTCTTCATATTCTTCATATTCTTCATATTCTTCCTATTTTACTTATTCTTTTTTTTCTTCATTTTTTATTATTTTTCTTTTTCTTATTATTATTATTATTCATCTTATTCTTCTTAATTTTCTACTTATTCTTCTTAATTTTTCTTATTTTAATAATTCTTCTTATTCATCTTTTTCTTCTTATTCTTCTTATTCTTCATATTTTTTTATTCTTCTTATTCTTATTATCCGTGTAATTTTTATTATTCTTCTAATTTTTCTTATTCTTTTTTATTTTTTTTATTCTTCTTATTCTTCTTATACTTTTTATTTTTCTTATTTTTTTATTTTTTTATCCTCCATATTCAAATTATTTCTCTTATTCTTTTTATTATTCTTATTCTTTTTATTCTTTTATTTTCGTATTATTATTTTTCTTATTATTATTCTTATTCTATTTATTATTCTTATTCTTAATATTATTATTATTATTATTATTATTCTTCTTATACTTCTTATTCTTCTAATTCTTATTATTCTAATATTCTTATAATTCTTCTTATTCTTAATGTTATTCTTATTATTTGTATTCTTTTTATTATTCTTATTCTTATTATCCTTGTTATTCTTGTTATTCTCAAAATTCTACTTATTATTTTTATTATTCTTTTTCTTCTATTTCTTCTTATTCTACTTATTTCTTCTTAATCTTCATATTCTTATTAATTTTCTTATTCTACATATCCTTCATATTTTTTATATAATTCCTATTTTTTTTTATTCTTAATTTTTTATTCTTTTTATTCTTATTATTTTTCTTATTATTTTTATTCTACTTATTCTTCTTTATTTTTTTTTAATTTTTTTATTTTTTTTATTTTTTTTATTTTTTTTATTTTTATTCTTCATATTCACCTTATTCTTCTTATTCTTTTATTATTCTTCTTATACTTCTTATTCTTATTAATTAACTTTTTCTTGTTACTCTTCTTATACTTTTTATTATCTTTATTCTTCTTATTCTTCTTATTGTTCTTATTCTTCTTATTCTTTTTATTGTTTTTATTGTTCTTATTCTTCTTATTTTTCTTATTCTTCTTATTTTTTTATTCTTATTCTTCTTCTTATTCTTTTTATTCTTCTTATTCTTTTTTTATTCTTATTATTCTTCTAATTTTTCTATTTCTTCTTATTCTACTTTTTCTTCATTTTCTTCATTTTCTTCTTTTTCTTCTTTTTCTTCTTTTTTTCTTTTTTTCTTTTTCTTCTTTTTATTCTTATTATTCATTTTATTTTTTCTTATTTTTCTTCTTATTCTTCTTATTTTAATAATTCTTCTTATTCATCTTTTTCTTCTTATTCTTCATATTTTTCTTATTCTTCTTATTCTTATTATTTGTGTAATTCTTCTTATTCTTCTAATTTTTCTTATTCTTATTATTTTTTTTTTCTTTTTATTCTACTTATTTTTCTTATATTTTTTTATTTTTCTTTTATTTTTTTATTTTTCTTATTTTCTTATTCTTTTTATTCTTCATATTCATATTATTCATCTTATTCATCTTATTATTCTTATTCTTTTATTTTTTTGTATTATTATTATTATTATTATTCTATTTATTCTTCTTTTTCTTTGTAATTTTCTTATTTTTATTATATTTATTATATTTATTATATTTATTATATTTATTATATTTATTATATTTATTATATTTATTATTATTCTTCTTATTCTTCTTATTCTTATTATTCTTATTATTCTTCTTATTCTTCTAATTATTAATATTTAATATTCTTATAACTTTTCTTATTCTTATTATTCTTCTTATTATTCTTATTATTCGCATTCTTTTTATTATTTTTATTCTTTTTTTTTTTTTTGAAAAGTATGTTTTATTAATATTAACCCTCTCTTTTGGCAGAGGAATACCATTTTTACAACCTACTTGCTTACTACCCATATCCCTTTACATTTCCTCTTATCCTCCTATATACCCCAATCGGGTATCCATCTACTTAAACATTTAGAAATAGATTTTATTAGCCTAGATAAGCTCTTTGCCTAACTCATTTATCCGTTATCAAATGCTTGATATTCTGGATATTCATTGGTTCTAAAATCTTTGTCCTTTTGAGACTATCCTTGTCTTTCTTCCTGCTTTCTCATGGCCTTTTTTTGCTGCCTCTCCAAAGTCCCTTTTGCTGCCTTTCTAAGGTCTTTTTTCCCGCCACCTTATCATCTTTTCCACTTCTATTTTATGCAATAAAAATAAATACCAAGGACATATATGATATGTTCTACTCCTACCCTTTTTTTCCCTTCCCCACCCCCTCAACACATTGTCAATCAGGTTTACAAGTGAGGCAGAACAAGGAGAAATTAAAACAAAGAAACATCAACGGGCAGCAGGAACTCCAATCCTGTCTTTATGAGCTTTCTTCATGAGCTTTATCAGGATATCTCCCTTTTGCCACTTACTTTAGAACTGTTTTGTGCTGTTGCTTGTATGCTTTCCCTGCCCTATTTCCCTTCCCCTCCCCTCACATCATCAATGCAGAGTGCATACAGCCATCCATAGAGAAATAATCTAGAACGCAGAATTTTGTTTCTCCCTTCCCTTTGCCTTCTTAGCCCATAAACTCTTTGTCTTCATCTTCGTGGTTGGAGCCCACCTTCTCATCTACTCAGCATCTGGGAGCCTTTCCACCTTGACCGACACTTACTGACACTTTTACAGCAGCTTGTAAAGCCTACCCTGAATTACAACAGAACCCCTGACCTTGCTTTACACAGACCCTTGTGTAGCAGCTTTTTTTTTTATTTTAAAGCTGATGCAGCTTACAATAGAACTTACATTAAACCATATTCAACATAGCACAAGTTCAACCAAACAAAATAATAAGCAGTTTACAAAACAACCCTTCTAACCAACCCTAAATCAGACACTGCCTACTCATATTAAAGCAGTTAAAAACTAGCTTCTGCTTCATTCGGTGCTTGTCTTTTCCTTGTTTTTCCTGAAAAAACAATGAGCACGCTTCTTGCTTTTTTATATATTAGTAATTAAATTACCTACTCTTTCTTCCTTCTCTCCGTTTGCTGCCTTTGACCTTTTACCATTACACCCAAAATAGAAAAGAAACAAAGCAGATTTTTTTTAAGGTCATTCAATTGATTCCTTCCCCTCATGACCAAGGAGGCTCTTTTTTCTACTCCAATACCTTCACCTGTAATACTTAAAAATGCATAGCCAACAAGTTAGGAAAGTTCAGAACATTAACTCTATGCCTCGCTTACCTCTAGGGATTGTCAACCCTAATTTTTATTCTTTTGGATTCTAATGTATGGAAATCCTATTTTATCTAACCTAATTAGACATTTATATTTATCTGGAATATTAGTACTCTCAAATTCTTGTGAGCCTCTTATAATGCCTTCTTCAGTTAATTTATCTGTCAACGCATTTGCTTCTCTGAATATATGCTTAATTTTTTCTTTTAGTTCGAATAGCAAATTTTTAATATTGAAAATATCTTCCTCAAATTTCTACAGTTCTATCTCACCGGTCAACCAGTAGGCTCGAGTCAACATGTACTTGAATATTTTGATAATTATTCTCATTACATATTTACAGTCCCTTTTTTAATGCCATTACCTCTGAGTGTAGGACTGAAGAGGCTAAGCCTTTCATAGTAAATGCTCTTATTACTAATGCTTTCAACATTTCTTATAGCACCTCCTCCCCCTGTAGCTCACATTTCTCTCTTAAAGCTTCCGTCCATGTTTAGCACTAATCCATTCTGTGGGGGCTTATCCCATCTAATAACCTTTATTTCTAGAATTTTTTTAATCCTAGTTGAGCGACCCCAATCTTTTCTCCTATTGTCGTCCATTCAAAGACTTCTCTACTTTATAGGGCTGCAAGCCGAAATAAATGCACTTTATTTCTTATATCCTCTAATCTTTTCATAGCTTCCATTTGGGTACATTCAAATCTACTTTTATTTCTAGATTTCATAGGCATCAAACTATGATATGCCGTATATAATTCCTTATCCATTTTAGTATTTTATTTTTTGTTTTACTTTTCCTCCATTGTTTTAACCTTTCTATGAGAGATCTAGAACTTTTTTTAAAATATGCTTCCATTTCTAATATATCCCACAATTTTTTTGCTACCTTTCCTGTTGAAAATAAATGATCCAAGCTTTCCATTTCTTGATTACAGCATTCACATCTAGATGCTAGTCTTATTCCTTTCTTTTGGATACACTCATGGACTGGGATAGCTCTTGAGAGAAGTTTCCACATAAATACATTCATTTTTTGTGGAAGCTCCTTTTCCCATGTTTTTTCAAAAATTTCTTGTGAAATTTTTTTATCCCTCACCAGCCCTTTTATGCTTTTTAGAGTAAATTTTTTCTGTGCATATAAGGACTATTTCCATCCACTCTTTGTGAAATATAGAGTGGTTTTCTACAATGCTTCTTTGCTTATGCATTAATTTCTAGCTTTTTGATGTTCTTTTTGGATTATTAAAAGCGTTATTACTTAAACCATATCTAGCTTTTATATAATCTCTCCAACGGATATCTTTTTTGTTATCTTTTAACCTCCACCAGTTTTTGCACGCCCAAGCTTTAGCTATATCATTCAATTTTGAGAAGCCCAAGCCAGCTTCTTCCACTAGGTAGCATAAATCAGCTCATTTTTTTCTAGTGTAGCTTATTTTTACCTGCATTTTTGCCCCATAAGAAATCTGACATTTCTTTTTCTAGTTTCCTTATAATAGTCATTGGCATTTGTAAGGACATTAAGACATGTGCCAGTGAAATTTGTAATACATATGTAATCAATGTTATTCTTCCTGCCATACTTAGCAAGTCTTCTTTCCAACCCGCAATCTTTTGCCTTATCTTCTCCACTAATAAAACTAAATACTTCCCCTTTTATCTTGACTCATAAATCAGACATCCAAGATACATTAGCACACCCATCTTGTGAGTAAATCCCGTAATTCTTTTTATTTTTTGGGCTATATTTTCAAAAGTTTTTTCTGATATCATGAATTGACATTTATTCTTATTCAGTAATTGCCCCGATTCTTCTTCCAAAATAAATAAAAATTTCATCATATTTCTCATGGATTTGCTGCTAGCATTAGAAAAAATTATAATATCATTTACATATGCCAAGCAGCTCACAATGGGAGAATTCCTTGGCTGCTTATACATAAGAATTTTCTCCTCCTTCATTTCCTTCTTTAAATTAACAATAAAAAGTTCCAAATGAATATTAAATAAGGAAGGAGAGAGAGGGTTCCCTTGCCTAAGACCTCTTGATGTTTTAAATTCTTTGCCTTCACGCCCATTTATAAGAATTTTCACCCATGTACTAGATACACATCTATATATCAAATCTATCCAGAATTCAAAGAATCCCAGTTTTCTCATTTAATAACAAAGTGTTTCCCATCCAACTCTATTAAATGCGTTTGATAGGTCCAATCTCAAGATTAAATTTTGGCCTCTTGACTTAACCCCTATTTCTCTAATCATTTCCGAGGCTAGATTAATATTATCAATCATCAGCCTATCTTTAACAAAGTCTAATTGTTCTGCTGAAATGAAAGACAGAAGAATCTTGCTAAGTCTACTCTTGAGGACTTTTGCTAAAATCTTGTAAATTGAGTTACATAGACTAATTGGCCTATAGTCCTCTCCCATTAGTAGTTATCTTTTTTAGGAACCAACACAATACAAGAGCTGGTCCATGCTTTAGTGATCTCTGCCCCAGAGAAAATCAAGGCAATGGCTGCAATTAACTCTTTTTTTATAATAAGCCAACAATGTTGAAAAAAACCATTATTCCACCCATCTGGGTCTGCAATACTATCTTTATTTGAGCTAATTACTACTTCTTTCACCTCTTCTTTCGAAGGGAGTTCTAATAATTTATTATCATCATCTGATACTCTCTTCTCAATATTCTATATTAATGTATTCATTCTAGGTGTATATGGCTCACATAGTAGTTTTTTAAAATATTCCTCAAATTCATTTTTTATATCCTCTTCCTTATCTAACCATCGCCCATTTGCTACTTTTAAACCTTTTATCTTTGTTTCTATATTCTTATTTTAGCGATTGCATTGAAAAATTTCGTATTCTTATCTCCGTCTTTTAGCCACTTAACTCTCGCTCTTTGCTTACAAAAACTTTCTCTATATGCATTCTAATTCTTAGTTCTGCTTTAGCCTTGTTAACATTGATTCTTGAGCTATCATCTTGTTTATACTCATATTCTATTTCTGATTTAGTTACTTCTTGTTCTGCTTCATGGATATTTTTATTAATATTTCCAAAAATCTCTTTGTTCCATTTGCACAATGCCAACCATATGTTTCAAAGTTTTTTTTGCAAGGATTTGCATAGGGTTACCCAGAACAGATATTTACCATGCATCTCTTACTATTTCATCAAACTCTTTGTGCATTTCTCACATATTTTGAAAATTAAAACCTTTAAACCTTGCCTTCACTTTTTTCAAATGTTATCAAGAGTGGACTGTGATTTAAGCATGTTCTGCTTAGATGCTTGACCCTTATTCCATCCATCTTGTCTAACCATTTTGTATTAAGTAGAACTCTGTCCAGCCTAGACTAGATGGCCCCCCTTCTCTTCTAGTTATTACACCATGTAAAATTTGATCTAAGAAAGTTTGCCTCGATTAGGCTTGCACTAGCAATTGCCTCATTAAACTGAGCAAGTGCAATCTGGTCTGGAGGCATACCAACTCTTTTTCCGTTAGTATTTCTGATTACATTAAAATCTCCTCCAATGACCCATGGAAGCTTCAATGCTGCTAGATCTTTCATATTCTGCCATAAGGTTTTTCTTTCCTCCTTTACATTACTCGCATACACTACTGATATTATCGATTCTGACTGACTTCCTGATTTGATACTGATTATGTGCTTGGCCTCTGCAAATATCTCAATATCTACTGAATTATTCCACAAAATCCATAGATTTCCATTAGAATTAGAAAAGGCCCTATCTAGGCCAATTTTCTTCTTATATTTATCTAGATGTTCTTTAATTATCATAGGTTCAACTATAATAACAATTTTAATCTTATTAATTTTAATTAATCTTCTTAACCTATTTAATGTAGGAGTATTCGCTACTCCTCTTAAATACCAATATAGACTATTAAACATTTCTAATTATATCTCGCTTGTGCTCTAGTGATACATTTTGAATCATATTTCATATTTATATATTTTTTCATATTTTTCGGGGGTTTGTTAGAGCTAGGTAGAGCTTGCTCTAAGTGGCTTGTCAAGTAAATTTTTTCTAAACTTTTTCCTATTTTTCTGATTTCTTCCATTACCATTTCTCTATTTGACATAGCATTTTTTATTATTTTCTATTCCATTAAACCTGAATCATCTTAAGAGGAGTTTAAAATCTGCTTACTCTCCTCTATACGGGTGCTAAAAAATGGCCAGCTTCTTGACCTTGATTCCTCATCCGAGAGGAGGTCATCCTTTGCCCAACTGAATTTTCTTATGTTACTCTCTATTCCTTTCTCATTTCTCCTCTTCCTTTTCTTTCCTCTAGCTCTCACTACCCTTCTAATTTCCGGTCCTTCTCCCACTATCAATTCTGATATTTTTGATGTTTCTTCAAGCCACCTCCTAATGCCTTCCATTATAGCACTTTCTATGTTCTTCTCCAACCTTGCTTCCAGCACATGCTTCCCTACCCTTACTTTCTCCCTTACTCTATTTTCATCCATCTCTATTAACCTCTCTTCTGTCCCTTCTATACACTCCCCCATTTTCTCCTCTAACATCTTTTTCTCCCTATCCTTAAACCTCCTATTCTACTCCAAGTCTTCCTCTACCTCCTCTGTTCTATGTCCCACTGCCTCCCTACCCATCTCTTTTCCTTCCTCCCCTCTGTCCATCTCTCTATCTCCTTCATTCTGCCCCCTCTTTACCCATTCACCTCCTTTCTTTTTTTTCTGCATCTCTCTATAACTTTTCTGCTTAAGCTTTCTCCCACCAACCATGCATACTGCCTCTTCATGCCCCATCCTATAATAGATTTGGCACTATCTAGGAATGGATTCTAGTATAACCTCCTGCCAGAATCCATTGGAGAGGTCAGTTCCCACCCACACTCTACTCGGGATGGGGATTTTAAGGTCAAGTTCTATGCAAATCCTTGGTACACTCGGCCTAGTTATGCATGATGTGGCTTCATCTAGTAGCCATGGTTTGCCGAAGCATGAACCAATTTAGTAGAGAGATGATTTTTTAAAAAAATGTAAGGGGAGCTTTGAGAAGTTAAGCCATACCAGTGAGTTTGAAGGTTCCTCCAATGGTGTGAAGTTCGGCGCCCACTTAAAAATACGCATTAGGTACCTCGCAATGTTCCACTGCCCCCTAGTCTAATTCGTAGGAAGTCATCTTCTTCCTTGAACAGGAAGAAGGCATGCTTTTTGTCATACCACACTAGCTTTACCACTGCCCGAAGCTTCAATGAAGCAAAAAAATCATGTAAAGCTTTGAATTCTGGTCGGCCATGGGAGAACTTCCTGATTAGTGTTAGCTCGAAAGAGTCTTCAAGCTTCTGAACTTCCTCCTTCAAAAACAGAATAGCAGGCACCTTTTGTTTTGCATCAATTTTCGGAAACACTCTCCTAGTTTTTTTGAATAATGAAGAAAATGATTTCTTATTAGAGAGTAGTTCGGAATTCACCATTTTTGGCTTTAATTTTAGCTTATTTCACTCAAAAATGGCAATTTCTCTCTCTAAAAATCGAGAGCATTTTTAAAAAGTAAAACTCTTATTATTATTATTATTATTATTATTCTTATTATTCTTATTATTCTTATTATTCTTGTTATTCTTATTATTCTACATATTATTTTTATTATTCTTTTTCTTTTATTTCTTCTTAATCTACTTATTCTTCTTATTCTTCACATTCTTCTTATTTTTCTTATTCTACATATCCTTCATATTCTTCATATCATTCATATTCTTTTTATTATTCTTATTTTTTTTATTTTTTTTATTTTATTATTCTTCTTATTCATTTTATCCTACTTATTCTTCTTAATTTTCTTATTATTATTATCTTTATTATTTTTATTTTTCTTATTCTTCTTATTCTTCTTATTCTGTTATTATTCTTCTTATACTTCTTATTCTTATTATTTAAATTTTTCTTGTTACTCATCTTATTATTTGTATTATTATCTTTATTATTATTATTATTATTCTTCTTCTTATTCTTCTTATTCTTATTATTAATATTAATATTATTATTATTATTATTATTCTTCTTCAAATTTTATTTCTTCTTATTTTTCTAAGTCTTCTTATTCTTATTATTCTCCTTTTTATTCTTTTTATTCTTTTTATTCTTTTAATTCCTTTTATTATTATTTTTCTTTTTCTTTGTTTTCTTAGTTTTCTTCTTTTTCTTCTTTTTCTTCTCACTTCTTTCTCCTCTTTCTCTTCTTTCTCTTCTTTTTTTCTCTTCTCTCTTCTCTCTCTTCTTTCACTTCTTTCTCTTATTTATCTTATTTCTCTTTTTTCTTTTCTTTTTCTTCTTCCTCTTCTTCCTCTTCTTCCTCTTCTTCCTCTTCTTCCTCTTCTTCCTCTTCTTCCTCTTCTTCCTCTTCTTCCTCTTCTTCCTCTTCTTCCTCTTCTTCCTCTTCTCCATCTTCTTCCTCTTCTTCCTCTTTTCCTCTTCTTCCTCTTTTCCTCTTCTTCCTCTTCTTCCTCTTCTTCCTCTTCTTCCTCTTCTTCATCTTCTTCCTCTTCTTCCTCTTCTTCCTCTTCTTCCTCTTCTTCCTCTTCTTCCTCTTCTTCCTCTTCTTCCTCTTCTTCCTCTTCTTCCTCTTCTTCCTCTTCTTCATCTTTTTCCTCTTCTTCATCTTCTTCCTCTTCTTCCTCTTCTTCTGCTTCTTCCTCTTCTTTCATTCTCTTCTTTCTCTTCTTTCTCTTCTTTCTCTTCTTTCTCTTCTTTCTCTTCTTTCTCTTCTTTCTCTTCTTTCTCTTCTTTCTCTTCTTTCTCTTCTTTCTCTTCTTTCTCTTCTTTTTCTTCTTTTTCTTCTTTTTTATTTTTCTTATTTTCTTCTTTTTATTCATATTATTCATATTTTTCCTTTTCTTTTCATTCTGTTGATTCTACTTATTTTTATTATTCTTCATTTTGTTATTTTAATTCTTTCTCTTCTAATTCTTCTTACTCTTCTTTTTCTTCATGTTAATAATAATATTATTATTATTATTCTTCTTCTTCTTATTATTTTTATTTTTTTATTCTTCTTATTCTTCTTTTAGTTCTTATTCATCTAATAATTATTATTTTTCTTATTTTTCTTATTTTTCTTATTTTTTTTATTCTTCTTATTTTTCTTATCCTTCTTATTCATCTTATTCTTCTAATTTTATATTTTCTTTTTATTCTTCTTAGTATTTTTAATATTTTTATTATTCTTATTTCTTATTCTTCTAATTTTTCTTATTCTTTTTATTATTCTTATTATTATTTTTCTCCTTATTGAACTTTTTCTTCCTATTTTTTTTCATTAATCTACTTTTTCTATGCATTCTTCTAATTGTTCAATTTTTTCTTATTTTTCTAATTCTTCTAATTATCCTTATTTTTCATATTCTTGTATTTTTTTTCTTATTTTTCTTATTTTTCTTTTTATTCCTATTCTTTATACCCTTCCTATTCTTCTTATTTTTTTTATTCTTCTTATTTTTTTATTCTTCTTATACTTTATATTCTTTTAATTCTTCTTATTTTTCTTATTCTTCTTGTTTTTTTTTATTTTTATTCTTCTTATTCTTATTATTCTTCTTTTTATTCTTATTCTTCTTATTCTTCTTATTCTTCTTATTCTTCTTATTCTTCTTATTCTTCTTATTCTTCTTATTCTTCTTATTCTTCTTATTCTTCTTATTATTCTTATTCTTTTTATTCTTCTTATTCTTTTTATTCTTCTTATTCTTTTAATTCTTTTAATTCTTTTTATTATTCTTATTCTTTTTATTTTTTTTTATTTTTCTTATTCTTTTTTTCTTATTGTTTTTATTCTTTTTATTTTTATTTTTATTTTTATTTTTATTTTTATTCTTCTTATTTTTCATATTCTTATTATTCTTCTGAACCTTTCTATTCTTCTTATTTTTCTTATTCTTCTTATTTTTCTTTATCTTCTTATTCTTATTATTCTACTTATTTTTCTTATTTTTCTGATTATTATTATTATTATTCTTATTATTCTTATTCTTCTTATTCTTCTTATTCTTCTTATTATTCTTATTTGTCTTATTCTTCTTATTCTTCTTATTCTTCTTATTCTTCTTATTCGTCTTATTCTTCTTATTCATCTTATTCTTCTTATTCTTTTTTTATTATTCTTATTCTTCATATTCTTTTTAATTATCTTTTTCTTCTTATTCTCACTACAAGAAAATATCGATTTAGCTAGGGAATTTTAGATAGGGATCAATCCCTAGCTAAATTGCGAGAGATTAGTTAGGGAATTGCAAGAGATTAATGATTTTTCTTTGAAAAAAAATGGCAATGGATTAGCGTCGGATTTAGTGACAGATTAGCGACGGATTAGCAACAGAAATTTTTCGTAAATTCCACTGAAGATTAGTGAGGATTTTAGCGACGTAATTTTCATAACTAATAAATTATGAAAATTAGCGATGGAATTAGCGGCGGAATTTTCCTAGCTAATGAAATACTGAAATTAGTGACGAATTTAGTAGCGGAATTTCCCTAGCTATTAAAATCCTGAATTTAGCGATAGATTTAGCGACAGAATTTCCCTAGCTAATAAAATATGGAAATTAACGATGGATTTAGCGACAGAGTTTCCCTTGCTAATAAAACAATGAATATAGTGACGGATTTAGCGACGAAATTTTTCTGACTAATAAAATATGAAAATTAGCGAAGGAATTAACGACAATATTTTCCTGGCTATTGTAATACAAAAATTAGCAATGGATTCAGCAACAAAATTTCCCTAGCTAATAAAATACAGAAATTAACGACAAATTTAAAGATGAAATTTTCCTAGCTAATAAAATCTGGAATTTAGCGACGAATTTAGCGACGGAATTTTCATAGCTAATAAAACCATAAATATAGCGATGGATTTAGCTACGGAATTTCCTAGCTAATAAAATACAGAAATTAGCCACAGAATTATCGAAGGAATTTCTCTAGCTAATGAAATCCGGAATTTAGCGATGGATTTAGCGACGGAATTCTCCTAGCTAATAAAAACCAGAAATTACTAATGGATTTAACCACTGAATTTCTCTAGCTAATAAAATCCAAAATTTACCGACGGATTTAGTGACGGAATTTCTCTAGCTAATTACATCCTTAACATAGCGACATATTTCAGCTATGAAATTCTCTAGCTAATTATATACTGAACATAGTGACGGATTTTTGTGAAGTAATTTCCCTAGCTAATTACATCCCAAATTTTTAGCGATAGATTTAGTAACAGAATTTCCCTTGCTAATTACATACTCAATATAGTAATGAAATTTAGCGACGAAAATTCCCTAGTCAATTACTTCCTGAATATAGTGACGGATTTTAGTGACGTAAATTCCCTAGCTAATAAAATCCAGAAATATCGACGGATTTAGCGAGGGGACTTCTTTAATTAATTAAATCCGGAATATATTGATGGATTTAGTGTCTGAACTTCCCTAGCTAATTAAATTCCAAACATAGCAACAGAATTTTACTAGCCAATATTTAATTATTTAATTTTTTTAATTTATTATTAGTTTTAATTTTTTATTTAATTTTGTTTATTAAATGTATGTTAATGGTCTATAGATGAGAGATCCTTGAAAGATACATTTTCCTCGTAAAATCATAAAAAATGATATTATAAATAATTAATTTAAATTAAAAAAATTATATTAATAAGGACTGATTTAACTATTTTTATGATGTATTAATTTTTAAAAAAAGTATACAAAAAATTTTTCTAAAATTTTTAAATAAGAAACTAAGTAATTTAAATTAACGTAACCTTAAATAATTAATTCAATAAGTATAATAATTTTTTCAATTTTTTAAAAATTAAATTAACATACATAAAAATTTCTACTAATTTAAATGTAAATTAATTTATTGTATGATAAAATAGAAAATATTTTCAAAAATATCTGAATTGACGAATAAACTAGTAAATATTAATATTATTATAAGAATTAAAAAATTTTATGATTATAGAATACTTTTAAAAAATTAAATAATACAAATTTTGAAAATCTTAAAATATAATAAAAATATAATTTTTTCAATAAATGTAAAAGAAAATAAAATAATAATTATAAATAAATACATAGATGTTTAATCCTACTAAAATTTATAAAACTTAAACTATTGAGTAATATATTTATAATTAGCTTTTAATATTAAGTTTTTATTAAAATAATAAATATAACTTTTTTAATTATCTTCTCACTTTAAGTAATTTTTTGAATTTTAAAAATTATTAATGATATCAAATAATATGAAATTTTATGCTTTTAAAATTATTTCATATTATCTTTGTAAAAATTAAAATGAATTCATAAAAATTTATAACCATAAAATAAATATTTTTATATAATTTTAACATTAAGAGTATTGTATAACTTTTAGGCGAGTTTCTAGAAGACAAATCATCTTTTTATTTATGTCTTATTATATGAAGTTTGTTAATTTTGTACCTATTTGATATTTTTTTAAGACAAAACATATTTTTTTATTGTTTATATATTTATTGTTTAATTAATATTATAATAAAAAATTGTAAGGTATTTGTTTTTCATTTGTACCTTGCTACACGTACATTAATTTTGTTGAAAACTTTTGATAGTAAATAAAATTAATGTGTATTTTTGTATTTTATATATATATAGTTTATTTAATGTTTTAGTAATTAAAAATATAAATATTTTCCTAAAATATACATTCTCTCTCTCTCGATGCTGACGCATCTCTAACATAACTGAATTCCTCCGCATTTCGTCATCTGTTTCTTGATGCCGATTCAACAAAAATTAAATCGAGGTTTAAGTTTTAATTTGTTATTTATTTGAGGTACTTCTATACATGTATTCTTCATCGATTATCATGGATTGCTTAATCGAAGAGTGCATTTTTATTTTGTTTTTTTTTGTTTCCGAATTTCTTCTTTAATCATCATGGTATGCTTGGATTTCATATATAAACTTATTCGTATACAAGCATCATGTATTTGTGATATAATGCGTTGTCATTGTGTGGATTTTGATGGTGACCGTATACAAAAATAATATATAAATAGTATATATACTTAGGTTTGCCAACTTGATATTTGCAAAAATAGTATACATCAATATACATGTGTATTTTATACATAACTAGTATACATACTTAGGTATCCCAACTTGATATCTACAAAAATAGTACACATCAATATGCATGTGTATTTTATACATAATTAGTATACATACTTAGGTATGCCGACTTGATATCTACAAAAAAATATCCAAAAATGAGGAATGGTAGAATTCAAAAATAAAATAAAATAAAATAAAATAAAATAAATGAAATAAGTGGAATAAATGGAATAAATGGAATAAATGGAATAAATAGAATAAATGGAATAAATAGAATAAATGAAATAAATGAAATAAAATTAATAAATGAAATAAATGAAATAAATGAAATTAATGCAATAAATGAAATTAATGAAATAAATGAAACAAATGAAATTAATGAAATAAATGAAATAAATGAAATAAATTAAATAAATGAAATAAATTAAATAAATGAAATAAATTAAATAAATAAAATAAATAAAATAAATAAAATAATAGTTTAGCATGTCAAATTAAATACAACTAATTATATTTGATTGAACCAGTTTGAACTATTCTAGCAACTTCGAGAAAACTTAATAATATTCACACATGTAATTTAAAATAATTGAGCAAGAGTTTTTCAATTCAGTGTGAAATGTTCTCATGATATGTGTTGTTGTGTGCTAGGAAACCCAAATCACTTTTATTTATAGGCAAGATTCCAAGTTTTTTAATTTATGATGCAATATTTAGTAAGTCAACACACAGCTTTCACATGTCAAGTCAATCCTTGGCAGGTATACACATCATCATATAACATGCACACTTTTAAGCACTTGGTATTAATCCATGAGAACATATAGTAAGCACATTATCTATACTATCACTCATGTAAGCCAAGACATGGAAATCATACAAACTAACACATGATATTCATGCAAGTAAGCATGTGATAAAATTGTTAGTCAACATATGATATAAAAATAATTATTCTTATTAATTTTTTCATAGACTTTATTGTCATTTTCCTACATGATTCATTTATATTCTTATGGTTGCACTTATCTTTAACAAAGATTATCATGGTGTGTGTGTGGGTGGGTGTGGGTGGGTGTGTGTGTGTGTGTGTAAATATTTATAACCATGTATCTAACATTTTGTAAAAAACATTTATCTCAAAATTATCACTAACATAATAAGTTCATATTTATGTTTCTTGAAATAAAACACTTATATTTATAATAATTTCAATATTTCTTCAATAGATGTCTCGTAGTGTGAGATTCCTTGTGATCTCTCTTGTGTTAGTGATGAGTGGACTTGTTGAATCAAGTTTAGTAATATTAAAATAATGATTTCATACTAGAATAATAAGATCAACATATAGCAATGTGTCATGGACACTCAAGCTAAGATAGTATAAAATATTTGACCCAAACTTTTTTGTACATAATTACTATCAAAAAATATATTTTTAAAAACAAATAGCATGGTAATAATAATCTGAACCAACAACATGGTCTACAGATCGGAAAAATATGATGAATACTCTAACACTGAAAATATGAGTCCGATCCTTGTAGATGTTGGATATGTTTTCCATGGTGCTATCATTTATCATGTTGTTCAGATGTTGGGACGTGAATTTTAACTATTATAATCATGAAGCCTCATAGCTTATATACGAGCCAAATAATAATTTTGGGTTGAGTTTGGGAGAAGGGTTGGTAGTTAAAAAAAGTATAATATTTTAAATCTATTACATTTTTAATTTAGATAGAGGATAAAAAACTAATAAAAATATTTAGAAAATTTTAATGTTTATAATCCCCACAATGTCATCAACACAATAGATTTTTTTCTACCAAAAAATGTTTTATCAACTTCAATTTATGATTTTAGCCATAACAATATAGTTTATTATTACTCTAACAATTCAACTTTTTAAAAATTTATATTAACTATAATTTATACCATTAAAAAGTATGGATTATGAAGAATTTGGGTATCTCTGTAACGTTGATGAATTTCATTCCATATAAGAGTATTCTCCTACGACAACATTTGTTAGGACACCCTTTATCTTGCCGTGTTAATAACATCATCTTTTAACATATGGTAATTATTCTGTGATGCAATATGTTTATTTTAAACAATTTAAAAAACTAATAAATATGAGTAGTATTTGTTAGTTGAACGTTGTAGTTATTAGTTGAGTAACTTAACTATTAGTTGTAACCTACAAGCTTGAATCTAAGTTTCATGTTTCACAAAATTTGTGGCAGATGTATCTTGTAATAAATAGTAATAAAGAATATAAAAAAAATATGAGATGTATTTTGGAAATGTATGTATCATTAATGAAACATTAATTTATAGTACTAGCGAATATATGTGAGTACTCTTTTATGTGAGTACTCTTTTACAGTTTAATATGATATAAACATATTTATTACTTATTTTTTAGTCCAGAACATATATTATTAAATAATATTTCATAACTTAATAAAATAAATATAAATTATTATAATTCCAAAAACATCAATACAATATAATAAAAAAATAGTAACATATCATAAAAATACAGCAAAATGAATTATAAAGAACATTAATAAGGTATAAATAAAAATACAATTTTCAAAACTATTTAAAATTATATTATATTTTTATATTTTTTTTAATCTTGAGATACTAGGATGAGGTGATTCATATAGAATAAGAGTATTTATAGTTTCTTTTTGTATTTATAAGTGAATTTTTATTTTATTTAATAAATGATAATGTCATTTTATAATTTTTATTCATAATATTATATTATTGTGAGTTTTTATTTATTTTATTCAGTTGTTTTATTTTTTATGGGAATACTCGATATGTAAGGTTTCATCAATCATTTTTATTCATTATGAAAAGGCATGAGTTTTAGTTATATATTTTTATTATTGAGTATTATTTTTTTATATCATCTTTTTTTTCATTTTCATTTATTAATCTTCATATTTGTCCTCAATATATATATATATATATATATATATATATATATATGGACTTGCAAATATATGGAAGAAATTTATGATGCTTTAGTAGAACATCTCTTCGCTATAGAAGCAGTAGTAAATGGTCATTCAAAGTAACTTCTTGCTCATGTGGAAAATTGTAGAAATATTGTATTTCTTCTCTCTCTCTCTCTAAACATCATTGCTTTCCATATTTTAGATATATGTTGAAGTTGTATGACTATATATAAATATTTGTATAACTATATATAAATAATTGTATAACTATATAACACTATATAATTAAATATAACTATTTTGTAAGTATGTATACATACATGTAAATCTATATATTTATCTATAACTTTATTTATTTATGTATAACTATTTGTATGAATATATCTATATATAACTATATGTTTAACTATATAAAAATATTTATAGTATTATATATTGTATGTATAATAACATATAACTATAAATAATTGTATCTTATTATATGTATTACTCTAAAAGCTTTATACATAACTTAATTTAAATATATAATTTACAACTTATATTTAATATACATTTGTATATATTAGTATTCGAAAATGTATTTTACTATATCTATACCTATACATAACTATAGGCATAGATATATAAAATTATATAAATAAATATATATACCTACATGTATAAATATAAGTTTAACTATACGTGTAACTATATGTATAACCACATGTAACTATATTTATAATTACATGCATAACGACATACAACATTATGTTTAATTATATGTGTATAACAATATATAAATATTTTTAAAACTAAATAAAACTTTATATAATTATATATAACTATATTTTTAACTATTTATACATATATGTATACATATATGTAAATATATATACTTTTTTATAACTTTGTATATATTTATGTATAACTAAATATAACTACTCATATGAATATATATATATATATATATAACTAAATGTTTAACGATATATAATTTTTTATAACTATATATCTTATATGTATAATAACATATAACTATACATACTTTTATATTATTAATGTATAACCTATATTTAAATATATAATTAACAACATATATTTAATATACATGTTTATATATTAGAATAAAAAAAGTATTTTGGTATATCCATACATATACATAACTATATGTATAAATATATGAAATTATATGAACAAATATATATACATACATGTATAAATATAAGTTTAACTATATGTGTAACTATATGTATAATCACATGAAACTATATTTATAAGTACATGTATAATAACATGCATCATATTTAATTATGTGTATAACTATAAATAAATATATTTATAAAACTAAAAAAAAACTTTATATAATTAAATATAACTATATTTTTTAACTATTTATACATATATGTATACATATATGTAAATCTATATATTTGTTTATAACATTGTATATATTTATGCATAACTATATTTAACTACTCGTATGAATATATATATATATATATATATATATATATATATATATATATAAATGTTTAACGATATATAATTTTTTATAACTATACATATTATATGTATACTAACATATAACTATAAATAATTATATCTTACTATATGTATAACTATAAAAACTTTATACATAACTATATTTAAATATATAATTAACAGCATTTATTTAATATACATTTGTATATATTAGTATATAAAATGTATTTTACTATATCTATACCTATACATAACTATATGTATAAATATATGAAATTATATGATAAAATACATATACATACATGTATATATATAAGTTTAACTATACGTGTAACTATATGTATAACTACATGTAATAATATTTATAATTATATGTATAAAAACATACACCACAATGTTTAACTATATGCGTATAACTATATAAAAATATTCTTATAACTATAAATAACTCTATATAAATAAATATAACTCTATTTTTAATTATGTATACATATATGTATACATATATGTAAATCTATATAATTGTTTATAACTTTGTATACATTTATTTATATTTACTTATAACTACTTGTATGCATATATCTATTTATAATTATATGTTTAACTATATGTAACTATTTATAACTACATTTACTATATGTATCCTAACATATAATTATATATGGGATAATATTAATTTGAACTAATTTGAAATTAAATGGCAAAAGATATAATATCAACAATATGTAAGCACATAGCATGAGAGTGTCTGTTGATCAGGATCATATATGGTATAATACAAATAAGGGTCATACTCTTACCTAATCTAAGCACTTGGGCCTCAGTCTCAAATATGAACTTATGTATGACAAAAGATGTAATATTTGATAGGTTTATACCGAAGAAATTTTATTTTCTTTTATATAATGTTTCATTCTAACACTGCACTCTCTATGTGTCTCTCTCTCTTCCTCTCTAATTCTTCCAGTCACTCTATTCCTTTTTTTCTTTATTTATCACACACTCTCTCTTGTTATTTTTTTTCTCGCTCTCCTTTTTTGCTTGTTCTCTCTCTCTCTCTCTCTCTCCTCCTCTCTCCCTCTCTCTCCCTCTTTTTCTTTCTCTCCCTCTCTCCCTCTCACTCCCTCTCTCCCTCTCACTCCCTCTTTCTCTCTCTCTCTCTCCCTCTCTCTTCCTCTCTCTCTCTCTTTCCCTCTCTCTCCCTTTAACCATTTTCTCCCCCACTCTCTCCCTCCTTCTCTCTCCTTCTCTCTCTCTCCCCTCATCTCCCCATTTCTCTGCCCCCCTTTCTCTCCCCACCTTATCTCTCTCTCTCTCTCTCTCTCTCTCTCTCCCTCTCCTTCTCCTCCTTCAAACATTAAATGTTTTTTTTTGCTTTCCTTTCTTGTGCATTATCACATTTTGCACCCTTTATTTAGTATAACTGTGATATCAATTAATCTTTATCATGCTAAAAATTGCTTTATCTATTAATGTAGATTCTCCAAATGCATTGCCTCGATATTCATGATATTTAATTTTTAATTATTCATATGTAAGTAATTTTATTTAATTATTTGTATATTTTGAAGTAATAGAATGTTTTTTTCAAAATAATGATTGGGCATTATTTTTTGTAAATAAAATAGGGCAAAATGAGCTCAGATCATCAGTGGATGTACAGAAGGATTATTAATGGATTTTTGAAAAAAGATTTTTTAACTGGGCTTGAAAATTTCAACAATTTTGAATGTAGTCAATTGAGATTGAGGGATGGAGAAAAAATTAAGTGTCCATGTAATCATCACAAGTGTCAGAATATCCCTTTATGTGATGCAAACAATATAAGATATCATTTGGCTAAATATGGCTTTGTGCCAAATTATTTTGTTTGGATTTATCATGGGGAAAGTACAATGACTCTAAATATTGACCAAAATGTGGGTATTGAATCATTTGCTTGTGGAAAAAAATCATCAAACACATACCATAGAATGATCACGGAAGCTACTAGTGCTGACTTCAATATGGATTACATGGATGAACTACATAATCCTGAAGCTCATAAATTTTATGAAATGCTTAAAGCTACAGATAAAGAGTTATGGTCTGGTTGTAAAACACATTCACAATTATCACTTGTGGCTCAACTAATGAGCATTAAGTCAGAAAATCATATGTCTGAGAATTTATTTGATTAGGTGACAGAACTAATGAAAAAGATTGTTTAGGATAATAATTTGATCACTAACAACTTTTACAACACTAAGAAGTTACTAAGAGGAATAGGTTTACCAGTGGAAAAAATTGTTGTTGTTTAAATGGATGCATATTATATTGGGGCACTGATAGTGATTTTATTAGCTGTAAGTTTTGTGATCATCCTCGATTTAGGAAGGCAACTCGTGTTGTAAATGCACGTCAAAAATTGAAGGTTATCTTTAAGAAGATATATTATTTTCCATTAATTCCTTGATTACATAGACTATATGCATCAAATGCTATAGAAAATGATATGAGGTGACATTTCGAGCATGAGGTTGAAGGAGTAATGCGTCATCCATCAAATTCACCTGCTTTGAAACATTTTAATTATATACATCAAGAGTTTGCAACAGAATGTCAAAATGTTAGATTGGGTCTCTACACTGATGGATTTTAGCCATTTGGGTAATCTGGACAATTGTATTCAACATGGTCAGTGTAGTGACGCCTTATAACTTGCCTCCATGGTTGTGTATGAAGGAACAATATATGTTTTTGTCAATATTGGTTCCAGGGCCAAAAATCTGAAAGACATGCTGAATATTTTCTTACAGCCTTTTAATGCTGAGTTAACTCATTTATGGGATGTTGGCGTGAATACATATGATATCTCAAAAAAGCAAAATTTCATTATGTGGGCAACCCTTATGTGGATAGCAAGTGACTTTCCTGCATATTCAATATTGTTTGGCTGGAGTACTCTAGGACGATTCACATGCCCGTATTATATGACAAATTCTGATACATTTTCCCTCAAATTTAGTGGTAAACAGTCATGGTTTGATAATCATCGTAAGTTTCTACCTACAAATCATCCATTTCGAAGAAATAGAACTGTATTTCAAAAAAATAAAATTGATGACATTTGCACCAATAATTTGTTATGGAGATGATATTATGACAGAGATTCAGAGGTTACGTTTGAAGAAGGTAACTGAAAAGAAAATTACCGGGAGTAATGGACCCATAGGCAAATTATTTGGCTGGAGGAAATGTAGCATATTTTGGGACTTGCCATATTAGAAGTTCAATTTAATTCATCATAACTTAGATGTAATGCATAATAAAAAAACTATTTTTGACAATATTTTCAACAATATCCTTAATGTAGACGGAAAAACAAAAGACACTTTAAAATCAAGACAAAAGCTAAATGATTATTGTCAGCTTCTTGAATTAAAACTGAATGAGGAAACAGGAAAATTCTCTAAAGCTTGCTACACACTTGATAATAATGCAAGACAGATATTGTGTGAATGGGTTAAAAATTTGAAATTCCCTGATGGATACGCGTCAAATATGGATAGATGAGTGGATATAAAGAATCTTAGGTTATTTGGAATGAAGAGTCATGACTGTCATGTTATTTGGAAGGTCTTTACAGAATTTAGTTTGTTTTTCAAACAGCTAACTACAACCACAATCAAAATAGATGACATGGTCAGGCTGGAGAATGATATTCCACTTATTATTTGTAAGCTTGAACGGATATTCCCACCGGAATTTTTTTTGACTTGATGGAGCATTTGCTGGTACATTTGGCATATGAAGCAAGGATTGTAGGGCCATGCAATTAAGGTTGACATATCATTTTGAGAGGTCAATACATATAATTTATCATTTTTTATTATTTAGTACTTTAAGTAGTATTGTAATTTAATCTAATTGAAACCTAACATTATGGATGTAGGTATCTTCGTAAGTTGAAATTGAATGTTAGAAACAAGGAAAAAGCTGAAGGTTCAATTTGCAATGCATATTTAGTAGAAGAAGCATCATCATTTTGTTTTTATTATTTTGAGGATCATGTCAATACAAAGAATAGAAATGTGCCGCATAATTATGAAGATTATGTGAGGTAGAAGATGATTTTGTGGACAAACTATCTATCTTCAAGCACCCTGCAAGAGCAATAGGAAGAGCAATGAAAAGATGTATACCAAATAAAAAGTACAAAGCAACCCAGAGCTATGTTTTACTTAATTGTGAGGATGTTGCACCATATATTGAGTAAATATACCCAAGATGGTTGAAGGTTTAATCATAGTATAATTGATATATATCTTTTTCTCTTTTTATATTTGTGCAGTATTTATGTTGAGCTATTAAAATATAGGCATCCAGCAATTTCTAGCAATGATATCAATTATATGTCATAAACTAAATTTGCGAATTGGTTAAAAAATTATGGGAGAATATATAAGTTTTATATATTTTAATTATTTAATTTACTAGTATCTTTTATTTGTTAATATCATTTTTTTAATTTATGTCACAGGCAATTGATCCTTCGAATGGTGATTCAAATATTTTCATTCAGAATCTAAGTAAATGCCAATTTAGATATGTGACAACCTATCCTGGGTATTTTTTAATGGATATAAATTTTACACAATCATGCACGATTCTTCTAAAATAACAATGAATAGTGGTGTATGCATTAAAGGCTCAGGATATACTCAATATGAGCCATTTATTATGGCAGTTCAAGCCACTCAGGTATATTATTGTATATATCCGAGTTTATCTCATGATAAAAGAGATTGGTGGGCGATTTGCAAAATCAAAGCTCGATCAAAATTTGAAGTACCAACATCACAACAAAAAAGTGCAAACTTAGAAATTGCACCGGCATTCCAAGAAGATGACATAAATAATATTGAGCCTTTGAATGTAGATAAAGATCCAGAAAATTTATGTGACTCAAATGGTTGCACAAAAGAAATTGAAGATTATCAATTTCTATCTGAAGATGAGTTTGAACTTCTATCGGAATTAGATGAAATATCAGAAGATCCATTGGAGGATGATAGTGATGCTGATAATTAAATTGTTATAATTTTATTATAAATTTAAACTATCAAAGACCTTTTATATTTTGTTGAAATCTATCAGTGTGTTTTATTCAAAAATTTATGCTAGTTCATCATATCCCTATTTTTTGTTCTATCTTTTATTTTGTACAGTAGATGTCGGCTAAAGGATGTGGCCGTGGTGGAGGTGGGTGTGGACACAAAATTGAACCAAATTTATCTAGTATGTTACATCATGTTGCAGAATCAGTACCATCTCATAGACACCATATCCAGACTTCAACATCACAATCACCATCTCCATTTCTATCACCATCACCATCTTTGAACCTCTACTATCACATTTATTAGATGTAAGCCCACCACCCATTTTGCTTCTTGCACACTCTTTTGATCCATCTCTATCTTATACACCACATTTTACATTGATTTTCCCCCATTTATAATACCAACGACATCATCAAATGTTATGCATTTCCTCAATAGTCAGTGTAAATTTAGAAATTGAGATTGTGGATGAGAGGTAAAAGAAATATGTAAAAATGAATTGAAAAAAAAATTTTGATATTACTGTCAGTGGTATTTTTTATATTGTTATGATTTGCTTTTTTTAAATGTTATTTTATTTATTTGTATAGTTTTTTTCCATCTCACAAGTTTTCGACTAAAATTATAAAGGCTTTCAAGAAAATGGCTGATTCTAAAGCTTTCTCCTTGAAGAAAGTTTCTGAATCGAAAAAAGAGTCATATTTTAATGACTTTCAGGTAAAAACAAAAGCATGGAAAAATAATTATCTAATTACTTAACTTTTATGTTGGTTATTATTCAAGCAGTAAATAATTATGTTCTTGTTGTTAATATTAATTCTTTTGTCATTTTTCTATTTATAGAATCAGTGTACTTGGGCACCCACATTTGATAGAAAAATAAAGTCATTATGGAAGATCAAGGCTGCTCGACGGTAGTCTAATTTTGTCAATAAATTAAAGAAAATGAAAGAAATACCTGATTTTATATCCGAGGAAGACTAGCTTGAGTGGCTTAATTATTAGGAGGAGCTAGAAGTGAAGAAAAAATCAGATATTGTCCGCAAAATCGATGAAGTGAGGTAGCTGTACTAGGTACAAGAATTTGTCGACACATTGGAGGTTCAAAGATGAGCATTGAGCATGCTCGAGATTTGGTACAAATTTAAAATTCTAAATACTTCTATATTTTGTGGTTGTCCTAATAGTACAA
Organism: Sapria himalayana; assembly: GCA_029783825.1. Taxonomy (NCBI): domain Eukaryota; kingdom Viridiplantae; phylum Streptophyta; class Magnoliopsida; order Malpighiales; family Rafflesiaceae; genus Sapria; species Sapria himalayana. Next base: position 240,023 of record JAREIK010003652.1, read on the forward strand.
TAAATAAAAGCTCTGCATAGTTATATTAATTTTGTTAAATTTTTTTATCATTTGTTTATTTATGACTTAATAAAAATAAATTCTAGGTTGGAGAATTGGGTCGAGATCCAAATTTTTATGAGATTTTCAGGAAGATGCATGTGAAGAAAATGGATGGTCAGTATGTTGACAACAAGTCTCAGATGATTCCTATAAGAAATTTTTATATTAATTAGATTTTATAAAACTACAATACATTATGAAAATTATTTTGAATGCAACATATTTATTTTATTTTTTGTATATATAGAATAGTTTTTTTCTCTATTTTATCTTAGGACTTAATGGAGGAACGAGTGACAATTGCTCATCAACAAGTTGAAGGTTCTATGGATCTTTAACCAATTGACTATGATCCTATTTATTTGGAGATAATAGGAGGTCGAAAGAAGTAGCGAGTGTACGGAATCAGCTTTAAGGGAGTGACATTTTGTTGTAGTAGTCATGCTTCTAATTCATCTATCTCAGCAATGGTGGATGAGGCGGTCAAACAACAAGCACTAGAAAAAATGAACGTATTGTAGTTATGGAACCAAGATGAAAAAGAAGGTTGAGCAGATAACTAATTTGATGGAAGAAATACAAGAAATTAAAGAAATGAATTATGATATGAAAGAAATTAAAAATGTAATGCAATAGCAGATGTCCTATATGGAATCACAATTAGCAGCATTGGCGCAAAAAATATTATTCAGAGATCCAGTTATGAATCCTCGCAGGAGAGGCTAGCATTCCCTACTAATTATGAGGATGATTGAGTATGAGAATTATATATGAACTGTTATTTATTTTTGTCTATGTGTAACAAATAATTATGATTTTTTTTGCATGTTTCAGTTTTTTTATTCTAGTTTATTCTTTGCTTTTCCAATTAACTAAATTATGAATCTTTGCAGGACACATTATGTGAGACAAAAGAAAAAATCCCAATTCAAAGCATCCAGACATTACCTCGGTCCTTAAAGTGCATGGGTCCCATATTTACCAATTTTAGCTTTATCAAAAAGAGGGCTAGTTTATCTTATCTTTATTATTTTAAAAATATTTTATTTTTGCACTCTCTTTATCTCTAAACATAATTGCTGGACATCTTTTCAATTTTTATTGAAGTTGTATGAAAATCAACTTTAATTTGTGTTTGTTTATGTCTATAATATTTGTTTTTATATATCTGTGAATATGTTTTTATGTCTTTGAATTTTTTGGGTAGAGATAGCCAATTATAGATATGTAAAAGCCTATTTTTAGTAGCAGCAGCAACAACAGTGATGGCAGCGATGGCAGCAGCCGTAGTAGCGGCAACGGAAGAAGCAGCAGCGGTAGTAGCAGCAGTGGCGGCAAGGGTGGCAAGGGTGGCAGTGGTGGTGGTGGTAGTATATAAGGAAGCAGCAGTAGTGGTGGTAGCACCGGTAGCTTCGGCATCAGTGGCAGAGTCGACATCAGTGGCAGTAGTGGCAACAATGGTAGTGGTGGTAGCCACAGCTGTGGCAAGGGTGGCAGTAGCAACACCAGTACCTGCTACAGTAGCTATGGCAGCATCGGTAGTGGCAGCAATGGCATCGACAATGGCATCAGCAGCGGCACTAGTAGCGGCAGTGATAGAGGCAGCGGCAGTGACAGGAGCGGGAGCGGCAGGAGCGGTAGTGGCAGGAGCGGCAGCGGTAGCAGTAGCAAGAGCAGCTGCAATGGGAACAAATGTAGTATATATGTACGTATATAGTCAGTATATACGTACATATAATACTACAACATTTTATGTAGATATATGTACTCAGTATATATGTATGCATAATACTACAGTTTATATGTACATATACTATAGTTATATATGTACGAGTTAAATACTAGTATATATGCACATATTTACTACAGCAATATATATTTACCTAAAACATAGTTTTTTTTATTTATTTTGATTTTATTTGGTGGTTTAAATTTCGTACAAATATGGTACCACATTGTTTCCCATACGAAGCTTGTATAGGTGAAGACATATTTCAACAAACATTAAGCACCGTGACTCGGACAATATTTACGCATCGAAAAGTTGGTGATCAAAGGAGCAGAGGGAGAGAAAATAACGTCAATGCATTGATAGATTATACTTTATGCACAGTCGGTAGATACATTGATTAATAAGATGTAATATTTTTTTTTTATTTTTTTTGTTCTAGATATTTAAAATATTGTTTTAGAATAAGTTATTAAATGAATTTTTTTTTGTTTGATTTAAAAGTTTCATTTATAGTTTCTATTTTTATAAAATTTAAATAAAAATATTAAATAATTTAATTAAATTTTTGTTGAAAATGTATGACAATTAACTTTAATTTGTTTTTGTTCATGTCTATATTAAATGTTTTTATATATTTGTGAATATGTTTGTGTTTCTCTGAATTTTTTTGGTAGAGTTTTAGCCAATTATAGGTATGTAAAAGCCTATTATCAGTGGCAGTAACCGCGACAGTGGCGATAGTAGTGGCAGTGACGGTAGTGGTGGTAGTGGCGCCAGAAGTGGCAATGGGGGCAGTGACAGCAACTATAGTAGTAGTGGCAGTAGTGGCTGTAGCAGTAGGAACGGCAGCAATGGCAGAGAAAGTAGTGAAGATAGCAGTGGTAGCGGAGGCAGCAGCGGTAGTGGTGGTTGCATCGGCAGAAGCGGAAGTAGTGGTAGGGGTGGCAGCGATAGTGGGAGTAGTAGGGGTGGCAGCGATAGTGGGAGTAGTAGGAATGTCAACAAATGCAGTATATACATACGTATATAGTCAGTATATACGTACATATAATTCTGTAGTATTTTATGTACATATATACAGGTTATATATGTACTCAGTATATATGTATGCATAATACTACAATTTATATGTACAAATACTACAGTAATATATGTACGACTGAAATGCTAGTATATATATACATTGTTACTGTAGTATTATATATTTATCAAGACAGTTTTTTTAAATTATTTTTGATTTGATTTGGTGGTTTAAATTTCTTACAGATGTGGTGCCGCATTGTTTCCCATATGAAGCTTGTATAAGTGAAGGAATTTTTCAACAGACATGAATCATCATGACTTGGACAACATTTTCGCTGTGGAAAGGTGATGATCGGAGGAGCAGATGGAGAGAAAGAAATGACAATGCATTGATAGATTATACTTTATGCACAGTCGATAGATACATTGATTACTAAGATGTGATATAATTTTTGATATATTTTTAGTTATTTAAAATATTGTATTATAATAAGTTATTAAATGATTTTTTTTTGTTTAATTTAAAATTTTCATTTATAGTTTCAGTTTATTAAATTTAATATAAAATTATTTAATTAAATTTTAGTTAAAGCTGTCTGACAGTGACAATGGTGGTAGCGGTGGCAGTGGTGGCAGTGGTGGCAGCGGCGGCAGCCACTATAGTGGCCAGCGGCGACAACGGTGGCAGCGACAGCAGCGGCGGTAGTGGCAGTAGCAGTGGCAGCGGTGGCAGCACAGGTAGTGGCGACAACAGAGGCAGCGGTGCTAGTGACGACAGTATCAGTGGTATTGGTAGTGACAGGGGCAATGGTAGCAGTGGCAGTGGAGGCAGCGGTGGTAGTGGCGACAGTAGCAGTGGTATTGGTAGTGACAGTGATAATGGCATCAGCGGCAAGAGCGGTAGCAAGAGTAGCAGCAATAGCACCTAATGAGGTATATACGTACGAATAAAGTCAATAAATACGTACATATAATACTATAGTATTTTATGTACTTATATACCGAGAATATTTGTACATAGTTTATATGTACACATAATACTATTACTTTTATGTACAAATACTACAGTTATATTATGTACGAGTGAAATACTAGTAAATATTTACATATAAACTGCAGGATTATATATGTATCTAAACATAACTTTTTTTTAATGTGACTATGTGGTTTAAATATTTTTGATAGATATGATACCACATTGTTCCTCATACAAATCTTTTATAAGTGATGAAATTTTTCAATAGACATTATGTGTCGTTACTCGGACACCTTTGTCGTAGTAGAAAAATGATAATCGGAGGAGTAGAGGGAGAGAAAGCAACGTCAATGAATGAATATATTATGAATATATTATACTTTATTCACTATCGGTAGATACATTGATAAATAAAATGAAATACAATTTTATTATTTTATTATTTCAATTATGTAAAATATTTAATTAGAATAAGATATTAAATGATTTTATTTTTTGTTTATTATAAATTATTTATAGTTTTAATTTTTATTCAATTTGATATAAAAATATTAAATTATTTAATTAAAAAATTTTAGAATATTTTAAATTCTGAAATTAATTTTGAAATTAAAATATCTAGGGAAAAATTTCTTACTAAATTAGAAGGGGAAAAATCCCTAACTAATTTAGCTAGGGAATTTTCCATAGCTAATTTAGCTAGGGAAATATTAAAATTAGCGATAGATTTTGTGTTGCTAAATTTATTTAGCTAGGGAATATATCCGTCACTAAAATTTATAGACCGACACTTTAGCTAAGGAATCATCCGTCGTTATTTTCATTTAGCGACGAAAAAATCATTTATCTTGCTTATTAACTAGGAAATTTGTCTTTTTTAGCAAGAGATTTTTCTGTCACTAATTTTTTAGCTAGGGACACTTTCCGTCGCTAAATTTTAGAAAGATGCACTTTAAATAGGGAACGATAATCCATCACTATATCCCGTTTAGCGACGGGAAATACCCAATTAGCTAGGGAAATGTCCTTAGCAATATGAGATTTTTCTTGTAGTGTCTTTTTATTCTTTTTATTATCTCAATTCATCTTATTATTCTTATTATTCTCATTCTTCTTATTCTTCTTATTCTTCTTATTCTTTTATTTTTCGTATTATTATTATTATTCATATTTTATTTATTTTTATTATTCTTAAAATTCTTTTATTTTTTATTAATTTTCTTATTCTTCCTATTCTTCTTATTCTTCTTATTCTTCTTATTCTTCTTATTCTTCTTATTCGTTTAATTCTTATTATTTTAATATTCTTATTATTCTTCTTATTCTTCTATTATTATTATTATTATTATTATTCTTTTTATGATTCTTATTCTTGTTATTCTTGTTATTCTTATTATTCTTATTATTCTTCTTTTTGTTTTTATTATTCTTTTCCTTTAATTTTTCTTATTCAACTTATTCTTCTTATTCTTCATATTCTTCTTATTCTATAGATCCTTCCTATTCTTTTTATTATTTTTATTTTTTTTATTCTTCTTATTCTTATTATTCATTTTATTCTATTTATTCTACATATTCTTATTTTTTTTCTTATTGTTATTTTTATTTTTATCTTTATTTTTATTCTTCTTATTTAACTTATTCTTTTTTTATTCTTGTTATACTTCTTATTCTTATTATTCATCTTTTTATTTTTACTCTTCTTATTCTTATTATTATATTTATTCTTCTTATTGTTCTTATTCTTCTTATTCTTCTAATTATACTTATTCTTTTTGTCATTTTTATTCTTCTTATTATATTTAATCTTATTATTATTATTATTATTATTTATTTCTCCTTATTCAACTTTTTCTTCCTACTTTTTTTTCTTTATTCTACTTTTTCATTATATTTTCTTTTTCTTTTATTTATTCTAATTATTCTTATTTTTCTTATTCTTCTATTATTTCTTATTGTTCTTATTGTTCTTATTCTTTTTAATTTTAATATACTTCCTATTCTTCATATTATTTTAATTCTTCTTATTTTTCATTTCTTCTTATTCTTCTACTATTCCTCCTTCTTATTAATCTTTTTATTATTATTATTCTTCATATTCTTATTATTATTATTCTTATTATTTTTATTATTCTTATTATTTTTATTCTTCTTATTATTTTTATTCTTGTTATTATTCTAATTCTTTTTATTTTTCTTACTCTTCATTATCTTTTTATTATTTTGATTCTTTTTATTATTTTTATTCTTCTAGTTCTTATTATACTTATTATTATTCCAATTCATCTTATTCTTCCCATTCTTCTATTTATTTTAATTCTTTTTTTCTTCTTTTTTTATTTTTGAAAGTTTGTTTATTATTATAACCCTCTCTTTTGGTGGAGAAATACTATTAGTACAATCTAAGAAACTACCCTTAACCCATTTACAACCATCTATTTTCTAGAAATAAAATTAATGTAATAACAAAAATATTAGATTTCTCGTTAGTTCTTCCTTGCCCAGAATCTATTGTAATTTTGAGTATGTTATGCCTTTCCTTTATTAGAAGCTCGCCTTATACTTCTAGTTTTTTCATTTTGCTTCACTTTTGCTCAGTGGAGGTCTTTAGATCCTCATAAATTAGTTTCTCTTTTCTTCAACCTACTACTTCCTGCCATTTAAAAACAAAGAAAAAAATAGAAAAAAAAACATCTAGATAACATAGTTAGCAGTAACAGCATTTTACCTCCTGCCTTGTCCTCTTGCTGTAATCAATTTTAGCTCCTACCACCTCTTCTCCCTCTTGTTTGTTACTTCCTCTATTTTGATATTCCCTTATAATAAAAGCACCAAAATCACACCAGTAGCAATGCTAGCAGAGCACATCCCACAGGATCGGGAAGTGATTTATATAGTTTGCATGCTCCTCCCACCGGACCAGATTCTACTCCAATGTTTGTTCCTGTATTCTATAGTTAAACTTCTTTACTGTTGAACTTTTAATTCCAACACAACAAAACTCTCTATCTATCTATCCCTAACCCCATATTACCCTACCTTAATTGCTTCTTGCAAAACAAACAGCACAATTATCCATACCACTAACTATCCCTACCATTTAACTTTCCATTTTCTTTTTATCAATATTATTAACCACCAAAACTTTGATCCCTTGTGGTATTGTCTTTTTATGTCTGTTGTACCAGCCTGCAAACAAGCAATGTATGTCTAATTTCATGCCACACCCATTTACACCTTAATTCCTTTCCCTCCCTTTGCAAACCTAATAAATCAATAATAGATAGATGCTTTTTATTCTTCTTAATGTTCTTATTATTATTTTTTCTTCTAATTGTTCTTATTATTCTTATTGTTCTTATTGTTCTTATTGTTCTTATTTTCTTATTCTTCTTATTCTTTTTATTCTTCTTATTCATCTTATTCATTTTCTTTTTTTTATTCTTCTTATTCTTTTTACTTTTCTTACTCTTCTTACTCTTCTTATCCTTCTTATTCTTCTTATTCTTCTTATTATTCTTATTCTTTTTATTATCATATTCTTTTTATTATCATATTCTTTTATTATCATATTCTTTTTATTCTTCTTATTCTTCTTATTCTTCTTATTCATCATATTCTTTATAGTCTTTTTAATCTTTTTATTCTTCTAATTCTTTAATTTTCCGTATTCTTCTAATTATTCTTATTTATCTTTTTTTCTTATTCTTCTTATTATTATACATCTTTTAATTATTCTTATTCTGCTTATTCTTTGAATTTTTGTTATTCTAATTATTTTTTTTATTTTTTTTATTCTACTTTTCTTCTTATTTTTCTTATTCTTTTTATAATTCTATCTTTTAAATTCTTTTTTTATTCTTATTCTTCTATTTCTTCTTTACTTCTTATTCTTTTTATTCTTACTGTTCTTGTTATTCTTCTTATTTTTATTATTCTTTTTATTTTTCTTATTCTTATTATTCTACTTATTATTATTATTATTATTATTCTTCTTCTTCTAATTTTTCTTATTCTTCTTATTCTATTTATTCTTCTTATTCTTCTTATTCTTGTTTTTTTTATTCTACTTTTTGTTTATTATTCTTCTTATTCTTAATATTCTTCTTATTCTTCATATTCTTCTTATTCTTATTATTCTTCTTATTCTTCTTAATTTTTAATTAATTTTATTCTTATTAATCTTTTTATTCCTCTTATTCTACTTATTCTTCTTATTCTTCATATTCTTCTTATTCTTATTTTTTTTTATTCTTCTTAATCTTCTTATCTTTCTTATTCTTCTTATTTTTCTTTTTCTTCTAATTCTTCTTATTTTTCTTATTATTCTTATTCTTCTTATTTTTCTATTTGTTCTAATTCATCTAATTTTTCCTATTCTTCTTATTTTTTTTTTCTTATTTGTTTATCCTTGATATTATTTTTTATTCTTCTTATTATTCTTATTCTTCTTATTATTCTTATTCTTCTTATTCTGCTTATTCTTATTATTATTCTTCTTCTTCGTATTCTTTTTATTCTTATTATTCTTATTATTTTTATTCTTCTTATTCTTCGTATTCTTCGTATTCTTCTTATTCTAATTTTCTTTTTATTTTTATTATTTCTAATACTTCATATTTTTTTATTCTGTTTATTTTTCTTATTCTTATTTTATTCTAATTCTTTTAATTCTTCTTTTTCTTCTTATTCTTAATTTCTTCTTATTCTTTTTATTATTCTTATTTTTCTTATTCTAATTTTTCTTCTTATTCTTCTAATTTTTTTTATTCTTCTTATTTTTTTTATTCTTGATATTGTTCATATTCTTTTTATTCATGTTATTCTTTTTATTCTTCATATTCTTCTTATACTTCTTATCTTTCTTATTCTTATTATTCTGCTTATTCTTTTTATTTTTCTTTTTTTTAGAAAGTTTGTTTTTTTATTATAATATCCCTCTCTTATGGAGAAGGAATACTATTTTTACAAATTATATTCTACCCTTTACCTTCTTACACCCCTTAATTAAAAATAAAAACAAAATTAAATAGAAAAGCAATTCTAGGGATTCCTTTTTTATCTAGCTTTTTATGATGGCCCACCGAGCCTCTTATTATTATGGAATCTGAATTATCTGATGAGCCTTAACTGGTTCTGCATTCAAATTGGTCATCATAAGTTTCAGTTACTGCTTTCCCTTCAAATTGTTTGTTTGTTGGTGTCCACCTAGTTCCTTGTAAATCATCTTCCTGCCTTTCAATCTCTGTGCACTTGCTGAGATGCATTTTTCAAGGGCACCTTTTGCCCCTCCTTGGATAATTTCCCTTGCTGACAGAAAACAAACCCCATTATAGACCCTACCTTTACCAAACTTACAGATAGTATTGACACCTTAACAGACCTCAGCTACAAAAAATAAAACAGACCTTTAATCATTACAGACTCAAGCATTTAGATACTATATTCTGTGACTAACCATTTAGACCACAAAAAAACCCAAGCAAAAAACATGTCCTCCATATTTGATCTATCATCTTTCTTCTCTTTCCTCCTCGGTTCCAGGTAGCCTGTGAATAGTTGTAATTCTATCCTCTGCAAAACAGCAACCCGACCATGCCACATATATATATATTTTATAATTCTGCTTTATATTTGTTGTCCCTTGCATTTTGCTGATTTGCCATGATCCTTTGTGATTTATCCCTGTAATGTGACTGCCCATAAAAGGTAGGTTCCCCCCCCCCCCCTCGAGTTTTTGTTTCTGCTTCCTATACTTCTCCTTCTCTGAACATCCTGCAAAAAACCAAGCCAAACCCCTACCCACGCCCATCTTCTTTATCATTTTAAAATCCCTACCAACATGGAACTTCTGCCCTGTTAAGTTCCTCTCCTTGATCTTCTGACCTATCTAACTTCTGCCCTACAATATAGTTAATAAACCCTATAGTTTGGCAGGGTGATTCAAATAAGTCACCCCTCAGGACCATGTGACTTTTGAATCACCGAAACCTTTTTCTGACTTTTCCATAATGCCCAATGTTCTAGATTTTTCCTAGGAGTAAACTCTGCTTCTTGGTTCACCTTGTGATATAGCAGCTTATATATGAACTTATACCAATAAGAAGCAGTTAGAATGCTTCTAAACTTATCTTACTACTTTACTATAGATTACATTATTATTATAATTTTATTTTTCTAATATAAGGATACTCCTTCCTATCTATTTTTACAATACCTGTATATTTATCCGGAAGGTTCTCTTTTTTATATTCTTGTTCTCCTCTTATTCTTCATTCTTTGGCAAGCTTATCCACAAGAGAAATAGCCTCTTTGAATATGTGTTTAATAGAGAAATATAATGTTTTCATTACTTGTAGAATTTTTTTTATTTCTTTCTCGTATTTCCATCTCAATATGTTTTTGTTAATTAGGTTTACCACTATGTCCGAGTCTATTTGAATGTCTATGTAGTTGATTTCTAATTTTTTGCAAAGTATCACTCCTCTTTGAGCTAAAATTTCTACATGTATAACTGATGATGCTTTAAAATTCCTTATGAAAGCTAATATTAGCTTTCCTTCAGAATTCCTTATAGCACCACCACCTCCTACTACTCCGATATCTTTATCAAAACTATCGTCTATGTTCAATAGAAACCTTTCTTTCTCGGGTTTTTTCCATTTTATACAATCAGCTTAAACTATTTTATTTGATTTACTTTTAATTTCCAAAAATTCAATGTATCTTTTTCTAAGTCTATTCTATTAATTTTATGCTTCAGATATTTTCATGGTTTCATCTTTTATGTCCCTCCAGATATGTTCGATTGCTATTCTGTAACCCTCGAACCTACTCTTATTTCTAGCCTTTCATATGCACCAGATGGCTATGAGGGGGACATTTTTTTTAATCCATTTCTGAGAAGTGCTAGAGGTGTGAGCTTTGTTCCATTTTTGAAGCCTCATTTGTAATGGTAGATGTGTATGTTTTAAGTGTAGTTATGAATCTAATCTATTCCATATTTCAGCTACCACCCTACCTAAAGATAGAATATGATCTAGGGATTCAGTTTCACTTAAACAGGCAATCACTTCTGGAGGCCATTTGTATACCCTTTTTCTTAATGTTAGTATTTATGGATAAAATATTTGAAAGCACTTTCCACATAAATACTTTTATTTTTTGAGGGTTATCATTATTCCAGATCCAGGTAAATAAGGTTTGTTCTTCTTTCTTTTTTCTTATTATATTGTTCACTAATTTGAGAGAGAATTTTCCATCCGAATTTAGCATCCATACACAGTCGTATCTGGTAATTTAGAATGTTGTTCCACTAAATCTCTTTGTTTGAGCATTTGAGCCCAAACCTAGGATTTTCTGCTTATGTTATTTTCTGTACAAAGATTGTCATTTAGGCAGTATTTAGCTCTCATAAATTCATCCCATAAGCTGACATTTTCTTTGAGAATCCACCACCTTTTAAATCACATGCCTTGGCTAATTTACTAATCTTAGTGAATCCCAGTTCAGTCTCCTATACAAGAAAACATTGATCGCTCCATTTTTTCCAGTGCAACTTATATTTGCCCTCTTTTTTTCCCCATTAAAAGTTAGTAAATTCTTTTTCTATGTTCTTAGTGAATTTTTTTGGGGGTAGAGGTATCATTATATTATGCATTAGTGAGCTTTGTAGCACATGAGCAATCAATGAAATTTTTCCTCCCATGTTTAGGGAATCCTCCTTTCATCCTGATATTTTCTTTTTTAGCTTTGCCATTAAAACATCTAAATATTCTATCTTTAATCTACCTTCATAAATTGGGCAGCCTAAGTAAATTATTTCTCCTTTTTTGTGGGAAAAATCTATTATATTTTGTATTTTGTGAATTAGTGTAGGAGGGGCTTTTAAGGCCACCATATATTGACATTTCCTTTTATTTAGTTGTTGACCATTTCCTCTTCCATACAACTTAATAATTGCATCAGATTATGCATAGATTTACTGTCTCTATTCGTGAAGATCATTATATCATCTGCATATGCTAAGTAGCCTACCATTAGCATGTTTTTAGGTTGCCAGAACATACTTATCTTCCATTTTCTCATATTACCTTTAAGGTTCACTATCAGCAATTCTATATAAATGTTAAATAGAATAGGAGATAATGGATCTCCTTGCCGTAGCCCTCTAACTGGAATAAATTCCCCTACTAAGACTCCATTTACGAGGATTCTTGCCAATTTGTTTGAGATACATCTATATATTAGGTCAATTCAGGTTTCCGAGAAACTCATTTTTCTCATGGTGAAACATAGGGTGTCCCATTCCACCCTATCAAAAGCTTTCGATATATCTAATTTTAACATAACATTATGACCTCTTGTTTTTGTTCATATTTTTTTCATCATTTCTTTAGCCAGACATATATTCTCCATGATTAATCTATTTTTCATGAATCCTAATTGCTCTTTTGAGATAATTTTCAGGAGAATGTGTGATAATCTATTTTAAATTGTTTTGGCTAGGATTTTATAAATGGCATTACAAAGGCTGATTGGCCTATAATCTTCTCCTTTCGTGGGGTTCATCACTTTTGGAATCAAGACTATATGGAATCTTCCTCATTTCTTACTTATGTCCATTCCACCAAATATGCAAAGAATAGCTTTTGGTAGCTCTTATTTTATTATGGGCCAGCATTCTTGGAAAAATTTGATGTTCCATCCATTTGGGCCTGCTGCACTTTCCTTATTCATGCTAAAAATAGTCATTTTTATTTCATCTTCTTCAGGTAGTTTGGAGAGCATAATGTGATCTTCAGGAGTAACTTTCTTTTCTATTTTTTGTAAAAGAGTTTCTCCTTTGTGATTGCTAAATCACCCAGCTATTTTTCAAAAAGTTTTGAGAAATATTTTTGTATGTCTGTTTCTTGATCTAGTCATTCTCCTTTATCATTTTTAATGCCATTTATTCAGTATTTTAGTTCTTTAATCTTTGTTACTTTCTTAAAGAATTTAGCATTTTTATCACTTTCTTTTAACTATTTTATTTTGGCTTTCTATTTCCAAAAACTTCTTCCATTAATAGCTTTAATTTTAATAGAGCTTGAGCTTGGCTGAGGACATTTCTGGTATTATAGTTTTGATCACTTTCAAATTCTTACTCTCTCTTTGTAACTAAATCCTCAGCTTCTCTTATATTTTTATTTTTGTCTCCAAATGTCTCTCTGTTCCATCTCTTTAACTCAATTTTTAATCTATTAAGTTTTGAGTTTATTCATTTTATGAGATTTCATGATGTATTGTTGTTCCGTGATTTGCTTACTAATGCCAATAAGCCATGGTGTAAACCCATGTATTCTGAAATTTAAAGGCTTTATTAAAGTATTGTATTTTTAATTGTGATTAAGAGTGGAGAGTGGTCTGAGCATGTTCTATTTAGGTGCTTCACCTCAGGCGAACCAAATCTTTCTAACCATTTAAAGTTATAAAAAATTCTATCTGATCTAGCCCACATAATGCCCTTTTTATAACGGTTATTACACCATGTGAATTGCGAGCCTAAAAAATTAGCCTATATCAAGTTTGTTCTATTTATGGTTTCATTAAATTGGGAGGTAGCTCTTGGATTAGGAGGTCTACCTCCTTTTTTTTTCTTTAGCAAATCTTACAATATTAAAGTATCCTCCAACCACCCAAGGGAGGTCTTTAATTGAAATGTTCTTCATTTCAACCCGTAATATTTTCCTTTCATTGATTTTATTATTGGTGCACACCATAGTAATTAGTTCTTTTACCTCCTGACTTAGATTGAAGTTTATATGTTGATCTGTTTCTTTTACTATGTGAATATCCAAGTTACTTTTCCACAATATCCATATATTCTCATTATCATTAACAAATGCATGTTCAAAACCTAGCATCTTTTTATATGTTTCTAAATGGTTTTTAACTACCATTGGTTTTGTTAAAATTATTAGTGAAGTGTTATACATATATATCAATTTTTTTAATCTATTCCTCGAGGAGAGATTTGCAACTCCCCTTATGTTCAAGATAATATAATTATACATTGCTATTGGATTTTGACTGCGCTCTATCTGTGCGTTTAGAATCATATATTATGTTTAAGAATTTTTTTGAATTTCTTGATTTATTTATGGAGCTTGAGAATACTCCTCTCTCACTTTTCCATTCTTTTCCTAATTGCGCTACCATTCTCTTGATTTCCTCTAATGCCCACTCTCTATTTTCCATACCTTGTCTAAATTTATCTATATTTGTATCATCATTGAAGGACCACTTGTTAAGTCCTTTTTCTTCCACGATTTTGTTAAGGGTTATGGAGCTTCTCACCTCCATTTCCTCTTCCAAAAAGTCCTCTATAGCAATTGCCCATCTTTTAAATATTTCTTCCTTGTTTTTTCTTTTTTGCCTTGGTTTTCTTGTTGAGCTCTTCAATTTTCCTAATTATTTGTGTTCTTTTATTTTGCTCTACTTTGTCTACTGACCTAACTTCCTCTTTATTATTGACATTTCCAGTTCTAGTTATCTTATCCCCTATCTCCATATTTTGAGTTACTAATTTATTTCTAGTTATATTTACTCCAATTTCATTGTTCTGAGTTACAAATTGAGGGGTTAGTAAGGGTTTTTTTTTTTGATATCTCACAATTTCCTTGCCCGTTCCAGCCTCCAATTTCCTATGCTATATTTTCTGTGTAGTTTCCTCCTTTCTTTTATGCATTATACAGTTATCCATGCCATGACCCATTTTCCTACAACAAAACAAAAAGAGGGAAGGTTTTGTGGAATTACCTATTGCCAGAAGCCTTCTCCTTCCATGTCTCTAATCCATATTCTATTAGGTGGCTGCTTATGTAGGTCTGTTTCAATACAGACCCTTGCCAAGCTAGGTTTGGAGAGTGTGGCAGTAGCTCCATCGAGTAGAAGAGGGGTTCCCATTGTGCTTACCATGTGAAAGAGAGCAAGCTTGTTATAAAAATGAATCGGCAACATAGGAAACAGAAACCATACTAGGGCTAAAGCTGACTCCTCTCTCATGTTGAATTTGGGAGTCCATTTTAATGTTCTCATGGGATACCCCATGATGTACCAGATGCCCTTCAAACATAAGTTATGGAAGTCTTCCTCTATATAGAGTTGCAACAAAATGTGTTTAGCATCAATGACTCCTATTTTTATAAGCACCTTGAGTTTTAGAGAGTAAAAAAATGTTCGAATATCATCAATGTGTGGTCGACCATGAGAAACTTTTCCACCAACGTGTGTTTTTGGGATCCCACAAGCTTTTGAATGTCTTCAGCAAATAAGTATATCGAGGGTTACTCAAATTTTTATGCATGTGTATCCGAAGAAGAAGAGATAGCGAGTGAATTATTTTTAATGAACGAGGAAAAAGATTTCTTATTATCTAAGAAATCCATTTTCTTCAAGATGCGGCTGTTTAAAGCTAGGGTTTGATAGGCCAAGGCTCTCATGATTCTAAACTACTTTCTTTTTATTCTTCTTTTTTTATGTTTTTCTTATTCTTCATATTCTTCTTATTATTCTTATTAATTCTTATTCTTCTTTATCTTTTTATTCTTTTTATTCTTCATTTTCTCTTAATTCATCTTACACTTCATTTTCTTTTTATTCTTATTTTCTTATTATTATTATTATTCTTTTTGTTCTTCTTATACTTATTATTCTTTTAATTATTCTTATTCTTCTTATACAGATTATTCTTTTAATTCTTTTTATTCTTCTTATTCTTCCAATTGTTCTAATTCATTTTATTCTTCTTATTCTTCTTATTCTTTTTAGTCTTATTTTCTTCATTTTCTTCTTATTCTACTTTTCTTCTTATTTTTCTTTTTTTTCTTATTCTTCTTATACTTATTTTTATAATTATTCTTATTCTTCTTTTCTTCTTATTCTTCTTATTCTTCAATTTCGTCTTATTCTTCTTATTCTTATTATTCTTCGTATTCTTATAATTCTACTTATTCTTCTTATTCTTCTTATTCTTCTTAATCTTTTTATTCTTTTTATTCTTTTTATTCTTCTTGTTCGTCTTATTCTTCTCATTCTTCGTATTATTATTATTATTCTTATTCTTCTTATTCATGTTATTCTCATTCTTCTTTTTATTCTTATTTTTATTCTTATTCTTCTTATTCTTCTTATTTTTCTATTTCTTCAAATTCTTCTTTTTCTTCTTAATCTTTTTATCTTCTTAATCTTTTTATTTTTATTATTTTTATTATTTTATTGTTTTTATTATTTTTATTATTTTTCTTATTCTTCTTAACCTTTCTATTCTTCTTATTCTTCTTATTCTTTTTATTCTCCTTTTTCTTCTTTTTCTTCTTTTTCTTCTTTTTTTTCTTATTCTTCTTTTTCTTGTTATTCTTCTTATTCTTCTTTTTCTTTTTATTCTTCTTTTTTTTCTTATTCTTCTTATTATTCTTATTCTTCTTATTCTTCTTTTTCTTCTTATTCTTCTTTTTCTTCTTATTCTTCTTTTTCTTCTTATTCTTCTTTTTTTCTTTTTTTAAGTGTTATTTATTAGTTATAACCCTCTCTTTTGGCGGAAGAATACCATTTTTACAAACTAATATCTACCCTTATCCCTATTACACCCAATATTTAAGAAAATCTTTAACATTTACATCAAACTAAGTGTATAAATTTATAGAGAAATGCTTTTGAGGTTCTTGAGTTCTTCCTTTAATCTTTGAGAAGTTAATTCTTTCTAATGATACCATGGCTGAATCTTTATTCGTATAGTAATGATTAATGCAGTCTTTTTCAAGAGTCCATGTCTCTTCCATGTCTTGTAAAGTAAGACCTTTGATTCTTCATGTTGAAATTCTGCTTTGCTTCTATTAAATTCAGTTGGAAATCTACTATATGCTGGAATTCTTCTTGTAATGTTGCTCTTTGAGAGATGCTAGAATACTATCGCTTTTTTAGAGTATCCTGCCTTGAATATCAGCATTGCATCTTTTAAATTCTGCTTTGCATCTATAAATATTCTGCCAGAAGTGCTTGCTAATCAGCAGCTCTTAACTTTACTGCTTAACCTACAAACATTCTAGCCTGCATAAAATCAAGGGCATCATATCCATATAAGATGAAAACCCATTTACCATCAATTTCTGGATATTTCAACCAGAAAAACTAGAAAATTCAGTAGCAGACTCCTTGGTTGTATCATTAATGTATCCTTTTGTTGATCTTCAGAATATTTCTAGCAATTTCTGAACCCTTCGTATCTTAAGCTGTAAGAGTTCCTTGCTTGGCTGCCTCCCTCCATGCTTTTTAAACTTTGATCTTCATTTACTCTACTATTGCTTCTTTACATGAACTCCATACTTAACACATCTCAACTAAAAATTTACAGACTTCCAGCTTTTCTAAAATAACACAGACTTCATAAAAACACAGCTTCTACTTATATCAAATAACACAGACTTTCAGTAGCTAAAAAAATACAACATTCTAAAATAAACAGACTCCATACACCTATAATAAGAAAAGAAAACTAAAAGACAGCAGGCACTATGTCCAGCTTTATATCATTTTCATCTACTTAGTTACCTGCAAGAAAGATCTACATGCATATATATAATCTACTCTATTATTAAATTCCCCGTCTTGATCCTTCAAATTAGCCCTGCAATGTTACTATTCATTTTTTTATAAGCCTGTAAAACAGAAGCTGTACTGTAATTTTGAGCCCCCTAAACCTGCAGTGTTACTGTTTTTTAATAAGCAAAAAAAACCTGCAGTGCATGAAAGTTCATTTCTGTTTTAATAAGCAAAAAATACCCCTAAACCTGCAAGAAAGTTCATATCTGTTTTTAAAACAGAAACAGTGCATACTATAAAACCTGCAGTGTTACTGTATTTTTGAGCCCCCTAAACCTGCAGTCTTACCAAGTTGTACTATAATGTATCCCAACCATCATAGTAACATCCCTCAAGACCAGGATGAGACTATGAAAATATGAACTTTATTCTGTTTATTCATCATACAGAGAATACCAAAATAAACACAAGAAAATCCTTGTAACTAAAAATTATTATTTTTAATTTTTCTAATATAAGGGAAATCCTTGCTATCTAATTTAATAATACCAAAATACTTTTTTGGTAAATTATCTTCTTTATACTCGTGATCTCCTCTCTTCCTACCATCTTTAGATAATGCATCAGCCAACGCGTTAGCTTCTCTGAGGATGTGTTTTATAGTGAAATCTAATGAATTTATATCATGTAGAATTTCTTCTATCTCATTTTCATATTTCCACATAATTGACTGTATTTTAATTAGATTTACAACTATTTTTGAATCAATTTGAATATCTACATTCTTGATATCTAAGTTTTTACATATTCTTATTCCTTCTTTTAGTGCTAATATCTCGGCATGTAAAGCCGACGATGCTTGCAATCTTCTAGTGAAAGCTAAAATTAACTTCCCCTCCGAGTTTCTAATTGCTCCCCCTCCTCCAGCTTCCCCCATATCTCTATCGAAACTACCATCTGTATTTAAAGTAAACATTCCTCTTTCTGGTTTTTCCCATTTTATTCTAATTATTTTAAACTGCTTAAGTGGTTTTTCTTTTAGGTTCCAAAACTGTAAGGTATCCTTATCCATCTTTGAACCTTGAGTTTTTATAGGGCATATCTCTGAAATTTTTCTTGTTTCCTCTTTTATTTCTTTTCAGATATCTTCCACCATCATATTATACCCTTCGAATCTACTTTTATTCCTAGATTTCCAAATGCACCAAATGACTATTGGTGGAACATTACTTTTAATCCATTTCTGTGCCATGCTAGGAACATTTGAGTTACACCATTTTTTAAACCTACAATTTAGAGGGAGATGTTCATATTTTATCTGCATTTCTGGTGCTAATCTTTTCCATATTTCTGCAGCTACTCTCCCTTCTGAAAAGAGGTGATCTAATGTTTCGATCTCATTTAAGCAACATTCACATCTAGAAACTAGCTGAATTCCTTTTCTGCTTTAAATTATTATCAATTGGGATAATATTAGATAAAACTTTCCACATAAAAGTTTTAATTTTTTGTGGATTGTCATTATTCCAAGCCCATTTAAATAATATTTGTTCTTTTTTCTTTTTCTTAAGACATTTTTCACTGTTTTAAGCGAAAATGTGCCCTCCGGAGTTAAGGTCCATCTCCATCCTTTTTTCGTCTGTTTAGAGTAATTTTCAACTAAAT
Source organism: Sapria himalayana (assembly GCA_029783825.1). Taxonomy (NCBI): domain Eukaryota; kingdom Viridiplantae; phylum Streptophyta; class Magnoliopsida; order Malpighiales; family Rafflesiaceae; genus Sapria; species Sapria himalayana. The sequence goes on from JAREIK010003652.1 coordinate 259,042, forward strand.
CTCTTTGTTTAAGCATTTGATTCCAAACCTGTGAACTCCTACTTTATTTTTTATTTTATTAATGTCATCCTTTATGCAGTACTTTGCCCGCATAAATTTAGACCATAAACTTTCATTTTCTTTTAAATTCCACCATCTCTTGCTAGCCCCTGCTTTGGCTAAGTCAATGATGTTGACAAAGCCTAAACCAGCTTCTTGGACAGGGTAACATAAATCTCTCCATTTTTTCCAATGAAGTTTATGTTTACCCTCTTTTTTACCCCACAAAAAATTTGCTAATTCTTTTTCAATTTCTTTTATAAATTTGATTGAAGGATGCGTGATCATAATATTATGCATTATTAAACTTTCTAAAACATATTTTATAAGAGTTATTCTACCCCCCATACTTAGATATTCTACTTTCCATCCTGCAATTTTCTTTTTTAATTTATTTATTAGAAGCGCTAAGTATTCTATCTTGAACTTTCCTTCATAAATCGGGCAACCTAAATAAATCATTTCTCCTTTTTTGTGAGAGAAACCTGTGATATTTTTAATTCTATGTGATAATGCAGTTGGGGCTTTATAAAATATCATATATTGACATTTTCTTTTGTTTAATTTTTGACCTGTTTCTTCCTCCATGCATTTTAATAAATCTATCAGATTACTTAATGATTTACCGCATCCATTAGTGAATATCATTACATCATCTGCATATGCTAAACAACTTACAAGAGGGGTGTTCTTTGGCTGTCTAAAAGTACCTATAAGACCATTTAACATTTTATTTTTGAGATTAACTATCAAGAGTTCTTGATAAATGTTAAATAGTGATGGCGATAGCGGGTCACCTTGTCTTAAACCTCTAACTGGCTTTATTTCCTTTCCTACTTTCCCATTTGTTATAATTCTTGCCCATGTGTTTGATATACATCTATAAACCAGATCTATCCATGTCTCAGAGAAATCCATTTTTCTCATCGTTGAACAGAGAATACTCCATCCAACTCTATCAAATGCTTTGGAAAGATCTAGCTTAATTAATACATTATTACCTCTTGTTTTAGTACCTATTTCTCTGCACATTTCTTTTGCCAAGCAGATATTATCCATAATCAATCTATTTTTCATAAAACCAGTTTGTTCTTCAGAAATAATTTTTGGTAATAGCAATGCTAATCTATTTGTAGAATTTTGGCTAAATTTTATATATTGAATTACAAAGACTAATTGGCCTAAAGTCCTCTCCTTTCTGTGGATTTTCCACTTTCGGAATGAGAATTAAATGAAAACTACCCCATTTCTTACCTATATCAGCTCCACAGAATATACTATTTATGGCTTTTTCTAAATCTTTTTTTATTATTTCCCAGCAAACCTGAAAGAAGCAATTGTTCCAACCATCTGGACCAGCTGCACTGTCTTTATTCATACTAAAAATTGCATTTCTAATTTCTTCTTCTTCAGGGAATTTTGTTAGCATATTATTATCATCTGAAGAAATTTTATTCTCAATGTTTTGTATAAGTGTGTTACCTTTTAGCTCTCTTATTCCACCTAAGTGATTCTCAAAAAACTTTTTAAAGTAATTTTGTATATCTAAGTCTTTTTCAAGCCATACATTTTCATTGTTTTTTATTCCCCTAATTCTATGTTTTTGATATTTTAGTTTAGCCAATTTTTGAAAAATTTTTGTGTTTTTATCTCCTTCTTTCAACCATTTAATTTTCGCTTTTTGTTTCCAGAAAGCTTCCTCCATTAACAGTTTTAATTTTAATTCCGCTTGTGCCTTGCTAAGAGTTCTTCTTTTGATTATACTTTGGTCTATTTCAAATTCTAATTCACTTTTTAGTACTAACTCTTCTGCATCTTTTATATTTTTAATTATATTTCCAAATGTTTCATTATTCCATTTTTTTAATTCAACCTTTAATCTACCCAATTTATTATTTAGAATTTGAATCGGATTTCCTGAAACCTCAAGATTCTAGGAGTCCTTTATCTTATTCAAGAATTCATGATGTAAACACCAAGAATTTTGAAATTTAAAGGAGCCTCCTGTGTAAATTATTCTTTTAACAGAAATCAATAATGGACTGTGATCAGAGCAGGTTCTATTTAAATGATTAACCTCTGTAGAACCAAACTGTTCTAACCATTTAAGGTTAAATAAGACCCTATCTAATCTAGCCCATATTGTGCCCTTCTTTTTCCAGTTATTGCACCATGTGAAAGATGAGCCATTAAATTTGGCTTCTATTAGATTAGTATTATTTATTGTGTCATTAAATTCATCCATCCCTCTCTTATTTGGTGATCTACCACCCTTCTTTTCATTAAAGTTTCTAATCGTATTGAAGTCTCCACCTATTATCTAGGGCTTATTTTCCAAGGCAGTTTTTCTCATTTCCTCCCATAATTCTTTTCTCTCATCTTTTTTATTTTTGGCATAAACTATCGTTATTATTTCATTTTCATTTTGACTTAGACTCAGGTTTATTAATTGATTAGTATCTTTTAATATTTTTATGAATAAATTATTTTTCCACAATATCCAGATTTTACCGTTATTATTAGAGTAACCATGATTAAATCCTAAAATAGTTTTATAGTATTCTAGTTGAGTTTTTTCCACCATCGGTTCAGCTATTAAAACAAGATTAATTTTATGCATGTATATTAATTTTTTCAATCTATTCCTTGAAGGGGAGTTTGCAATTCCCCTTATATTCCAATAAATATAATTATACATTCTTTTCCTCCTCCTCCTCCTTCTTCTTACTTCTTCTTCTTCCTTCTTATTCTTACGTCTTCTTCTTCTTCTTCTTCTTCTTCTTCTTCCTCTTCTTCTTCTTCTTATACTACTACTACTACTACTTCTTCCTCTTCCTCTTCTTCTTTTACTTCTTCTTCTTCTTCATTTTCTTCTTCTACTACTTCTTGTACTACTACTACTTCTTCTTCTTCTTTCTTCTTCTTATTCTTCTTTCTTCTTCTTCTTCTTCTTCTTCTTATTCTTCTTCTTCTTCTTCTTCTTCTTCTTCTTACTTATTCTTCTTCTTCTTACTTATTCTTCTTCTTCTTACTTATTCTTCTTCCTCTTCTTCTTCTTCTTCTTCTTCTTTCTTCTTCTTCTTATTCTTATTCTTCTTCTTACTTCTTATTCTTTTCTTCTACTTCTTCTTACTTCTTCTTCTTTTTCTTCTTTTTCTTTTTCTTCTTCTTCTTTTTCTTCTTCTTCCTTCTTCATCTTACTTCTTCTTCCTCTTCTTCTTCTTCTTCTTCCTTCTTCATCTTACTTCTTCTTCTTCTTCTTCTTACTTTTTATTACTTCTTCTTCTTATTACTTCTTCTTCTTCTTCTTCTTCTTTTTCTTCTTCTTTTCTTCTTCTTCTTCTTCTTCTTCTTCTTCTTTCTTATTCTTATTCTTCTTTCTTCTTTCTTATTCTTATTCTTCTTTCTTCTTCTTCTCTTCTTATTTATTATTATTCTTCTTCTTATTCTTTATTATTATTATTCTTCTTCTTACTTCTTCTTCTTCTTCTTTCTTCTTCTTATTCTTATTTCTTCTTCTTCTCTTCTTATTTCTTCTTCTTCTTCTTCTTCTTATTCTTTCTCCTCCTTCTTCTTCTTCATCTTACTTCTTCTTCTTCTTTTTCTTCTTCTTACTTCTTTTTCTTCTTTTTCTTCTTCTTACTTCTTCTTCTTCTACTACTACTACTACTACTACTACTACTTCTTCTTCTTCTTCTTTCTTCTTATTCTTATTCTAACTATTTCTTCTTCTTCTTCTTCCTTCTTCTTCTTCTTCTTCTCTTTACTTCTTCTTACTTATCTTCTTCTTTCTTCTTCTTCTTACTTATCTTCTTCTTCTTACTTCTTCTTACTTATCTTCTTCTTCTTCTTCTTACTTCTTCTTACTTATCTTCTTCTTCTTACTTCTTCTTACTTATATTCTTCTTCTTACTTCTTCTTCTTCTTCTTACTTATCTTCTTCTTCTTACTTCTTCTTACTTATATTCTTCTTCTTACTTCTTCTTCTTCTTCTTACTTATCTTCTTCTTCTTACTTCTTCTTCTTCTTCTTCTTCTTACTTCATCATCATCATCATCATCATCTCCTCCTCCTCCTCCTTCTTCTTTTTATTATTATTATTATTATTATTCTTCTACCTTCTTCTTCTTCGTCTTTTTCTTCCTTATTCTTCAGTATTCTTCTTCCTTCTTCTTCTTCTTCTTACTTCTTCTTACTTCTTTTTCTTCTTCTTCTTCTTCTTCTTCTTCTTCTTCTTTCTTTCTTTCTTTATTTCTTTCTTTCTTCTTCTTCTTCTTTTTCTTCTTCTTTCTTTCTTTCTTCTTCTTCTTCTTCTTTCTTTCTTTCTTTCTTCTTCTTCTTCTTCTTCTCTTCTTCTTCTTTCTTCTTCTTCTTTTTATTCCTCTTCTTTCTTCTTCTTCTTTTTATTCTTCTTCTTTCTTCTTCTTCTTTTTATTCTTCTTCTTTCTTCTTCTTCTTTTTATTCTTCTTCTTTCTTCTTCTTTTTCTTCTTCTTTTTTTTTTCTTCTTCTACTTCTTCTACTTCTTCTTATACTTCTTCTTTTTTAAGTTTATTTATTATTATAATTAACCCTCTCTTTTGGTGGAGTAATACCTTTTTTACAACCTACTTGCTTGCTACCCATAACCCTTTACACCATTTTCAACCTACTCTAATTTCTATTATTCTATGCATTCTAATTGAACATCAAATTTTAATTATATATGCATTTTAATCCACCCTTTTTAAGTAAAACATAGACTGTGTGTTCTATGTTTTATGACAAGACATAGGCGTTCTATTAGACACGAAAATTATCAACGTTAATCTTTGCATTCTACTTGCTGCTGCTAGATGTTGGTTCTATCTTTGTTCTTTAATCCATTACTTCATTCTGACCTCCATTTCCTGCCTGCAAAGCCTTTATCTCTACCCTTCGCCTTTGCTACTGCTTCTCCTGTATGGGTAACATATATGGTCTAACCTACCCTTATCCCTTTCCCCACCCTTAACACATTAATCAACATATTTAGTACAACCGATACAACATAAATTTTAGGATCTCGGGCTTAGGTTCTTTATCCTTCTAGGCAAAGCTCTACTTCACGTATTCCTCTGAATCCCACCCAAGGTCAATTGTATCTAGCATTTACCTTCATCTTTATTGGCTTCCCCTCTCCCTATCTTCCTGCATACACTGCACAAACACCAAACAGAATTTATGCAGCCCCTAGCTGCTTCTGCTGGAGCTTTCTCTCATAATTCTGGTATCTTTCTGCAGATCCACCTTTTACTCTTATCCTTCATTTTTGCCTACTTAGGACCTTTATCTCTGCCCTTTGCTTCTTTTTTTTCTGCTGTTCATCTATATAAATATTAATAATCTAGCCTACCCATATCTCTCTTCCCACCCTTAACACATTAAAATATAAGCTGTCAAACAAAAACTAAAAACAAGTTTTCTAGGGCTGTTCTGGATAGGTTTCTCAATCCTTCCAGGAGAGGCTTTCTGCACCCATTTCAACTGATCTCCCCCAAGAACTACTGCATCCAGCTTCTACCTTATTCTTTCTGGATGCCCTCTCCATGTCCGCTATTCAGCTGTTAAAAAAAACATAAACACCCAGCAATACAAGCCAATTGCTGCTTTTATCAGCCCTTTCTCTCACATTATGGTGACCTACTCTGCCACCCTCCCAGGTCTGGTGTTGCCAGCAGCATTCCTGCACTGTTCTACACCATTCTTTTTTGTTTTTATTTTTATTTTATTTTACCTGTAAATGCTTTTTTCTCACAACTCAAGAGACAATAAATGCGTTAATCCATACTACACAAAAAACAATAAAATGCTTTAAGCCACACAAAAATTTAAGCCCTTCAACTCAAAAATGCATAAGTGAACCTAATTTTAGCTAAGATGCCTTTATTGTTATCCAAGATGCCTAATTCTTTTTTGCTAAAATGCATAATTAGATCAATGAAGTGTTTTTTAGTCAAGATGCGTACTATTATTTTTAAATCACCCCTCAGGACTTGGGTGACTCTTTTGCTAAACTTTAACCCTACATTTTTATTCATGTAAATTTCAAATATTTTTATTTTATTTCTGAATTCTGATGTATGTGTATCCTATTTTATCCAGTTCTATTATGTCTTTAAATCTAACAAGGATATTGTTCCCTTCGTATTCCTGAAAACCTTTTCTCATCCCTTCTTCTAATTTGTCCACCAAGGCATCAGTCTTCCTGTACACATGATTTATTTCACCTTTCAAATATTTTAATAGTTCTTTAATTACTTCGATCTCTTCCTCGAATCTCCACAGTTCTATTTTACTTTTAGCTAAATCCACTAGAATACTTGAATCAACTTGAACTCGAATTTTCTGAAGGTTCATATCTTTACATATTTGAAGCCCTTTTATAAATGTCATGATTTCTGCTTGCAGTGCTGAAGTGGCTATTCCACATATTGTGAATGCTTTAACTACTCTTCCTTCCTCATCTCTTATGGCTCCGTCACCCCCCGCCGCTCCCATTTCTCTATTGAAGTTTCCATATGTGTTTAATACTAACATGTTTTTAGGGGGCTTTTGCCAAGAGATAGGAAGTATGACCGACATCTTCTGTTTTATAGTAGAGAGACCCCATGCCATTTTCCTCGTTTCGTCCATACATGTGCTATTGACTTTTATAGGCTTACAGGCCGTGATGAATGAGCATTCTTTTATTATTTCTTCTAGTATGTTTTTGGCTTTCATCTTTATGCATTCAAACCTACTCTTATTTCTGGCTTTCCAGATATACCAGATTGTAATTTGTGGTGTACATTCTCATAGCCATTTGAGAATTTTATTTTTTGGTAGTTTTTGGCTCCAATTTTTTAATATACTTTTCAATGTTAGAACGTTCGTTCCTAATTCTGTATCTGCTTCTAAATTATTTCATACATGTATGGCAACCTTACCTGTGGAAAATAAATGATCCGAGCTTTTAGTATTTTCTGAGCAACATTCATATCTAGATCCCAATTTCACTCATTATTTCTGAATGTGTTCATCCACCGGTATAGCATCAGAAAGAATTTTCCATGTTAAGATGTTCATTTTCTGTGGGACTTTTTTTCCCCATAACCTTTTAAAACATTCTTGCTCAGGCCTTTTATTTCATACTAGTGTTTTTGCGCTTTTAAAAGTAAATCTTTCCTGTGCATTTAGTTTCCATTTCCAGCCACTATTATTTAAAATTGTATGTTTTTCAACTAGCTCCTGTTGCTTATGCACAAGTTTCCAATTTCTTGTTGCATTTTTAGAATTTTTAAATGCCTTGTTTCCAAGGATATATTTTTCTTTTATATAGTTCGCCCAGAGGCTTCCTATTTCTTTTAATCTCCACCAATTTTTACAAGCCCATGCTTTAGCTAAATCGCTTAAGCTTGTGAAACCTAATCCTACCTCTTCTTTAGAGCAACATAAATCTTTCCACTATTTCCAGTGAAGTTTTGCTTTACCTTCCTTCTTGTCCCAAAGGAAGTTTGACATTTCTCTTTCTATCTTTGTAATCATTGTTTTTGGTGGCTGAAGATTCATAAAGATATGAGCTAATGTGCCTTGCAGAACATGTGTTATCAATGTTATTCTCCCTGGCATGCTCAGTAGATCCTCCTTCCATCCTACAATCTTTCCTCTTAATCTTTCTACCATGTAGTTTAGATATTCCTCTCTTAGCCTCCCTTCATAAATTGGGCATACCAGATACATTAAAGCCCCTATTTTCCATGCAAATCCTATGATCCTTTTAATTTTTAAAACTATGTTTTATGGGGCTTTTTTTGCAATTATAAATTGCCATTTGCTCTTATTCAACATTTGCCCTGTTTCCTCTTCCAAGGTTTGGAGAAATCTCATCATATTTCTCAAAGATGAGCTGTTGGCTTTAGTGAAGATGATCACATCATCTCCGTATGCCAAGCAACTCACATCAGGAGTGTTTTTGGATTGGTTGAAGTAATCAATGTTGTCCTCTCTCATTTCCACTTTTAAATTTACTATCAGTAGTTCCAAGTAAATATTAAATAATGTGGATGATTGAGGGTCCCCTTGTCTTAACCCTCTTATCGGTTTAAATTCTCCTCCAACCTGTCCATTAATGAGAATTTTTACCCATGCCCTGGAAATACATCTAAATATTAAATCAATCCAGAATTCTGAGAAGCCCAGTTTCCTCATTACATAACATAAGGTATCTCATTCCACTCTGTCGAATGCTTTCGACATATCAAGCTTTAGGATCACATTATGCCCTTTCGTTTTAACTCCTAGTTCCTTTATCATTCCATGGCTAGGTTGGAGTTTTCCATCATTAGTCTGTTCTGAATAAATCTTGCTTGTTCCGCCGAGATGATGGCAGGATGAATCTTGCTCATCCTGGTTTGTAAAATCTTTGATAGGATTTTATAGATCACATTGCATAGACTTATAGGTCTATAATCTTCACATTTTTTGCGGATTATTCTTTTTTGGGACCAGGACAATAAATGAGCTAGACCAGGCTTTCATGATTTCTGCACCTGTAAAAATCCATGCGATAGCCATGGTCAGGTCGTTTTTAACGATATTCCAACAACGTTTGAAGAATTCATTGTTCCATCCATCCGATCCTGCAGCACTACCTTTATTCGAGCTAAATACTGCCTCTTTAATTTCTTCCTCGCTTGGAATTATTTCTAGCGCTTTGTTGTCTTCCTCATTGATTTTCCTTTCAATTGCATTTAGTAGGCTATGTCCTTTCTGACTAGATCTCCCGCATATGTGGATTTTAAAATATTATTCTAGTTCGAGTTTTATATCCTTTTCTTTTTCAATCCATTCTCCATTAGCATTTTTTATTCCTTTTATATATTTTTTGTACTTTTACTTTTACCATCTCAAGGAAGAACTTTGTGTTCTTATCCCCGTCTTTTAACCACTTTACTTTTTCCCTTTGTTTCCAGAATACTTCCTTCATGTGCAGGCTGAGTCTTAAATCTGATTTCGCTTTACTCATGTTGATCCTTGAATTATCATCCTGTGACTCCTCATATTTTGCTTCCATTGAAGCTACCTCCTCTTCTGCCTTTTGTATCTTTTTAAAAATATTTCTAAAAATCTCCTTATTCTATACCCCAATTGTTAATTTGAGGCTACGTAATTTTGCTGCCAATATCTGCATAGGATTTCCTGAGACTGGGGTTTCCCATGAGTTATTTACTATTTTTACAAAATCTCTGTGCATTGCCCACATATTTTGAAATTTGAAACCCTTAACTCTCTTTTTACTTTTTTTAAATGAGATTAGGAGCGGGCTATGATCCGACCAAGTTCTGTTAAGGTGTTTATCTTTTATTCCACCTAATTTATCCATGATTTTTGTATTATAAAGCACCTGATCTAGCTTTAACCATATTGCTCCTTTTTTCTTCCAGTTATTACACCAGGTATAATTTGAGCCCAAAAAATCTGCTTCTATGAGGTTAGCATTTGCTATAGCCTCATTAAAATGGGCTAAAGCCATCGGGTCAGGAAGCCTTCCACCCCTTTTTTCGGAGGAATTTCTTACCAAATTAAAATCTTTTCCAATGATCCAGGGAACCTTCCTTTTAGCAATCTCTTGCATCTTCTGCTAGAGTCTCTTCCTATCTTCCTTTGCATTGCTCGCATACACTGCCGATAATATAGCATATGGCAGGTTACCTACCTTGAAATTAATTATTTGTTCTGTTTTTGTTAAAATTTTTATGTCTTGTATATTACTCCACATTATCCATAGCTTACCGATTAAGTTTGAAAATGCCTTATCGAAACCAATCAACTTTTTTGTATTTTTCAAGTTGATTGATACTTACCATTGGTTCAGCAATTATTAACATTGTTAGTTTATGTATTCTAATAAGTTTTCTTATTCTATTTAACGTTGGATCATTTGCTACTCCTCTTATATTCCAAATTAAACCATTATTCATTGATAATTATATTTAGCTTGTGCTCTAGTGGTACGCTTTAATTCGTATCTCAAGTTTACATGTTTTTTCATGTTTCTAGGAGGCTTACTTGAGCTCGGGTAAGTGTGCTCCCTTCTTGAGGTTGAGCTTTATGTTTTGTCTAGCTTCTTAGCCATGTGGCGAATTTCCTTTATTGTCATCTCCCTACTTCCGAGTTTAGCCATTTTCTGTTTATATGCATCAACATCACCAAGTGCCTTTCTTGAATTCTTGAGCTCCATTTTTCTTTTATTTGCTGGCCACCAGCTTTTCACTTCTGTGCTATCTTCCGATAGGAGATCATCATCTGCCCAATTATAGTTTTCTATATTCATTGTTAGGTATAAAGCCATTTCACTCCCCCTCTCCCTTTCTCCATCATCTCCCCCTTTGTTAATTTTCTTTCCCCATCCTTCGGATCCCCTAGAGCTCTCTTCTAACCACCTCCTTATCACCACTAATTTTTTCCTCGATCCTCTATTATTTCCTAAACTAGCTTCCATTTCCTCACCTATACTTCAGCTTCGATAACACTCTCTCCCCCTCCACCCTCCTCTTCCCTCTCTTTAGTTCTCTCCCCACCCTCTACTTCCTTCCCACCCTCCCTTTCTGAGCCGCCCCTCTGCTCCTCTACTACTTCCATTATGGCAAAAAGTTCTTTAGAACTCTCTCCCTTTTCTAGCTCATTAACTACCCTCCCTTCCTTTTGAACCCATACTTCTCTTGTTTCTCCTATTTTCTCATGCTGTTTAACCTCCCTCCCTCTTAATTTCTCACCTGCTATGCATTCTGCCCTTACATGGCCCATCCTAAGATAGTTCCCACAGTAACTAGGAAAGTTTTCTACAATTACAGGCTGCCAGAAGCCATTGGTTTTATCGCTACCCACCCATATCCTGTTTGGAAGTTTTTTTATAAGATTT